>OV179152.1:22539528-23097356 GCA_921972225.1 Euplexia lucipara | reverse complement strand
AGGTTGCCCCTTAGATGGGCCCTTCTTCTTCAAAAATCGCCCGGAGGCGTCCCGCTGAGGGGTCGACATGGCGGTCGCAAACGTATTCGTAGACTCGACAGGCTTTGGTGATCTACGATGCACAGCGCACTTTGGCCTACCCAGTCTGCCACTCCGTTACGGTGGTCAGAACTGGGCAGTTTCCAGGGGACACGACGAGGACGTATGCGCTGTGGGGGGTCCCCCTTTTTTTTTTTTTTTTTTTTTTTTTTTTTTTTTTTTTTTTTTTTTTTTTTTTTTTTCACGCTGGGGAAAATGCATTACGCATACCCTCCCATCGGGGGATGGGGGGGGTATGTGGGACTCCCCGGTCTGACCCGGTATACCCACTAAAAACCCCAGCGTTGTTCCCGCATCGTCGGAATGGCGGGGACTGGGAATCCGGCGGAGCCATTTCGTCCAGTCCCCGGCGACGAGAGTCCGGCAAAGGTGGTGACGGGTGCAATGCGGGCGTAGGCACCCCCGCGCCTATCGCCCGCCCGTCGCCACCGTGAGGGTGATCCTCAGGATCCACCGGCGGCGCGGCGGCCACGTATCCCGTTCCCCTCTCTAGAGCGAGAGGGGAGGGGAGTCCGCGGAAGACCGCGGCGCCGGTGCGATGCGATGTCCGACCTAAATCAGTCGGACATCGCACCGTCCTCCGCAGCCGTTGCAGGAACGGCGGCGCTGGCGTCAGTAGCAGCAGGCCCAGTCGGCACCTGCGCTTTGCCCCGCTTAAGGGGAGGATTGCATTTCCTCCCCTTCATGACGTGCTCGGCCGAGCAGCCGCTGGCGGCACATACCGCGCAGTGCGGCGTGGTGGCCTCGCAAGAGGCGGCCTTGTGGCCCTCCATGCCGCAGCGGTAGCAGGCAAAAGACCTGTCCACCGCGGACGGACACAGGGGCCGGGTGTGTCCGATGCCGAAGCACCGGAAACACCTCAGAGGCTGTTGCTCGAGTGCGCGTACCGCACCCGAGCTAAGGCCAACAGAAAGCCGCCCCTTGACAAGGACGGCCTGTGCAGCGGCAACCGGGCACTCGAGGCGGACGGTGCCCATGCCACCACGGCCGGGTCTCACGTCCCGGCCTCTGACTGCCGCGACGCCGCAGCCACCCACCGCTGCGACCGCCGCCACCACTTCCTCTGTGGTGACGGTGTCGTCCAGCTCGGACACTTCCAGCGCTGCCAGCTTCGTTGGTCGGGCCACCTTCGCCGAATCGGCGATGGCCTCCCGCAGCTTCGCCGCGAAGAGGTCCGCGTTAGCGTTCCCCTCCGCCCCCGGGAACTCGAATAATCGAGCCCCGGCTTGGGTCCGCCGACAGGAGACCTTGCCGATCCCCAGCTGGGTGGGATCGGCATTCGCGCGCGCCCGCACTAGGATTGAGGCGTAAGTCTCCCCGCGCCCCGCAGCCTCCGCGGTGAGAGTCACCACGACGGCCGCAGTTTTCGGGGGGACCAGCCGCCTCTTTCCCTTCCCCTTCTTTCCCTTGCCAGTCGTCTGCGACTGGCTGGGACCGGCAGTGGCGGGGGCGGCAGCGACGGCAGGAACGGCCGTCGCTGACTTCTTCCCCTTCCCCTTTTTCCCCTTCTTTCCCTTGCCAGTCGCCAGCGACTGGCTGGGAGCGACAGTGGCGGGGGCGGCAGCGACGGCAGGGACGGCCGACGCTGACTTCTTGCCCTTGCCCTTCCCCTTACGCCTCACCTCCGTCCACTCGTTGGACGGGGTGGTCGAAGGGAGAAGGGCGTCCTCCGCATGGGCGTCCTCCACCCTGGCATCCTCCGCCCGGGAGGTGGACGGCTCCGGCTCGCAGCGCCTCTTATCCGCCGCAAGCGGCGGCCGGAGGCGCTTCTCCGGCAGGAGCCGGTCCTCAATGCCTGCCAGGCAGGACCTTGTGAAGGCCCTCTCCTCCATCACAACCTTGCGGATGATATCCTCAAGGTTGCGGCTGGAGGCAGGGCCCTCCGCCGCAGGGCTCGTTTCGGCCTGGTGTGGCCGAGCCGCGACCTCAGCCAGCTTCGCGTGAAGCCGGCTAGCCTCCGACTGCAGGCGATCCGCCCTCGCCTGCAGCTGCCGCGTCTCGTCGCTGGCCTGGCGCTGGACCAGCTCCGCGACGATACCGCGCAAGCTCGCGGCCCGGCATTTGAGGGCCCTCTGCAGGGTCCCCTTCAGGTTGGAGGACTTGGAGGCGACCTCCACAATCCCCTCCTCGTCCTCCGCCGCCATCTTCTCCAGTTCGGCCAAGGAGAAGTCCCCGTAGAGAACGCGGGACGCACCGCCTCCGGACTTAGCCCGGGCGGCGAGCGCCCGCCTCTCCCTGGCCGCAACCCGCTCGTCCAGCTCATCCTGGGCCTGAGCTTGCCGAAGCAGGTCCAGCTGGCACTGGGCCTCCGCAAGCCCAACGTCATGGGTCGCCGGGGCCACCGGCGTCGGCTTTTTAGCCCTCGGCAGCCCCGTCGACCCCGAGGAGCCACCGGACCCACCGCTCTTGTGGGGTCGCTTCCGCGACCGACTCTCCGCCTCCGCCTCGACCTCACTCAACGAGAAGTCGATGAGGCCCATCAGAGAGTCGGTGTCAGACGACTCGTAGGCGCTTGCCGCAGACGGCGCGCGGCTGGCCTCCGACGCCGAAGCGTCTGAGTGGCCCTGAGAAGGGCCTTTTGGTTGGCCCTGAAAAGGGCCCTTTTTCTTCAAGAAACGCCCGAAGGCGTCCCGCGCATTTTTCGACTTCTCCGACATTTCGCAACTCTACAGGCAATAAGTGAGCAGCGAAGCACAGTGCACTTTAGCCTACCCAGTCTGCCACTCCGTTACGGTGGTCAGAACTGGGCAGTTTCCAGGGGACACGACGAGGACGTATGCGCTGTGGGGGGTCCCCCTCCCCCAACCTAACCTAACCTAACCTTTTTTTTTTTTTTTTTTTTTTTTTTTTTTACGCTGGGGAAAATGCATTACGCATACCCTCCCATCGGGGGATGGGGGGGGTATGTGGGACTCCCCGGTCTGACCCGGTATACCCACTAAAAACCACCAGCGTTGTTCCCGCTTCGTCTTGAATGGCGGGGACTGGGAATCCGGCAGAGCCTTTTCTTCCAGTCCCCGCCGACGATTGCCCGGCGGAGGCGGTGACGGGTGCAATGCGGGCGTAGGCGCCCCCGCGCCTACCGCCCGCCCGTCGCCACCTTGAGGAAGATCCTCAAGACCTACCGGCGGCGCGCCGGCCACGTATCCCGTTCCCCTCTCTAAGAGCGAGAGGGTAGGGGAGTCCGTGGAGGACCGCGACGCCGGCGCGATGCGACATCCGACCGGAATCAGTCGGACATCGCACCGCTCTCCGCAGCCGCCGCACCACCTCCTCCTTGGTGACGGAGTCGTCCAACTCCGCCACCTCCAAGGCCGCTGACTTTACCGGGCGGACCACCGTGGCGGTGTCCGCGATGACCTCCTGCAGCTTGGCTGCAAAGAGGTCCGCGCGGGCACCCCCCTCGGCTCCCGGGAACTCGAAAATACGAGCCCCGGCTTGGGTCCGCCGGCAGGTCACACTGCCGATGCCCAGTTGGGCAGGGTTGGCGTTGGCACGTGCCTCACCAGCACGGACATGTACGTCTCCCCTCGCCCCGCAGCCTCCGCGGTGAGGGTCACCACGACTGCTGCGGATCTAGGGGGGACGAGTCGCACCTTCGCCTTCCCTTTCCCCTTCTGCTTCTTGCCCTTGCCGGTCGCAGGCGACTGGCTGGCAGAAGCGGCAGTGGCGGCAGCAGCGGGAACGGCCGCCGCCGACTTTTTCCCCTTACCCTTCTTCCTGCGCTTCACCTCCGTCCACTCGTTGGACGGTGTGGTCGCAGGGAGAAGGGCGTCCCCCTCCTGCTGGGGGACCTCCTGAGGGGTGCCCTCGGCCTGTGGGGTAGGAGGCACCGGCTCCGCCCGGTCCCGCCTCTTATCCGCCGCAAGCGGCGGTCGGAGGCGCGTCTCCGGAAGGAGCCGGTCCTCGATCCCCGCCAGGCAGGCTCGCGTGAAGGCCCGCTCCTCCATCACAACCTTGCGGATGACGTCCTCAAGGCTGTGGGTGGAGGGGGGGGGCCTCTGCGGCAGGGCTCGTCGCGGCCTGTTGTGGCCGGGCCGTGGCTTCAGCCAGCTTCTGGTGCAGCTGGCTGACCTCCGACTGCAGGCGATCGACCTTCGCCTGCAGTTGCCGCGTCTCGTCGGTGGCCGTCCGCTGAAGGAGTTCAGCAACGACACCGCGCAGACTCGCGGCCCGGCACTTGAGGGCCTTCTGGAAGGTCCCTTTTAGGTTTGAGGACTTGGAGGCGACCTCCACGATCCCCTCCTCATCCTCCACCGCCATCCTCTCAAGCTCCGCCAGAGAGTGGTCCGCGTACAGCACGCGGGACGCGCCGTACCCGGACCCGCCCCGGGCGGACTGAGCTCGCTTTTCCTGTGCCGCAACGCGCTCCTCCAGCTCCTCCTGGAGCTGAGCGCGCCGGGCAAGGTCCAGCTTGCGTTGGGCATCAGCGAGCCCAACGACATGAGTCGCTGGTGCCACCGTCGGCTTCTTCGCCTTCGGCAGCCCCGTCGAAGTGGAGGCCGAGGAGCCCCCGGACCCACCGCTCTGGTGGACTCGCTTGCGCGACCGGGAGCCCTCGACGTCCGACAGACTGAATGAGTCGTCTGAGTCCAGAGACCCAAACGACTCACTCCTCTCCAAAGAGCTGGCCGCAGAAGGCGCGCGGCTAGCCTCAGGCGCTTGAGCGCCTTTCTTCTTTAAAAATCGCCCGGAGGCGTCACGTCTTGGTGTGGACATGATGGTCGCGACAACAACGTTCGTAGACAGCAAGACAGAGGTGCTCTACGATGCACAGCGCACTTTGGCCTACCCAGTCTGCCACTCCGTTACGGTGGTCAGAACTGGGCAGTTTCCAGGGGACACGACGAGGACGTATGCGCTGTGGGGGGTCCCCCAACCTAACCTTTTTTTTTTTTTTTTTTTTTTTTTTTTTTTTTTTTTTTTTTTTTTTTTTTTTTACGCTGGGGAAAATGCATTACGCATACCCTCCCATCGGGGGATGGGGGGGGTATGTGGGACTCCCCGGTCTGACCCGGTATACCCACTAAAAACCACCAGCGTGTTCCCGCTTCGTCCTGAATGGCGGGGACTGGGAAACCGGCAGAGCCTTTTCGTCCAGTCCCCGCCGACGATTGCCCGGCGGGGCGGTGACGGGTGCAATGCGGGCGTAGGCGCCCCCGCGCCTATCGCCCGCCCGTCGCCACCTTGAGGATGATCCTCACGATCCACCGGCGGCGCGGCGGCCGCGTATCCCGTTCCCCTCCCTAGAGCGAGAGGAGAGGGGAGTCCGCGGAGGACCGCGACGCCGGCGCGATGCGACGTCCGACCGAAATCAGTCGGACATCGCACCGCTCTCCGCAGCCGCCGCAGGAGCGGCGGCGCCAGCGGCAGCGGCAGCTTTGCTTTGGGAGGAAGACATTTCCGCCCCCTCATGACGTGGTCAGCTGGGCTGCCACTGGCGGCACACACCGCGCAGCGCGGTGTGGCGGCCCCGCAGGAGGCGGCTTTGTGGCCGTCCTTGCCGCAGCGCAGGCACGTGTCCGATCTGTCGACCGGAGATGGACACAGCGGCCGCGTGTGTCCGGTGCCGAAGCACCGGAAACACCGCAATGGCTGGTTGGCGAGAGCCCGGACCGCACCTGAGCTGAGGCCGACTGAAAGCCGGCCCCCAGCAAGAACGGCTTTGGCAGCGACGATTGGGCACTGCAGGCGAATCGCGCCCAAGCCGCCGCGGCCGGGCCGGATGTTCCGGCCCTGCACCGCGGCGACGTCACAGCCCCCAATCGCCGCCACCGCAGCCACCACCTCCTCCTTGGTGACGGAGTCGTCCAACTCCGCCACCTCCAAGGCCGCTGACTTTACCGGGCGGACCACCGTGGCGGTGTCCGCGATGACCTCCTGCAGCTTGGCTGCAAAGAGGTCCGCGCGGGCACCCCCCTCGGCTCCCGGGAACTCGAAAATACGAGCCCCGGCTTGGGTCCGCCGGCAGGTCACACTGCCGATGCCCAGTTGGGCAGGGTTGGCGTTGGCACGTGCCCGCACCAGCACGGACATGTACGTCTCCCCTCGCCCCGCAGCCTCCGCGGTGAGGGTCACCACGACTGCTGCGGACCTAGGGGGGACGAGTCGCACCTTCGCCTTCCCTTTTCCCTTCTGCTTCTTGCCCTTGCCGGTCGCAGGCGACTGGCTGGCAGAAGCGGCAGTGGCGGCAGCAGCGGGAACGGCCGCCGCCGACTTTTTCCCCTTACCCTTCTTCCTGCGCTTCACCTCCGTCCACTCGTTGGACGGTGTGGTCGCAGGGAGAAGGGCGTCCCCCTCCTGTTGTGGGACCTCCAGAGGGGTGCCCTCGGCCTGTGGGGTAGGAGGCACCGGCTCCGCCCGGTCCCGCCTCTTGTCCGCCGCAAGCGGCGGTCGGAGGCGCGTCTCCGGAAGGAGCCGGTCCTCGATCCCCGCAAGGCATGCTCGCGTGAAAGCCCGCTCCTCCATCACAACCTTGCGGATGACGTCCTCAAGGTTGTGGCTGGAGGGGGGGGCCTCTGCGGCAGGGCTCGTCGTGGCCTGTTGTGGCCGGGCCGTGGCTTCAGCCAGCTTCTGGTGCAGCTGGCTGACCTCCGACTGCAGGCGATCCACCTTCGCCTGCAGTTGCCGCGTCTCGTCGGTGGCCGTCCGCTGAAGGAGTTCAGCGACGACACCGCGCAGGCTCGCGGCCCGGCACTTGAGGGCTTTCTGGAAGGTACCCTTCAAGTTTGAGGACTTAGAGGCGACCTCCACGATCCCCTCCTCGTCCTCCTCCGCCATTCTCTCGAGCTCTTCGAGAGAGTGGTCCGCGTACAGCACGTGGGACGCGCCGTACCCGGACTTGGCTCGGGCAGACTGCGCTCGCTGTTCCTTAGCCGCGACGCGCTCCTCCAGCTCCTCCTGGAGCTGGGTGCGCCGGGCAAGGTCCAGCTTACGCTGGGCGTCTGCGAGCCCAACAACGTGGGTCGCTGGTGCGACCGTCGGCTTCTTCGCCTTCGGCAGCCCCGTCGACGTGGAGGCCGAGGAGCCCCCGGACCCACCGCTCTGGTGGGCTCGCTTTCGCGGCCGGGAGTCCTCGACGTCTGACACAAAAAGTGAGTCGTCTGAGTCCAAAAGAGACCCAAACGACTCACTCTCTCCGTATGAGCTTGCCGCAGAAGGCGCGCGGAAAGGCTCAGGCGCCTGAGCGCCGGGTTGGCCCTTAGAAGGGCCCTTCTTCAAAAATCGCCCGGAGGCGTCCCGCCTAGGGGTCGACATAGCGATCAAAAACTTGTTCGTAGCTCTGCAAGGCTGATGTGTTTAGCTACGATGCACAGCGCACTTTGGCCTACCCAGTCTGCCACTCCGTTACGGTGGTCAGAACTGGGCAGTTTCCAGGGGACACGACGAGGACGTATGCGCTGTGGGGGGTCCCCCCCCCAACCTAACCTTTTTTTTTTTTTTTTTTTTTTTTTTTTTTTTTTTTTTTTTTTTTTTGCGCTGGGGAAAATGCATTACGCATACCCTCCCATCGGGGGATGGGGGGGGTATGTGGGACTCCCCGGTCTGACCCGGTATACCCACTAAAAACCACCAGCGTGTTCCCGCTTCGTCCTGAATGGCGGGGACTGGGAAACCGGCAGAGCCTTTTCGTCCAGTCCCCGCCGACGATTGCCCGGCGGGGCGGTGACGGGTGCAATGCGGGCGTAGGCGCCCCCGCGCCTATCGCCCGCCCGTCGCCACCTTGAGGATGATCCTCACGATCCACCGGCGGCGCGGCGGCCGCGTATCCCGTTCCCCTCTCTAGAGCGAGAGGGGAGGAGAGTCCGCGGAAGACCGCGACGCCGGTGCGATGCGACGTCCGACCTGAGTTAGTCGGACATCGCACCACCCTCCGAAACCGCCGCAGGAGCGGCGCCAGTGGCAGCGGCAGCTTTGCCCCGCTTGGGGGGAGGAAGACATTTCCTCCCCCTCATCACATGGCCCGCTGGGCGGCCACTGGCGGCGCACACTGCGCAGTGTGGCGTGGCGGCCCCGCAGGAGGCGGCTTTGTGGCCGTCCTTGCCGCAGCGCAGGCACGTGTCCGACCTGTCGATCGGCGATGGACACAGCGGCCGGGCGTGTCCGATGCCGAAGCACCGGAAACACCGCATGGGCTGGTCGGCGAGAGCCCGGACCGTACCTGAACTGAAGCCGACTGTAAGCCGGCCCTTGGCAAGGACGGCTTTGGCAGCAGCGATTGGGCACCGCAGGCGAAGCGCGCCCAAGCCGCCGCGGCCGGGCCGGATATCCCGGCCCTGCACCGCAGCGACGTCGCAGCCCCCAATCGCCGCCACCGCAGCCACCACCTCCTCTTTGGTGACGGAGTCGTCCAACTCCGCCACCTCTATGACCGCTGACTTTACCGGTCGGACCACCTTGGCGGTGTCCGCGATGACCTCCTGCAGCTTGGCTGCAAAGAGGTCCGCGCGGGCACCCCCCTCTGCTCCCGGGAACTCGAAAATACGAGCCCCGGCCTGGGTCCGCCGGCAAGTCACTGTGCCGATGCCCAGTTGGGCAGGGTTGGCATTGGCGCGTGCCCGCACCAGCACGGACATGTAGGTCTCCCCTCGCCCCGCAGCCTCCGCGGTGAGAGTCACCACGACTGCTGCGGTTTTAGGGGGGACCAGCCGCGCCTTTGCCTTCCCCTTCGGCTTCGCCTTGCCTTTGCCGGTCGCCTGCGACTGGCTGGCAGTGGCGACAGAAGCGGCAGCAGCGGGAACGGCCGCTGCCGACTTCTTACCCTTACCCTTCCCCTTGCGCCTCACCTCCGTCCACTCGTTGGACGGTGTGGTCGCAGGGAGAAGGGCGTCCTCCTCCTGCTGGGGGACCTCCGCAAGGGTGCCCTCGGCCTGTGGGGTAGGAGGCACCGGCTCCACCCGGTCCCGCCTCTTGTCCGCCGCAAGCGGCGGTCGGAGGCGCGTCTCCGGAAGGAGCCGGTCCTCGATCCCCGCCAGGCATGCTCGCGTGAAAGCCCGCTCCTCCATCACAACCTTGCGGATGACGTCCTCAAGGTTGTGGCTGGAGGGGGGGGGCCTCTGCGGCAGGGCTCGTCGTGGCCTGTTGTGGCCGGGCCGTGGCTTCAGCCAGCTTCTGGTGCAGCTGGCTGACCTCCGACTGCAGGCGATCCACCTTCGCCTGCAGTTGCCGCGTCTCGTCGGTGGCCGTCCGCTGAAGGAGTTCAGCGACGACACCGCGCAGGCTCGCGGCCCGGCACTTGAGGGCTTTCTGGAAGGTACCCTTCAAGTTTGAGGACTTAGAGGCGACCTCCACGATCCCCTCCTCGTCCTCCTCCGCCATTCTCTCGAGCTCTTCGAGAGAGTGGTCCGCGTACAGCACGTGGGACGCGCCGTACCCGGACTTGGCTCGGGCAGACTGCGCTCGCTGTTCCTTAGCCGCGACGCGCTCCTCCAGCTCCTCCTGGAGCTGGGTGCGCCGGGCAAGGTCCAGCTTACGCTGGGCGTCTGCGAGCCCAACAACGTGGGTCGCTGGTGCGACCGTCGGCTTCTTCGCCTTCGGCAGCCCCGTCGAAGTGGAGGCCGAGGAGCCCCCGGACCCACCGCTCTGGTGGACTCGCTTGCGCGACCGGGAGCCCTCGACGTCCGACAGACTGAATGAGTCGTCTGAGTCCAGAGACCCAAACGACTCACTCCTCTCCAAAGAGCTGGCCGCAGAAGGCGCGCGGCTAGCCTCAGGCGCTTGAGCGCCTTTCTTCTTTAAAAATCGCCCGGAGGCGTCACGTCTTGGTGTGGACATGATGGTCGCGACAACAACGTTCGTAGACAGCAAGACAGAGGTGCTCTACGATGCACAGCGCACTTTGGCCTACCCAGTCTGCCACTCCGTTACGGTGGTCAGAACTGGGCAGTTTCCAGGGGACACGACGAGGACGTATGCGCTGTGGGGGGTCCCCCAACCTAACCTAACCTAACCTAACCGAGTACCCCCCTAGCCTCCGTGGCGGTCGGATCATTTTTAAAGCTGCTCCGCAGTCAAAAATTTGAAAAAGTGGTAAAAAGTGCTCCAAAATCAATAAGTGAAGTGTCGTTGGATGCGGAAAATTGAGCCGCACAAAGTGCCGTATTCAAATTGTGCCGTTTCACAGTGTCGTGAAAGTTTATTGTGAAAAACCTCAAATTTAGAGGTTAAGTGGAGGTTGCGTTTTACAAAAACGCGTTTGCTCCCAAAACAAGATCGACGACCCCAAGCTTTTTCACCGGCATCGTGTGAGCATCGTGGTTCCCGACCACCTGGACCACTCAACATCACCCTGACATCAGTCTTTCACGAGATATTCAGGAATTCGTGAAAACCACGTGCACTGAAAAAGCGGAAGGAGTGAACCCAGCGGCGTGAAATTTGGTGCCAACCTGGACCATCGTTATACAAGGCGAGTGCCACAAATTTTAGATTTTTAAGTCATATATATAACTATATATGACTATTACAAACTTTTGATTTTGACCCCCCATAACTTTGGTCGGAAGACGTTTTTCAAAATTTTACAACTGCAGCCCGGTGCGCGCTTATTGGCTTATTAGAGACCCTAAGTTTCAGATTTTTAAATTCACTAGTTTATAAGTTACAGGGAAATTTTCAGTAAAATCACTTTTTATAAAAAAAAACCACTTTGTTTTCAGTTTTTAAAATTTTTTATCAATTGTTCTTGTAGTACTCTATTTAACGTAATTTTTACATATTTTTTCAAAATTTTCAGTAAAGTAGTTCCAAAGTTATTGAATTTTATATGTTTTTTGTACATAAATCTTTATTAATAGGAAAAAATCACTTTTTTATGTTATAATCGTGTTCTTGAACCTTATTCGGACTTAATTAAGTCCAAACTCGGGCCCTATAGCTATTAAATTGGCTTTTTTTGACAAAAAAGCAACACATGGGTTTTTAGGTTTTAAAATTTAGATTCATATTACTCGAGAACCGCTGGTCTGATTAAACTCGTTTTTCCACTCTGGCCAGTTGAAAATAGTAAGTTTTAAATTTATATAGTTTTCAGCCAGTTTCAGGCACTGAAAGTTTTTGCCGCTGAAACTGCTTTCAGGTCATACCTGGAGTGACGCCGAGCTATATACCCAAAACCCCGTCCTTCTGCGACGAAGGGTTCAAAAGTTACGGGCATTTTAATTAGACTTTTGACAGTTCGCCGGCCATTTTGTTTAGCTTCAAACCGCCATAACTCCTGAACCAGAGGTCGTGGAAGATTGCGGTTTTTGGTTCAACACTCAGGGACATACTGTCCCACTCACCCCACGATTTCAGGCGGAAAGGTGCTGAAAATTTTCGTGATCCTGAAAGTGGTTTCAGCGAATAGCAGAGCTTAGACCGAGTCGGGAGAGCCCAAACTCGAGGTGTCTGCGACTTCCCTGAGGAAAGTTATCATTGGTCAAAGTAGGTCTCTGACAGCACCGCGGCCATTTTGTGAAAACTTCTAACAGCCATAGCTTCCAAACGGAGAGTCGTAGAGGGCTGGGGTCTTCGATGCACACATCAATAGGGCTTAGGGTATAGAATAAGACAGCTTTCAGGCGTTTTCAGCGCGACAATATTTTTCAGCCTGAAAACCGTTCAGGTGGATTGGTCTCACCGAGCCAACGGCGAAAAGCCCAAACACCGTTGCTTTTGGACCGGCGGTTCCGGAGATATCCTCTTGTAACCACTTAGGGTTTTTCATTTTCGGCAAAAACCGAAAATTTCAAGTTGGGATATCTCCGAAACTCCTTGGTGAAATTGCACCGAGTTTGGGTTCATTTGGGAGGGCTTGGAGAGAGCTATCCACTGGATCTGACCAAACGACTCTACATAGAGTCATCAAGAGAGTCGCTACATTTTCTTAATTTCAGTGTTTGTACTGACTTTTTTCGACTTCTTGTCGTGTGTGTAAATTTAGTCTCGACTCTACATAGAGACAAAAGTTATTTTTAACTTTTAAATTAGTTTTATATCTATTTTATCTTTCTTAGTTATAAGGTGTATCACGAAGGCTCTATTGAGCCGGACTGTGACTTGAGTCTCTTTACGACTGTTGACTAGCACTACTCTTCTTTGCTTACTATTTATTTTGTTCCTTGGATTTACTTTTAGACTGAACTGCACACATCATTGTGTGCAGAGCACGATCTATAGACACTATTGTGTTATATATTTTCTTACTTTTGTTTGTATTCCTCACCTGACGTATTCCAACCATGTTGGCTAGAACACCAACAAAGCTCGCGGACGAAACGGAGAAGCAAAAGTCTCCTCCAAGGACTCAAATACTCTCGTCGAAATGCTCTTCACCAGGGACACAAACGTTTGCATCCAGCGTCAGACGCAGCGTTGACAACATTGAAGCCGCAGCGTCAGTAACAAACCAACTGACTCCAGCTACTGGAAAACCAGAGGTCCAAACCTTACCAAGGCAGGTTCTTCCTGTCCGCATGACTCGCCTCGCAGAAGCAAAACAAAACGTCATAAAGGCGAAGACAAATATAAATAACTCTCGGAACTTTAAGACCGACTTAAAAGTTAATGTGCTGGAGGCAGTGGATAGGCTGTTTCAAATTATAAAAGACGCAGATGCTGAAATTAAAAGGCTTAAAAAACCTGGGGAAGCATCTACATCCACATTGGAAACTCCGACAACACCAAAGGAGACCAAACAGAAGACCTCCGAAGCCGACAAAATCATAAGACACCTAGAAGAGCAAAGCCGGCTTTTGGTAGAGAACGGCAGGAAATTGGACGACCTGAAGGAAAAAATGGGAGAGCAGCACCAACAGGTCATAAATGCACAATGCACATATGCCGAAAAGACGGCAAGCCGCTCCACCTTACAACCACCTCCGCAAAATGCACTCCATTCAGTGGTCGTCACGTCTCAGGACGAAAAAGATACAGGAGACCACGTGCTTGCGAAGGTAAGGGACGCTGTGAACGCCAAAGAAGGGTGGATCAAGGTGGAGAGGACTCGCAAGGGAAAGGACCGGAAGGTCATAATGAGCTGCAACACGGAGGAGGACAGGCAGAAAGTTAAGCAGCGGTTGGAGAAGTCGGGCAAAAACCTGATCGTGGAAGAGGTCAAGAACAGAGACCCACTCCTAAAGCTCACCGATGTCCTAGCAGTTCACGCTGATGAGGACATCCTAAATGTGATGTTATTCATAAGTGGGTACATTGATAATGTTGGTGGTGGTATAAGATCACATGATTAAATATAGCAGTCATTACTGGAGCTTGTAGTTTGAATCACATCTCACAAGTAATACTTAACATGGCGCAGTCGGTAGGATTAATAAAGTATAATAAAGCGAATTATTAGTGAGTGAAATAAAGACGATATAGTACAAATAAGTGAACAATAAGTAAATAAGTAATAAATAAAACGAAATGGAAACAGTTTTAACACCGCCGTTACCGTTCCAATTTGATGAGAACTCGATTGATGTGGCATCGGGCAAGTTAAGTGATAGTTGGGAACGATGGAAGAAGGGCTTCACGATATATTTCAATGCGTGTGAGTTATCGAAAAAAACATCAGTGATTCAATTCAACATTTTCCTGCATATAGTAGGCGAGCAGTGCCGCGAGATATTAGAACAAAGCGAAGAAACAACTTTAGACGGTGCGTGTAAAAAGTTAGATGGACATTTTAAAACAAAGAAAAACTTAACGGTGGAACGGCACAAGTTTTTTACACGAGATCAACAGCAAAATGAGTCAATAGATCAGTATGTGTTTGATTTGCGGAAATTGTCCAAAACATGTGAGTTTGCAAATTTAAATGACGATCTCATAAAAGACCGACTTGTATGTGGAGTAACAAGCCCAGCAATCAGAGAGCGATTATTACGAGAAGGGGACCTAACATTAAATAAAGCCTTGGAGATATGTCGAGCAGCGGTAGTGTCAAGAATATATTCAGAAAATATAAAGAAGGAGAATGATGCAGTTCACAGTATTAAACAAGACAGTAACATACAAGAAGAACCAAACGAAATATGGGCATTACGGCGTTATAATAAAGTAGAAAATGGTGTGTCATCGTATACAGGAACATGCGATGGCTACATAAAAGGAGCAACGCGTACACGCGGTGGTCAAGAGCGAGGGAGAGGAGCCGCGGGCTGGCGAGGTGGGCGCGGTGGCGTCGCACTCGCCGCTCGTCCGATGCAACAGCCGGTAAACAGACAGCGCACGGCGCCGCAGTGTGGCAGATGTGGTAGTATTCACGGAAGGAATGCTTGTCCAGCGTACGGTAAAAGATGCCTACGTTGTTTAAAAATGAACCACTTCGCAAAAGTATGTGGTGTGTACTCTGTGGAGTCATCAGATGAAAAGGTAATATATGCAATAAATAAAGACTTGAGTGATTGGACTTTAAATCTAATAATAAATGAACATCGCATTAATTTTAAGTTAGATACGGGCGCAGATGTGAATGTGCTACCGACGCGTTTCTTGTCCAGATTAGGAATAACTGTTGATAAGTTAATGACAACTAATACTAAGTTAAGCGGATACTCAGGTGATTTAATTACTGTCTTGGGAAAAACACATTTAAAAGCGTATTATAAGAACAAGTTGTTTTTATTAGAGTTTAAAATTGCAGATGTAAATAGTACTCCAATATTGGGACGTCATGCATGCGTAGAAATGAACTTAATTAAGAGGGTTATGTCTGTGCAGAGATCTGATAACAAAAATAAGATTTATAACGATTATAAAGATGTTTTTGAAGGTATAGGTTGTTTACCAGGCGAATATAATATTCAATTAGAGGACGATGCCATCCCCGTAGTACACGCGCCTCGTAAATTGCCATTTGCGATCAGTGAGGACGTTAAGAAAAGGTTATTAGAAATGGAGTCACAAGGCATTATAGCAAAAGTGGAGGGTCCCTCTGACTGGGTAAGCAGTATAACTGTAGTTAAAAAACCGAACGGCGACTTAAGAATTTGTTTGGACCCGAAAGAATTAAATCAGGCTATCAGAAGAGAACATTTTAAGCTACCAACAATAGACGAAATAGTTTCAAAATTAGCTGGGGCAAGGTATTTCAGCACATTAGATGCTTCTTCAGGGTTTTGGAACATAAAATTAGGAGAAAGTAGTAAATACTGCACATTTAATACACCTTTTGGTAGATTTAAATTTTTACGGATGCCCTATGGCATATGTTCAGCCTCAGAGATCTTTCATAAGAAAATGTACGAACATTTTGATGATATAGAAGGTGTGTGTATGTACATTGATGATTTATTAATTTATGCTTCAGATCAAAACAAACATGATGAGATTTTGAAGAAAGTACTAGAAAGATGTAGAAAAATTAATTTAAAATTAAACAAAAACAAGTGCAAATTTGGTTTGCAGGATATAAAATATTTAGGTCACCGTATTACAAAAGATGGATTGAGCCCAGATGATTCGCATTTAACAGCAATAATAAACATGCAAGTACCAACGAATAGAAAAGATGTAGAACGATTTTTAGGGTTGATTACGTACGTAGGCTCGTTTATTCCAAACCTTTCAGATAAAACATTCCCACTGCGAGAGTTACTTAAAAAAGAAATAGAATGGCATTGGGATGACCGACATGAGCAGTGTTTTACTTATTTAAAATCTTGTTTAACAAAACGACCAGTTCTTCAATATTATTGTTTAGATAAGCCAATAGTCATATCCGTGGATGCTAGTTCCACAGGGTTAGGTGCCTGTTTAATGCAAAATGGGCTTCCAGTATGTTATGCTTCGAAAGCATTAACTATTACGGAACAAAGGTATGCGCAAATTGAAAAAGAGTTATATGCTTCCGTCTTCGCCTGTGAGCGATTTTATGCATACATTTTCGGACGTTCGGATGTGACCATAGAAACCGACCATAAACCGTTAATTAGCATTATTAAAAAACCAATTGTAGATGCTCCGTCCCGCTTACAGAGGATGCTGTTGAGATTACAGCGCTATACATTTACGTTAGTTTACAAACCGGGAAAACATTTGTACATAGCTGACGCGTTATCTCGCGCTTACGAAACAAAGCCGCACGTGAGTGAAGAAACGTCACAAACCGGTATAGGTAGCAGTAAGGACGAAGTATGCGTATTGACCGAAAGTGTAAAAAGCAAATGTGAATATCTTACGGATGCTCAATTCATAGACATTCAGAAGCAGCTAGAAACAGACGAAGAGATGAGTGAATTAAATAGAGTAGTTATGAGGGGATGGCCTGAAAATAAAGATAAAATAAAAGATAACATAAAACCGTACTGGAAATTTAGGGAGGACATAACTGTAGCAAATGGTTTAATCTGGAAATCTGATAAAATAATAATACCAAAATTAATGAGAAAGGAGATGTTAAAAAAGATTCATATTGGACATATGGGAATTGAAAAATGTAAATTAAGAGCTAGAGAAATAATATTTTGGCCCGGTATTAATAACGATATAGAAAACATGATTAAAAGTTGCAACATTTGCTTAACACATAGAAAAAATAATCAAAAAGAAGAACTAAATTGTCACGAGGTACCGGATAGACCGTGGGCAAAGCTTGGTGTAGATTTATTTCAATACAAAGGTAAAGACCACTTGTTGGCAGTGGATTATTATAGTAAATATTTCGAGTTAATTGAATTAAGGAGTACAACTTCCGGGAACATAATTAATCACTTAAAAAACATATTTAGTCGTCAAGGAATACCAAATACTATAATGACAGACTGCGGTCCACAATTCTCATCATTTGAATTTAGGAAATTTGCTCTAGATTGGAATTTCACTCATATTACGTCATCACCGTATTATCCTCAGTCAAATGGGCAAATTGAACGTACAGTCCAAACAGTAAAAAACATTATTAAAAAGTCAACGGAAGACAACACGGACTATCGCCTAGCATTGTTAGAATGCCTGAATACACCGCTGGGAAGTGATTTAGCATCACCAGCTGAAATTTTACAAAGTCGTAAATTAAGAAGTATTGTTCCTACACCAATTCAATTATTAGTTCCAAAAGTGCATTATAACATAAAAGAAAAATTAATAAACCGACAAAATAAACAAAAAGAATTGTATGATAAAAATAGTAAGAACTTAACACCGTTACATGTTGGACAAAATGTAAGATATTATAATACAATAAAAAGTTATTGGGTACCAGGAATAGTTGAGCGAATTCTGAGAAATAGATCGTATGCAATTCGTTTGCGTAATGGAAAAGTAGTGGTGCGAAATAGAAGGCATATGTTAGCAGACCACTCGCACAGATACAGCCCTCTTCGAGACTATGAGTTTGATTATGATTGTGAAAATTCATCGTGTCATAGAAATGAACATATACAGCCGTCATGTAATAATAATTACGTTACTCGTTCTGGCAGGACGGTGCGACCGCCGAATAGATGGGGGTATCCGTGAAATAAAGAATCAACCACAATGTATTCTACATCCGTGTCGTCAACGGCAACGTAATATTGATAATATAATTTAGCAGAATAGATTCAAAATTCTGTTCAATGTAAATGTTAAGATAATAATTGTATATTGCAGTATAGTACCTACTAAAATGAGAAATGTAATAATAAGTAATAGTGTTTAAAAAAAAAAAAAAAAAAAAAAATGTTTATGTTGTGTGTTATGTTTTGTTTTCTGAAAAACATAATATGAAATGAATTAATCAAATAAAAATTTATGTTTTTTATAATTGTTATTAAAGTAAATGTACTTACATTTATCATGTTACTAGATATCGGAATGATGTATAGATTTTCTTAAATTATTTTTATTTATTTTTATTTGTTTTTTGTTAAAGGAGGAAGATGTGATGTTATTCATAAGTGGGTACATTGATAATGTTGGTGGTGGTATAAGATCACATGATTAAATATAGCAGTCATTACTGGAGCTTGTAGTTTGAATCACATCTCACAAGTAATACTTAACACTAAAGGCTTTTAGGAACCAAAACAAAGGTATCTTCCGCGATCTCAGGGAAAGCGATGACAGGCTGGAAATTAAATATAAAAGGAAAGCCCGCAACCCTCATACGAGCCACATCGTCCTCAGCGTATCTCCGGCGATCTGGAGACGAGCGACTGACGCTGGAGCGGCCTACATCGACCTCCAACGCGTCCGGGTGCTCGACCAGTCACCACTGGTACAGTGCTCGCGATGCCTCGGATACGGCCATAGTAAGAGGTTCTGCACAGATTCAGCGGACCTCTGCAGCCACTGCGGAGAACCGCACCTCAGGGCACAATGCCCAGAGTGGCTTGCAGGAGCTGTTCCCTCTTGCAGGAACTGCACAGCGGCCAAACTAGAACGCAGTGACCACAACGCCTTCAGCCAGGAGTGCCCCATACGGAGGAAGCGAGACACTATAGCGCGTATGTCCATAGCATACTGCTAAGGGCGTCCAAGTGGACCAACAGCAGTACCAGGTGCTCCAATGCAACCTCCAAAGAAGAAAACTGGCCACAGAAGAACTCATGATTGAAGCCAATGAGAGGAAAGTAGCAATAGCGTTGATCCAGGAACCTTATGTGGGTGGGTCGGATAATATGAGGTCATACCGCGGTGTTAGGGTGTATCAAAACACCAAAAGAGGCACGGTTAAGGCAGCAATCGCTGTTTTTGACCCTAACCTAGATGTCACGCAACACCCGGAGCTCACCACTAACAACATCGTGGTGGTGAGTGTAAGCACCAAAGACTGGAACGTGACATTGGTCTCATATTACTTTGAACCCGACCTACTCATAGATCCATACCTGGATCACATTAAGAAGATCGCAACTGCGAAAACGCGGATGCTCATCATGGGAGGTGACTGCAATGCTAAGAGCACCTGGTGGGGAAGCCCTGTAATCGATCATAGGGGTGACGATGTGGCAGGCATGCTTCACGAGATGGACCTCCACATCCTTAACAAAGGCGATACTCCAACCTTTGACACCATTAGGGGCGGAAAACACTACTCTAGTTTCGTTGACGTGACGGCTTGCACTACTGATATGCTGGACCTAGTGGAGGACTGGAAAGTCATCGCAAATCTCACGTGCGCTGACCACAGTGGTATTCATTTTAATATCAAACTCAAAAAATCGGTTGGAGTAAGTGTCAAAAGAACAACTAGAATCTACAATACAAAAAAAGCCAATTGGGAAACATTTAGTCAAAAATTTTTAGAATTAAAATCAGAATTAAAATTAGAAATCGGAGAAATTAAATCAATAAATACAGTCGAAAAACTAGAACCAGTCATAAAAAATTACAATAAAGTTATCACAGAATCCAGCAACATTTCAATTCCTCTAAAGAAAAATACAGAGACACTTGCCCTACCATGGTGGTCAGAGGAGCTCGCGAAGATGAAGCGGGAAGTCACCACTAGGAAACGCAGAATCAAGAACGCCGCACAGATTCGTAAACAGAGTGTGGTGGACGCCTATAAGATCGCCAGAGACGAATACGAAGCTAGAGCTATGGAGGCCCTGATCGGAAGCTGGAAAGATTTCTGCAACAAACAGGATAAGGAGAGCTTATGGGAGGGCATTTATCGAGTAATAGGCAGAACAGCGAAGCGAGAGGAAGACATACCATTGGAAGAGGGCGGTATTACTTTGGATGCAAAAGGCTCGGTGGAGTTGTTGGCCAAAACCTTCTACCCGGAGGATCAAAGGGAGAATGACAACCGGACGCATCGAGAATTGAGGAACCGGGCATCAGTAGTGAACACACAACAACTCGAGGGACAAAACGACCCCCCGTTCACAATGACGGAAATGCTCACCGCACTGGATTCCTTGAACCCGAAAAAAGCGCCTGGTGCTGACGGATTCACTGCTGACATATGCAGTCATGCCATTAAGAGTGACCCAAAACTTTTTCTGGAAGTACTCAATAAATGTCTAGAGCTCCATTATTTCCCAGTCATCTGGAAGGAAGCAACGGTGATAGTGTTGAGGAAACCAGGAAAAGAATCGTACACAACTCCAAAATCTTATCGCCCTATAGGTCTCTTACCGGTGCTCGGCAAGGTGTATGAAAAAATGTTGGTCGCCAGACTTAAGCACGATCTGCTACCGAAGTTGAACCCCAGCCAGTTTGGATTCATGCCCCAAAAGAGCTGCGAAGACGCCCTCTATAAATTTATACAACACGTAAAAACCAAACTGGACGAGAAGAAAATTATAACCGTCGTGTCCCTGGATATAGAGGGCGCCTTTGACAGCGCATGGTGGCCAGCTATCAGGGTCCAATTGGCAAATGCGAACTGCCCCTTAAACGTTCGAAAAGTATTCGACAGCTACCTTGACCAGAGGAAGGTCACAGTGAGATATAACGGGGAAACTTACACAAAGGCGACTAACAAGGGGTGCGTTCAGGGATCTATAGGTGGGCCCATCCTATGGAACGTGCTACTGAATCCCCTGCTTAATACCCTGGAATCCGCGGGTCACTACGTGCAGGCGTTCGCTGACGACGTCGTCATGGTGTTCGATGGTCAGACTTCACAAGACGTGCAAAGACACGCCAATGCCGCTCTCGAACTTGTTCGGGCGTGGGGTGTTGAAAATAAGCTCAAAGGAAAACGCCCAAAAAATGCCTGAAATAGACAGAAACTACTAATAGTCCTTAATTCTATCAAGAATAAAATATATATAACGAAATGTATCTCAAGTTTGTTTACCTAGGGAGAAAATATAACGATAATTAAAATATTTATTTTGATATCCGTCATAGTCATTCTTAATTTATAATGGCGGTCAGTGTTTATTTATTTGACGTGAGTAATCGACATTCAGCCAAACAGAAATCGTCAAATAATCCTTAGCGAACTATTTTATGGAATTATTGCATAGTTATCATTCATTTAATATTATTCGACCTATTAATACCGTAAATATAATTAAAACAGTATAAGCGTATGAATTTTATCAAAATAAAAAACTCGAATTATAAATCGTATCGTAGGCTGTATGCATCACATGTCCTTTGCCTTATTGACAATTTGACATGAATGCATTTTAATTTTTTCGATTCATGGTTTTGCGGATTTTTGCGTTTGCGGCTCGAGTAAATTCAGGATATTATATTATAACGACGACTGTGGCTATTTTTTAAGGATTTTGATTTTACTTCTGCACACGTTACCCATTTTTGAACACGGCTTAGATTGGACCCGCCTAAACGTCAACTCGGCTTTTTGACGACGGATACGACTCTGCTGTTGTTTTGCACTTGTGCACCGTGTACATTTAAGAATGGATAGAAACGTACACTGTATTCATTGCTATCTCGATATTGCAACAATGAAATGTAATCTAATATCAGTGCACAATTATGAAGTAGGTACGTAGTATCCTTAACCTTGACTTAACCTATATTTTAGAAAAAATGTTTGGAACTGGCTTCTACCAAGTTTTTTGATAATTATTGAAATTGTCATGGGTTCCCTACGATTTATAGTGCAATTTGGCGTATATTTCATTGTTGTTCATTTCAGGCATTTTTTTGTGTGGCCGATGGGCATTCCCCTTTGCACCACATAAGACCAATGCCATGGTAATTACGCGCAAGCTTAAATTCGACACTCCTCGCTTGAGCATGGACGGGATCGACATTGGCGTGTCCAAAGAGATTAAAATGCTGGGTGTGACATTTGACGAGAAGCTCACCTTCAATGCACACGTATCAAATGTTTGTAGGAAGGCCATAAATATATACAAACAGCTCGCAAGAGCAGCAAAGGCGAGCTGGGGCCTCAACCCCGAAGTGATACGCACAATTTACACAGCTACCATCGAGCCCATCATTTTGTACGCGGCGAGCGTTTGGGCACCGGCTGCTGAAAAATTAGGAGTGCAAAGACAGCTTGGAGCTTTGCAGAGGGGTTTCGCACAAAAAATGTGCAAGGCTTATTGCACGGTATCCCTGAACTCAGCAATGGTCCTCGCAGGAGTGCTCCCGCTTGATCTTCGTGTACGTGAGGTAGCTTCACTATACAGGATCAGGAAGGGGGCGGCCCTGCCGGGACTAGGGGACAGGGAGATCGAGCAATTAATGCCGGCAACAAAAGCGCCACACCCAGCAACAGTCGTGAACCTTGGGCTGACATGCCTCAGAGACCAGAGTGACGTGGACGCAAATGGTGGCTGTGCAGTAAAAATCTTCACAGACGGCAGCAAAATTGGGGGTAGAGTTGGCGCAGCGCTGTCCGTGTGGGAGGGCGAAGCGGAGACTCGGACTGTCAAACTTTGCTTGCCGTCATACTGCACAGTTTACCAAGCGGAACTTCTGGCCGTCTGCGAAGCAACGAGGCGGATTAGGACATACGGGGCACCCACATTCGGAATTTACAGCGACTCAATGGCAGCATTACAGACGATCGCTTACCTCGGCTCCCTCCATCCACTAGCAGTAGAAACCCGCGAGAACCTGACAGAACTATCTCGACAGAACAAAGTAGTATCTCTGTTCTGGATAAAAGCGCACGTTGGATTGGAGGGAAACGAAAGGGCAGATCAGCTCGCCAAGGAAGCCGCTGCAGCATCCAGAAAAAGAAAACCGGACTACGAATTGTTTCCCGTCTCATTTGCGAAGCGACAGCTGAGACTGGAGTCAATTCGCGAATGGGATGCGCGATATAAGTCAGGAGAAGTAGCCGGAATTACTAAACTCTTCTTCCCGGATGTGGTTGCCGCGTATAGTGTGATCCGCAAATTCGAGCCGACATGCCTGAGCACCCAATTATTTACCGGCCATGGGGGATTCTCCGAATACTTACACCGTTTTAAGTGCAAGGAGAGTCCCTCATGCACTTGTGACCCGAACATAAAAGAGTCCGTCCCCCACGTTATCTTGGAATGCCCAGTGTTCGGATATGAAAGATACCAGATCGAACAAGTTTTAGATACAAAACTAATAGTTGAAAATCTAAAACTCATTATGTTAGACAAACGTAGGATTAACTTTATGGACTATTGTTTAAAAATAGTAGAAGCAGTCGTAAAGAGAAACAAGTAACAAAAGTATGATGACCATGTATTATGGAATATATTGTGCATCATACACAGAAATTTATTAAGTATATTTTAATTAAAAGTATGAATAAGTGTTTGATCGTATTACGTTTATACGCTTAATATGTTGCATAGTTAGTTGCCTCAATACAGAGCTACCAAACAGTCGTGTCCATTTATTTAAAAATTACCACAAAACACCTATAACGCACAATCAACCTTACGCAGTCACCATATGGTCGCAAATCGAGCCGGATCATTAGTACTCGGCACACCTGTGGGTCATTAGTGAATCGCTACCTGGGCGAGCTGAGAACAAAAGGCCGCATCGCATACCTAAGATAAGAAGACAACGTGTTTACGCAAAATTGTGCAGTGTTTTATGAACTTATATTTTATACAAGTGTGATTGACTATTCATATTCGAGTTAGTGATATTACGTAGTAACGAACAAGATAGAACTTTAAAATGGCTACGGTAACTTCGGAACAACAAAAGTATTTGAATACACTAGAAGATATAGCAAAATTAATACAAAAAACGCAAGTGAACTTAAAGAAATGTGCTAAAGTGAGACTTACAGACGGTTACATACGGGCTAGATTGAAATGTATTGAAGAGTATTGGTGTGATTTTCGACGAGCGCACGAGCTGTTGGCACAATGTACTCCAAGAGACAAGCGTGGTGAAATCTCATATTTTCTTAACGAAGATTTTTTCGCTGTTGAAGACCTGTACCTATGTTTGCAAGCAGACTTGACAGACATGCTGAGCAAAATACAGCAAACGTCAATGGAAACATCAAACTCGTCGTTACTTGGTGGTCAAGGGCAAAGTTCGATTGTAAAACTACCTCGGATTCAATTACCAAATTTCTCGGGAAAGTACGAAGAGTGGCCTACATACCAGGACATGTTTTTATCACTTGTACACAATAATACTGCAATCAGTGACGTTCAAAAACTACATTATCTGAAGTCTAGTGTTACCGGTGAAGCAGAAGTAATATTACGTCACGTTCAAGTTACGGACAGTAATTACAATCAAGCATGGCAATTATTAAAAGACAGATTCGGGAATAAACGTGTTATTGTGTTTTCTGTTTTGCAAAGACTTTTTTATCAGAAGAAAATCACGACGCAAACAGCTAGCAGTATAAAGACTTTGTTAGACACTACAACAGAGTGCATACATAACCTAAAAAACTTAAAAATTAACACCGATACCTGGGATCCTTTAATAATATTTCTGGTGATTCAGAAGTTGGACCAGGAATCACATAAAGAGTGGGAAACTTTTGCTTATAAGGAAAAGTCAGAAGAAGTGCCACCTTGGGAAGAATTGAAGAGATTTTTAGAATCTAAATTTAGAACTCTAGAAATGATACAACCCGTATCAAACAAAGATCGTACAGTCAAAGAGCGATCATGCCATGCCGTGAGTGCTATTAAGGTCAAAAACTGTTTACTTTGTAGTGATAAGCATACATTATGTCACTGCAAGGAATTTATTAATATGGACCTTACTCAACGTAACAACTACGTAAGGGAAAAACAGTTATGCTTCAACTGCCTGCTTCCGGGTCACTCAGTTTACAAGTGCAAGGTACCAGGTACTTGCCGCGTATGTAAAAGGCGTCACCATTCCTTACTCCACAAATCAGACACGTCGAAGGGTTACACAGAAGCTACACCTAACCAACCTGTACCACCATCGACGTCACAACAGGAAGACAAGAAGGAGGCCATAACAAGTCTTCATGTTGGTGTTGGAGGAACAGCATTATTAGCAACTGCATTGGTCAGGGTACGAGGAGAGGATGGACATGTGACACTGTTAAGGGTTCTTGTAGATCAAGGCTCACAAGCGAGCTTCATTAGTGAAAAGGCAACTCAATTATTGAAGCTTCAAAGAAAATCAATTGAAGGCACTGTGACAGGTGTGGGTTCTATGCAGGTACCAATTAAACACGTGGTTCAGCTAAACATATTGTCTAGAGGTAAAACTGAATTCATCATGCACGTCGAAGCTTACGTCATGACCAAGCAACTGACCACGAGAATACCACATCATACAATGACTGTTCATAACTGGCAGCACCTGGAGGGTCTCGATCTTGCAGATCCACAGTACTATAGACCAGGCCCGATAGATATGCTGCTTGGTGTGAAGGAATATGCACGAATAGTCGAACAAAAATTAATTAAGGGTCCTCCAGGGTCTCCGTGTGCACAGAAAACAACCCTAGGATGGATATTATTTGGAGAAATAAATACAACACAAATGGAACATTCATTTCTTGTCATGCATCACCAAACAGATGTTGATAACATGTTAAAGGCTCTTTGGGAGATAGACACAACTACAAGGCGAAAGAATACAAAGGAAGAACAATTATGTGAAGACATATACAACAAAACACACACAAGAAATGAACAAGGAAGATTTATAGTGAAACTACCGTTTAAAACAAATTGTATTCAATCACCGGAAGGAAATACGAGAGATATAGCTAAAACAAGATTGATACATTTAGAGAGAAGGTTTGAAAAACAAATTACGCTAAAAGAAGAATATACAAAGGTTATAGAAGACTACAAAAATTTAGGTCACTTAGAAGAAGTACCTGAAAATGAAATATATTCAAAAAGGTCAGTTTACTTACCCCATCATCCCGTTCTGCGTGAAGATAAAGAAACCACGAAAACTCGCATAGTGTTCGATGCCTCCTGTAAGGGAACAAATGGTATATCATTAAACGATGAGCTCTTACCTGGTCCAGTACTCCAAGAAGACCTACGAAGTATACTCATGCGATGGAGAATGCACGCCGTTTGTTACGCTGCAGACGTACAAAAAATGTACAGAATGGTCATGGTATACAAAGAAGATGCTGACTTTCAAAGAATTCTGTGGAGAAACAATAGTAATGAAGAAATAAAAGACTTTAGATTACTTACCGTGACCTTTGGGACCACTTCAGCTCCTTACCTCGCTGTGAAGACCTTGATCCAGCTTGCGTACGATGAACGAGACAACTATCCAGTAGCCGCTGACATTACACTATCCGATTTCTATGTAGATGATGTCATGTCGGGTTGTGACACAGTGAAAGAAGCAATCGAAGCTAGCAATCAACTCAGAGCTATGTTGAGCAAAGGAGGTTTTGAGTTGAAAAAATGGTCATCAAACAACATGGAACTGATGAAATCAATGGACCCAAGCATACTTTCTTCAAGCATCCAACTCGACATAAACCTAGATGGTACTGTTAAGGCATTAGGTATCACCTGGAATCTTGGTACTGATCAATTTCTCTACAAAATCAGTCTCGGCTCACCTCCATCAACCATTACAAAGAGAAATGTTTTGTCAGATGTACAAAAACTCTACGATCCATTAGGTTGGATATCACCAAGTATTGTGCTAGCTAAGATGTTTATCCAAAAACTTTGGTTAGTTGGTACACAATGGGATCAACCATTATCAGATGACTTAACCGCAGATTGGTTGAAGATAAGAAATGATTTCGAGAACGTCAACCAAATTTCGCTAAACCGATGGTTGCACTCGTATAGTAACAATAGAAAAGCGATACAGCTGCATGGATTTAGCGACGCTTCAACTCGAGCTTATGCAGCAGTTCTATACTGCAGAGTGGACCATGATGGTACAGTATACACCAGTCTAATTGCATCAAGAACAAGGGTTGCTCCATTGAAAACTGTATCCGTACCTCGGCTTGAGCTGTGTGGAGCTGTGTTGTTGTCGAGGCTTCTAAAACAAGTTACGTTAGCTATGAAAATTCCACATAGCCAAACCTACTGCTGGACAGACTCAACCATAGTACTGGCGTGGCTGCATGGTGAACCTCAAAAATGGAAGACATTTGTTGCAAATCGTGTGGTGGAAATCAAAGATAATACAAACAATGTACAATGGCATCATGTCATATCTGAAGAAAATCCTGCTGACATTGCATCCAGAGGAATGCTCCTAACAGACCTGAAAAATGAGAAGATGTGGTGGAAGGGGCCAGACTGGTTATCAGAAAAGACGGTTCATTTAAGAAAATCAGAAGAAACAGAGACAGATTTAGAGTCAAAATTTATATGTTTAATTACAACAAGTGAAACCAAGGAAAATGAAGAAAAACCAATTTGGGAAAGGTTCTCAAAACTGACTAGAATGAAGAGAGTACTTGCTTATTGCAGAAGATTTTTAAACAATAAAAACCAAGAAAGGTATTTAACGACAAATGAAATGGAAATAATTTTACAAAGGTGCATACTGCACTATCAACAATTAGTTTATGAAAGAGATATAGAATCTATAAAAAAAAATGGTACGATCAGAAAATCAAGTTCACTAATTAGCTTGACACCATTTTTAGATAAACATAATTTACTGAGAGTAGGTGGTCGTTTACAAAACGCTCATTTGCCAGACGCAACCAAACATCCAATAATAATACCAAGTAATCAACATATCACTACGTTGTTGATCGACGAAGCACACAAACAAACCTTACATGGTGGTATACAAGTCATGATGGCATACATAAGAAGTAATTATTGGATAATTCACTTAAAATCAGCAGTAAGAAAATGCTTAAGAAGTTGCAAGGTTTGCATTGTCAATAAAGGCAAGGTAAACAACCAGCGAATGGGTGAATTGCCAGCTGTTAGGGTGAGTCCACAGCGGGCCTTTCTAAGCAGTGGAGTTGACTATGCAGGTCCAGTATTGATCAGAACATCAAAGGGACGAGGCCATCACGCTACGAAAGGGTACATCTGTTTATTTGTGTGTATGGTTACACGTGCCATACACTTGGAAGCTGCAACAGACTTAACTTCTCAAGCATTCTTGGCTGCATTTCGGAGATTCGTTGCACGTCGAGGTCGTTGTCTTCATCTGTTTAGTGACAACGGTACCAACTTCGTTGGTGCTGCAAAGGAGCTCAAAGACCTTTTCAAGGCAGGTGAAAACAGCATTTCTAAAGAAATTTCCGAACACTTAGCAACTGATGGAACTACGTGGCACTTTATCCCACCGCGAATGCCAAACTGTGGGGGCCTCTGGGAAGCTGGAGTGCAAGCTGCAAAAAGACATCTAGCAAGGGTTAGCAAAGACACAAAACTTACCTACGAAGAGATGACGACATTGCTAACACAAATAGAAGCTTGTCTCAACTCCCGCCCACTGTGCCAGCTGGACAACACTGTTGAGACGATGTCACCACTCACACCTGGGCACTTTTTAATAGGCGAGTCCTTAATCAGTGTTCCTGATTATAATTATGAAAACTCGAAGATTAGCCTATTAACTAGATGGCAGTTAGTACAGCGAATGACACAAGACTTTTGGCGACGATGGCATTCAGATTACTTGAACACTCTGCAACATCTGATTGACCTAAACACATACATAAACGTTCCTCCGTGGCATAACCACATAGAGCAGGTTGCCATCGAACTACCGAGTGGCCAAAATCAGAAGCGTCATGTTTTCATTGCTGCATACATACCACCCACGACCCCTGAGCATGTATACGCGAAGCACTTTGAGCTTCTCTACGACGTTTTAACAAATCCTGGTGTCGAATACTTTTATATAATTGGAGATTATAATATTCCCGACACGACATGGAACATGTCATCCTCACCGAACTCACCGCCAAGCGCTCCTCTGTGCTCTAGTGTCAACATGACTTGTAATCACCTTAACAACTTTATATCCCTTTTGAATGCCTCGCAATATAATAACTTACTCAACGCTAAAGGCAAAACCCTTGACCTTATAATATCTAATAGTGCCTGTTACGTCAAACTCGAGTCCTCATCTTTGCTACCCGTAGACGCTTACCACCCTCCGTTCGTTTGTGATACCAACATAAATTTAGAAAACCCTCCCCTTAAAAAACAGTACATTAAGAAATATAATTTTTATAAGGCTAACTATGATCAAATTAACAAAATCATACAAGAAACAGACTGGCCTGACCTCCTCGCACATGAAAATTCTGAGGACGCTTTATCTGAATTTTATGATAAGCTAAATGAGATAATTAAGCCTCACACGCCTCTGACTAATTATAAATCCTCTACATTTCCAGTTTGGTTTTCACGTCCCTTAATAAGCTTGTTTAAAAAAAAGCAAAAAGTTTGGGTTAAGTGGAAAAAGTACAACAACTTAACAGACTATGAAACATTCGCCCTGCATAGAACTAACTTTAAACATTTGTGTAGTAAATGCTACACTACGTACATAAATTCAATTGAAGACAGCTTACGCACTAATGTTAAGCACTTCTGGACATATGTATCAAACCGAAGGGACAAACCTATTATTCCAGCAAAAGTTTCCTACAATAATACAGAGTCCAACAAACCAGAGGTAATTTGTAATATGTTTTCTGATTTCTTTTACTCAGTATATGAACCCTCATCTCCACTTCTATCACAGTGGCAACCGACAGCAGAAACTTCCTTAGCTAGCGATGTTACCACTAACTTACACTTCAGCGAAGAAAAGGTGCTGAAAGAACTCAAGTCATTGGATCCTTCAAAAGGACCTGGACCTGATGGAATACCAGCACTTTTTCTTCGGAACACTGCAGCTTACATCTATAGGCCGCTAACTATTATTTACAATAAATGTATCACCGAAGGCGTGTTCCCCAACCGCTGGAAACACGCTAATATCACACCTGTACACAAGAGTGGTTCCAAAAACAATGTTGAAAATTACCGTCCAATTTCCATCCTCTCCACCTTGTCAAAGGTTTTTGAGAAACTCGTTCACAACGAAATATATCCATTGCTTCACCATGTCATTATACAGGAACAACACGGCTTTGTCAAACATAGATCTACTACCACAAACCTCTTATCTTTTTCTAGTTTCTTGTTTGACAGTTTTGACACTAATGAACAAGTGGACACTGTGTATACAGATTTTTGCAAGGCCTTTGACAAGGTGGATCACGAATTATTACTGAATAAAATTGCCTTCAATGGAATAAGAGGAAACTTGTTGCGCTGGTTCGCGTCGTATATTACCAACCGCTGCCAAAGTGTTGCAATCAACGGATACAGGTCGAACATTACCAAGTTAACATCTGGCGTTCCACAGGGTTCTATTCTTGGGCCTTTACTATTTAACATATTTGTCAACGACATAGGGAAATGTTTTCAGCATACTCAGTTCCTATTATATGCAGACGACCTAAAGGTGTACAAATCAGTAAAAACTGTTGATGATTGCACTCTTTTCCAGCAGGACCTAGACCGATTGTCTGACTACTGTACCAATAATAAGCTCAAGCTAAGTTTGCCTAAGTGCAATTACATTACTTTTACCAAAAAAAAGAACGTTATTAAATTTACATACACCCTATGTCACACGCCACTCGCCAAATTAAACTCTATCAGGGATCTGGGTGTTATATTTGACTCGAAACTCTGCTTAGACCTGCACATCGATAAAATTGTAAACAAAGCTTATCAAATTTACGGATTTATTATGCGGTCCACCATCAACTTTAAGAGAACTTCATCTTATTTATGCCTGTATGAAGCCCTAGTTCGATCCCAGTTGGAGTATGCGGTTCCGATATGGAACCCCTTTTATAAGAAATACGCGGAAATGATTGAAAACGTACAACACAAATTTTTACGCGCTATGCATTACAGGTGCCATCGATCTTATCTACCCTATACCCAGTTACTCAGCAAGTACAAACTTTTATCTCTAGACAGTCGTAGAAAATATCTTGAAGCTATCACGCTATACAAAATTGTTAGAAATAAATTCAACTGCATAAATTTAAATAACATGATCTGCTACGCAATACCTAGAACCTTCCACAGGCGTCAGGTGCGCGCAGGTACGCTATTCGCAATTCCTTCCTGCCGAACTAACTCCGGCCTGCGCTCACCCGTCCGCCGTATGGTTGGCTTGTACAACAAAACTTTTGTAAATATTGACATCTTTAACAACTCGATAGGAAAATTCAAAGGTCTAATCTTCAGAACTCTTATAAATTAATACATATAATTATTATTAATCAATTCACACTTCACATTATTGTCTCACATTATCTGGCCTGATTGTGTACTTATTACTTACCTTGTTTTTTTTTATTTTTTTTATTTGTTTTCTCTCGCCCCTGGCGATTATTGTTTGTCCTAAACTATTATGATAACCCGTGGACAGCGTTGTGGGTTGCATTATTAGCAAAATGAAAATATTGTTAAACTAGTTATAAGTTCGTATAATGTAACTGTTTGTTGTTCTTCTTAATAAAAATAAAAAAATAAAATAAAAAAAACAGCGGACCAAGTGGCAATCAGCTGTTCAGTCACCTACCGTGGGAGACATTGTGGTCATCAAGGAAGACGGGCTGCCTCCTACAAAATGGCTCCTAGGAAAAATTAAAACGCTGCATCCTGGAAAAGACAATTTAGTTAGAGTAGTTACGGTGCAGTGTAAAGGTCAAAGTGAATTGAAAAGACCTTTATCTAAGTTAATATTCCTACCTAAAGACGCTTAATTAATCAAAACAAGTTCTGTTTATATACTTACTTATCTTTTAAATGTTACATTGTATACTACTTACCTCAATGAATCTATGTCTGCATGATATTACATATCTACAATGTTAATAACCTACCTTAAAACTAAATACTTAGGTTTATATAAAACTACATACTTAAACTACTTAATTACTAAGATTACTATGTACACAAACTTACCATTCGATGATTCACGTCGCTAAACTAGATGATAATAATTAGGTATAAGATGTACTTACCTTCCCGCCTGCATGCTATTACTTAAAACTATGTATACTTATAACTAATACTAACTACCTAATACTATTGTGAAACAAATTCGTTCCTACTTACCTTAATGAGTCACATGTAATCATTGATGATTTACTATTGGAATGTGTAGTAAACAGATGTTCAATCCTGTAGGTACTTATTTAATGTTTGTTATTCATTTTACATACAGTCCACTTATCGAACAAGAAGTTGTTATGTTTACTTTGTTAAATTGTTACCTATGTTTTGAAACGATATGTTATTTGTTAGGCCCAATTAGTTGTATTTGTAAAAGGACATAAGGTCCTTTTGATGGGCGGTATGTTTGATCGTATTACGTTTATACGCTTAATATGTTGCATAGTTAGTTGCCTCAATACAGAGCTACCAAACAGTCGTGTCCATTTATTTAAAAATTACCACAAAACACCTATAACGCACAATCAACCTTACGCAGTCACCAATAAGCTTAGTCTTAAGTATAAATAAGTATTGTCTTGTTGTAATTATCTGTATTTTAGAACTGTATAAAATAAGGAAATAATGTGTATAAACCTAAAAATACTGGGCTAAATAAAGCTCTAGAAAAACATAATTAAATGTAGGTAAAAATTGTAGGTAGTTAAGGTGGTGGGTAAATGGTTAAGATTGTATAGCGAAAAGATTAAGAAAAAGAGCATAAGCCTAAGTGGCACAGCCCAAACTTAAAAAAAAAAAAAAAAAAAAAAAGAGAAAAGCAATTGGTGGTTTTTTAGCCGGTACAGTCCGGCACTGCCTGGGTCCTCCCTTCCCAGGCGTCCATGATGGATTTTTCCGCTTTTTGCAAAAAAATAGAATAAAAGTAAATACAGGCTTTGACTTCTGTCAGAGGAATAGATTATTAAAAAAAAAAAAAAAAAAAAAAAAAAAAAAAAAAAAAAAAAAAAAACCTAATCTAACCTAACTCTGAGCTAACCTAACTCTGAGCTAACCTAACTCTGAGCTAACCTAACTCTGAGCTAACCTAACTCTGAGCTAACCTAACTCTGAGCTAACCTAACTCTGAGCTAACCTAACTCTGAGCTAACCTAACTCTGAGCTAAACTAACTCTGAGCTAACCTAACTCTGAGCAAACCTAACTCTGAGCTAACCTTACTCTGAGCTAACCTAACTCTGAGCTAACCTAACTCTGAGCTAACCTAACTCTGAGCTAACCTATCTCTGAGCTAACCTAACTCTGAGCTAACCTAACTCTGAGCTAACCTAACTCTGAGCTAACCTAACTCTGAGCTAACCTAACTCTGAGCTAACCTAACTTTGAGCTAACCTGTCACTAGATCTGTATCTTAGGTTTTACTTGTCAAGCATTGCCATCCTAGTCACGATCCAAAGTTCGTAACGGCATTATCCGAAATTCGTCACAGCATAAAACGAAGTTCGTCACGTCATGATCCGAAGTTTGTCTCAATAATCCGAAGTTCGTCACAATTATCCGAATTTCGTCAAGTCACTTTCCGAAGTTCGTAACAATAATTCGAAGTTCGTCACAATTGTCCGAATTTCGTCACGTCACTATCCAAAGTTCGTCACAATAATCCAAAGTTCGTCACGTCCTAATCCGAAGTTTGTCTCGTCAATATCCGATTTTCGTCACAATTATCCGAATTTCGTCACGTCACTATCCGAAGTTCGTCACAATTATCCGAAGTTCGTCACAATAATCCGAATTTCGTCACGTCACTATCCGAAGTTCGTCACAATAATCCGAATTTTGTTACGTCATAATCCGAAGTTCGTCACGTCACTATCCGAAGTTCGTCAAAATTATCCGATGTTCGTCACGTCAATATCCGAAGTTTGTCACAATAATCCGAATCTCGTCACAATTATCCGAATTTCGTCACGTCACAATCCGAAGTTCGTCACAATTATCCGAAGTTCGTCACAATAATCCGAATTTCGTCACGTCACTATCCGAAGTTCGTCACAATAATCCGAATTTCGTTACGTCATAATCCGAAGTTCGTCACGTCACTATCCGAAGTTCGTCAAAATTATCCGATGTTCGTCACGTCAATATCCGAAGTTTGTCACAATAATCCGAATCTCGTCACAATTATCCGAATTTCGTCACGTCACAATCCGAAGTTCGTCCTAATAATCCGATGTTCGTCACGTCATAATCCGAAGTACGTCACAAATATCCGAATTTCGTCAAGTCACTTTCCGAAGTTCGTAACAATAATTCGAAGTTCGTCACAATTGTCCGAATTTCGTCACGTCACTATCCGAAGTTCGTCACAATAATCCGAAGTTCGTCACGTCACTTTCCGGATTTCGTCACAATAATCCGAAGATCGTCACAATAATCCGAATTTCGTCTTAATAATCCGAAGTTCGTCACGTCATTATCCGAAGTACGTCACGTCACTATCCGAAGTTCGTCACAAGAATCCAAAAAACGTCACGTCACTATTCGAATTTCGTCACAATAATCCGAAGTTCGTCTTAATTATCCGAATTTCGTCACGTCACTATCCGAATTTCGTCACGTCACTATCCGAATTTCGTCACGTCATTATCCGAATTTCGTCACAATTATCCGAATTTCGTCACAATAATCCGAATTTCGTCACATCACTATCCGAAGTTCGCCACAATAATCCGAAAATCGTCACGTCATAATCCGAAATTCGTCTTAATTATCCGAATTTCGTGACGTCACTATCCGAAGTTCATCACAATATTTCGAATTTCGTCACAATTATACGAACTTCGTCATGTCACTTTCCAAACTTCGTCACAATTAAACGAAGTTCGTCACAATTATCTGAATTTCATCACGTCACTATCCGAATTTCGTCACAATAATCCGAATTTCGTCTTATTAATCCGAAGTTCGTCACGTCATTATCCGATTTTCGTCACAATTATCCGAATTTCATCACGTCACTATCCGAAGTTCGTCACAATTATCCGAAGTTCGTCACAATAATCCGAATTTCGTCACGTCACCATCCGAAGTTCGTCACAATAATCCGAATTTTGTTACGTCATAATCCGAAGTTCGTCACGTCACTATCCGAAGTTCGTCAAAATTATCCGATGTTCGTCACGTCAATATCCGAAGTTTGTCACAATAATCCGAATCTCGTCACAATTATCCGAATTTCGTCACGTCACAATCCGAAGTTCGTCACAATTATCCGAAGTTCGTCACAATAATCCGAATTTCGTCACGTCACTATCCGAAGTTCGTCACAATAATCCGAATTTCGTTACGTCATAATCCGAAGTTCGTCACGTCACTATCCGAAGTTCGTCAAAATTATCCGATGTTCGTCACGTCAATATCCGAAGTTTGTCACAATAATCCGAATCTCGTCACAATTATCCGAATTTCGTCACGTCACAATCCGAAGTTCGTCCTAATAATCCGATGTTCGTCACGTCATAATCCGAAGTACGTCACAAATATCCGAATTTCGTCAAGTCACTTTCCGAAGTTCGTAACAATAATTCGAAGTTCGTCACAATTGTCCGAATTTCGTCACGTCACTATCCGAAGTTCGTCACAATAATCCGAAGTTCGTCACGTCACTTTCCGGATTTCGTCACAATAATCCGAAGATCGTCACAATAATCCGAATTTCGTCTTAATAATCCGAAGTTCGTCACGTCATTATCCGAAGTACGTCACGTCACTATCCGAAGTTCGTCACAAGAATCCAAAAAACGTCACGTCACTATTCGAATTTCGTCACAATAATCCGAAGTTCGTCTTAATTATCCGAATTTCGTCACGTCACTATCCGAATTTCGTCACGTCACTATCCGAATTTCGTCACGTCACTATCCGAATTTCGTCACAATTATCCGAATTTCGTCACGTCACTATCCGAAGTTCGTCACAATAATCCGAATTTCGTCACATCACTATCCGAAGTTCGCCACAATAATCCGAAAATCGTCACGTCATAATCCGAAATTCGTCTTAATTGTCCGAATTTCATGACGTCACTATCCGAAGTTCATCACAATATTTCGAATTTCGTCACAATTATACGAACTTCGTCACGTCACTTTCCAAACTTCGTCACAATTAAACGAAGTTCGTCACAATTATCTGAATTTCATCACGTCACTATCCGAATTTCGTCACAATAATCCGAATTTCGTCTTATTAATCCGAAGTTCGTCACGTCATTATCCGAAGTACGTCACGTCACTATTCGAAGGTCGTCACAAGAATCCAAAAAACGTCACGTCACTATTCGAATTTCGTCACATTTATACGATCTTCGTCACGTCACTTTCCGAATTTCGTCACAATAATCCGAAGTTCGTCTTAATTATCCGAATTTCGTCACGTCACTATCCGAATTTCGTCACGTCACTATCCGAATTTCGTCACAATTATCCGAATTTTGTCACGTCACTATCCGAAGTTCGTCACAATAATCCGAATTTCGTCACGTCACTATCCGAAGTTCGCCACAATAATCCGAAAATCGTCACGATATAATCCGAAATTCGTCTTAATTATTCGAATTTCGTGACGTCACTATCCGAAGTTCATCACAATATTTCGAATTTCGTCACAATTATACGAACTTCGTCACGTCACTTTCCAAACTTCGTTAAAATAATCCGAAGTTCATCTTAATTATCCGAATTTCGTGACGTCACTATCCGAAGTTCGTCACAATAATCCGAAGTTCGTCACGTCTCTATCCGAAGTTCATCACAATAATCCGAAGTTCATCGTAATTATCCGAATTTCGTCACGTCACTATCCGAAGTCCGTCACAATAATCCGAAGTTCGTCACAATTATCCGAATTTCATCTTGTCACTATCCAAATTTCGTCACAATTATCCGGATTTCGTCACTTCACTATCCGAAGTTCGTCACAATAATCCGAAGTTCGTCACGTCACTATCCGAAGTTCATCACAATAATCCGAAAATCATCGTAATTATCCGAATTTCGTCACGTCACTATCCGAAGTCCGTCACAATAATCCGAAGTTCGTCACAGTTATCCGAATTTCATCTTGTCACTATCCAAATTTCGTCACAATTATCCGGATTTCGTCACTTCACTATCCGAAGTTGGTTACAATAATCTGAAGTTCGTCACAATTATCCGAATTTCGTCACGTCACTATCCGAAGTTCGTCACAATAACATGAAGTTCGTCACGTCTTAATCCGAAGTTCGTCACGTCAATATCCGAATTTTCTCACAATAATCCGAATTTCGTCACGTCACTATCCGAAGTTCGTCACAATTATCCGAATTTCGTCACGTCACTATCCGAAGTTCGTCACAATAATCCGAATTTCGTCACAATTATCTGAATTTCGTCACGACACTATCCGAATTTCGTCACAGTAATCCGAATATCGTCACGTCATTATCAGAAGTACGTCATGTCACTATCCGAAGTTCGTCACGTCATTATCCGAAGTACGTCACGTCACTATCCGAAGTTCGTCACAAGAATCCAAAAAACGTCACGTCACTATTCGAATTTCGTCACATTTATCCGAATTTCGTCACGTCACTATCCGAAGTTCGTCACAATATTTCGAATTTCGTCACAAATATCCGATTTTCGTCACAAATATCCTAATTTCGTCACGTCAGTATCCGAATTTTGTCATAATAATCCGAAGTTCGTCACGTCATTATCTGAAGTACGTCATGTCACTATCCGAAATACGTCACAATAATCCAGAGGTTCGTCTCAATTATCCGAATTTCGTCACGTCAATATCCGAATTTCGTCACAATTATACGAACTTCGTCACGTCACTTTCCGAACTTCGTTACAATAATCCGAAATTCGTCTTAATTATCCGAATTTCATGACGTCACTATCCGAAGTCCGTCACAATAATCCGAAGTTCGTCACAATTATCCGAATTTCATCTTGTCACTATCAAAATTTCGTCACAATTATCCGGATTTCGTCACTTCACTATCCGAAGTTCGTCACAATAATCCGAATTTCGTCACGTCACTATCCGAAGTTCGTCACAATTATCCGAATTTCGTCACGTCACTATCCGAAGTTCGTCACAATAATCCGAATTTCGTCACAATTATCTGAATTTCGTCACGTCACTATCTGAATTTCGTCACAGTTATCCGAATATCGTCACGTCATTATCAGAAGTACGTCATGTCACTATCCGAAGTTCCTCACAATAATCCAAAGTTCGTCACAATTATCCGAATTCCGTCACGTCAATATCCGAATTTCGTCACAATTATCCGAATTTCGTCACGTCACTATCCAAAGTTCGTCACAATAATCCGAATATCGTCACAATTATCCGAATTTCGTCACGTCACAATCCGAAGTTCGTCCTAATAATCCGATGTTCGTCACGTCATAATCCGAAGTACGTCAAAATTATCCGAATTTCGTCACGTCACTATCCCAAGTTCGTCACAATTATCCAAAGTTCGTCACAATTATCCAAATTTCGTCTCACTTTCCGAAGTACGTCACGTCACTATCCGAAGTTCGTCACAATAATACTAAGTTCGTCACAATTATCAAAATTTCGCCACGTCACTATCCGAAGTACGTCACGTCACTATCCAAAATTCGTCACGACATTATTCGAAGTTCGTTAAAGCAAAATCCGAAGTTCGTCACGTCACTTACCGAATTTTGTCACAATTATTCGAATTTCATCACGTCACTATCCGAAGTTCGTCACAATTATTCGAATTTCATCACGTCACTATCCGAAGTTCGTCACAATTATTCGAATTTCATCACGTCACTATCCGAAGTTCGTCACAATAATCCGAAATTCGTCTTAATTATCCGAATTTCGTCACGTCACTATCCGAAGTTCGTCAAACTAATTCGAAGTTCGTCACGTCACTATCCGAAGTTCGTCAAACTAATTCGAAGTTCGTCACGTCACTATCCGAATTTCGTCACAATAATCCGAATTTCGTCTTAATATTCCGAAGTTCGTCACGTCATTATCCGAAGTACGTCATATCATTATCCGAAGTTCATCACGTCATTATCCGAAGTTCATCACGTCATTATCCGAAATCTGTCACAGCATAATCCGAAGTTCATCACGTCACTATCCAAAGTTCGTCACAGCATAAAACGAAGTTCGTCACAACATTATCCGAAGTTCTTCTTAGCGTAATCCGAAGTTCGTCACGTCATTATCCGAAGTTAGTCACAGTATAATCCGAAGTTCGTTACGTCATTATCCGAAGTTCGTCACGATAATCCGAAGTTCGTCATGTCAGTATCCGCAGTTCGTCGCGATAATCCGAAGTTCGTCATGTCAGTATCCGAAGTTCCTCACAGCATAATACGAAGTTTGTCATGTCATTTCCGAAGTTCGTCTTAATAATCCGAAGTTCGTCATATTATTATTCGGAGTTCGTCACGTAACTATCCGAAGTTCGTCACTTCATTATCCGAAGTTTGTCACAGCATAATCCGAAGTTCGTCACAGCCTAAAACGAAGTTCGTTACGTCATGATCCGAAGTTCGTCACAGCATAATCCGAAGTTCGTTTCGTCACTATCCGAAGTTCGTCACAGCATAATCCGAAGTTCGTCACGACATGATCCAAAGTTCGTAACGGCATTATCCGAAATTCGTCACAGCATAAAACGAAGTTCGTCACGTCATGATCCGAAGTTTGTCTCAATAATCCGAAGTTCGTCACAATTATCCGAATTTCGTCAAGTCACTTTCCGAAGTTCGTAACAATAATTCGAAGTTCGTCACAATTGTCCGAATTTCGTCACGTCACTATCCAAAGTTCGTCACAATAATCCAAAGTTCGTCACGTCCTAATCCGAAGTTTGTCACGTCAATATCCGATTTTCGTCACAATTATCCGAATTTCGTCACGTCACTATCCGAAGTTCGTCACAATTATCCGAAGTTCGTCACAATAATCCGAATTTCGTCACGTCACTATCCGAAGTTCGTCACAATAATCCGAATTTTGTTACGTCATAATCCGAAGTTCGTCACGTCACTATCCGAAGTTCGTCAAAATTATCCGATGTTCGTCACGTCAATATCCGAAGTTTGTCACAATAATCCGAATCTCGTCACAATTATCCGAATTTCGTCACGTCACAATCGGAAGTTCGTCACAATTATCCGAAGTTCGTCACAATAATCCGAATTTCGTCACGTCACTATCCGAAGTTCGTCACAATAATCCGAATTTCGTTACGTCATAATCCGAAGTTCGTCACGTCACTATCCGAAGTTCGTCAAAATTATCCGATGTTCGTCACGTCAATATCCGAAGTTTGTCACAATAATCCGAATCTCGTCACAATTATCCGAATTTCGTCACGTCACAATCCGAAGTTCGTCCTAATAATCCGATGTTCGTCACGTCATAATCCGAAGTACGTCACAAATATCCGAATTTCGTCAAGTCACTTTCCGAAGTTCGTAACAATAATTCGAAGTTCGTCACAATTGTCCGAATTTCGTCACGTCACTATCCGAAGTTCGTCACAATAATCCGAAGTTCGTCACGTCACTTTCCGGATTTCGTCACAATAATCCGAAGATCTTCACAATAATCCGAATTTCGTCTTAATAATCCGAAGTTCGTCACGTCATTATCCGAAGTACGTCACGTCACTATCCGAAGTTCGTCACAAGAATCCAAAAAACGTCACGTCACTATTCGAATTTCGTCACAATAATCCGAAGTTCGTCTTAATTATCCGAATTTCGTCACGTCACTATCCGAATTTCGTCACGTCACTATCCGAATTTCGTCACGTCATTATCCGAATTTCGTCACAATTATCCGAATTTCGTCACAATAATCCGAATTTCGTCACATCACTATCCGAAGTTCGCCACAATAATCCGAAAATCGTCACGTCATAATCCGAAATTCGTCTTAATTATCCGAATTTCGTGACGTCACTATCCGAAGTTCATCACAATATTTCGAATTTCGTCACAATTATACGAACTTCGTCACGTCACTTTCCAAACTTCGTCACAATTAAACGAAGTTCGTCACAATTATCTGAATTTCATCACGTCACTATCCGAATTTCGTCACAATAATCCGAATTTCGTCTTATTAATCCGAAGTTCGTCACGTCATTATCCGATTTTCGTCACAATTATCCGAATTTCATCACGTCACTATCCGAAGTTCGTCACAATTATCCGAAGTTCGTCACAATAATCCGAATTTCGTCACGTCACCATCCGAAGTTCGTCACAATAATCCGAATTTTGTTACGTCATAATCCGAAGCTCGTCACGTCACTATCCGAAGTTCGTCAAAATTATCCGATGTTCGTCACGTCAATATCCGAAGTTTGTCACAATAATCCGAATCTCGTCACAATTATCCGAATTTCGTCACGTCACAATCCGAAGTTCGTCACAATTATCCGAAGTTCGTCACAATAATCCGAATTTCGTCACGTCACTATCCGAAGTTCGTCACAATAATCCGAATTTCGTTACGTCATAATCCGAAGTTCGTCACGTCACTATCCGAAGTTCGTCAAAATTATCCGATGTTCGTCACGTCAATATCCGAAGTTTGTCACAATAATCCGAATCTCGTCACAATTATCCGAATTTCGTCACGTCACAATCCGAAGTTCGTCCTAATAATCCGATGTTCGTCACGTCATAATCCGAAGTACGTCACAAATATCCGAATTTCGTCAAGTCACTTTCCGAAGTTCGTAACAATAATTCGAAGTTCGTCACAATTGTCCGAATTTCGTCACGTCACTATCCGAAGTTCGTCACAATAATCCGAAGTTCGTCACGTCACTTTCCGGATTTCGTCACAATAATCCGAAGATCGTCACAATAATCCGAATTTCGTCTTAATAATCCGAAGTTCGTCACGTGATTATCCGAAGTACGTCACGTCACTATCCGAAGTTCGTCACAAGAATCCAAAAAACGTCACGTCACTATTCGAATTTCGTCACAATAATCCGAAGTTCGTCTTAATTATCCGAATTTCGTCACGTCACTATCCGAATTTCGTCACGTCACTATCCGAATTTCGTCACGTCACTATCCGAATTTCGTCACAATTATCCGAATTTCGTCACGTCACTATCCGAAGTTCGTCACAATAATCCGAATTTCGTCACATCACTATCCGAAGTTCGCCACAATAATCCGAAAATCGTCACGTCATAATCCGAAATTCGTCTTAATTATCCGAATTTCATGACGTCACTATCCGAAGTTCATCACAATATTTCGAATTTCGTCACAATTATACGAACTTCGTCACGTCACTTTCCAAACTTCGTCACAATTAAACGAAGTTCGTCACAATTATCTGAATTTCATCACGTCACTATCCGAATTTCGTCACAATAATCCGAATTTCGTCTTATTAATCCGAAGTTCGTCACGTCATTATCCGAAGTACGTCACGTCACTATCCGAAGTTCGTCACAAGAATCCAAAAAACGTCACGTCACTATTCGAATTTCGTCACATTTATACGATCTTCGTCACGTCACTTTCCGAATTTCGTCACAATAATCCGAAGTTCGTCTTAATTATCCGAATTTCGTCACGTCACTATCCGAATTTCGTCACAATTATCCGAATTTTGTCACGTCACTATCCGAAGTTCGTCACAATAATCCGAATTTCGTCACGTCACTATCCGAAGTTCGCCACAATAATCCGAAAATCGTCACGATATAATCCGAAATTCGTCTTAATTATTCGAATTTCGTGACGTCACTATCCGAAGTTCATCACAATATTTCGAATTTCGTCACAATTATACGAACTTCGTCACGTCACTTTCCAAACTTCGTTAAAATAATCCGAAGTTCATCTTAATTATCCGAATTTCGTGACGTCACTATCCGAAGTTCGTCACAATAATCCGAAGTTCGTCACGTCTCTATCCGAAGTTCATCACAATAATCCGAAGTTCATCGTAATTATCCGAATTTCGTCACGTCACTATCCGAAGTCCGTCACAATAATCCGAAGTTCGTCACAATTATCCGAATTTCATCTTGTCACTATCCAAATTTCGTCACAATTATCCGGATTTCGTCACTTCACTATCCGAAGTTCGTCACAATAATCCGAAGTTCGTCACGTCACTATCCGAAGTTCATCACAATAATCCGAAAATCATCGTAATTATCCGAATTTCGTCACGTCACTATCCGAAGTCCGTCACAATAATCCGAAGTTCGTCACAGTTATCCGAATTTCATCTTGTCACTATCCAAATTTCGTCACAATTATCCGGATTTCGTCACTTCACTATCCGAAGTTGGTTACAATAATCTGAAGTTCGTCACAATTATCCGAATTTCGTCACGTCACTATCCGAAGTTCGTCACAATAACATGAAATTCGTCACGTCTTAATCCGAAGTTCGTCACGTCAATATCCGAATTTTCTCACAATAATCCGAATTTCGTCACGTCACTATCCGAAGTTCGTCACAATTATCCGAATTTCGTCACGTCACTATCCGAAGTTCGTCACAATAATCCGAATTTCGTCACAATTATCTGAATTTCGTCACGACACTATCCGAATTTCGTCACAGTAATCCGAATATCGTCACGTCATTATCAGAAGTACGTCATGTCACTATCCGAAGTTCGTCACGTCATTATCCGAAGTACGTCACGTCACTATCCGAAGTTCGTCACAAGAATCCAAAAAACGTCACGTCACTATTCGAATTTCGTCACATTTATCCGAATTTCGTCACGTCACTATCCGAAGTTCGTCACAATATTTCGAATTTCGTCACAAATATCCGATTTTCGTCACAAATATCCTAATTTCGTCACGTCAGTATCCGAATTTTGTCATAATAATCCGAAGTTCGTCACGTCATTATCTGAAGTACGTCATGTCACTATCCGAAATACGTCACAATAATCCAGAGGTTCGTCTCAATTATCCGAATTTCGTCACGTCAATATCCGAATTTCGTCACAATTATACGAACTTCGTCACGTCACTTTCCGAACTTCGTTACAATAATCCGAAATTCGTCTTAATTATCCGAATTTCGTGACGTCACTATCCGAAGTCCGTCACAATAATCCGAAGTTCGTCACAATTATCCGAATTTCATCTTGTCACTATCAAAATTTCGTCACAATTATCCGGATTTCGTCACTTCACTATCCGAAGTTCGTCACAATTATCCGAATTTCGTCACGTGACTATCCGAAGTTCGTCACAATAATCCGAATTTCGTCACGTCACTATCCGAAGTTCGTCACAATTATCCGAATTTCGTCACGTCACTATCCGAAGTTCGTCACAATAATCCGAATTTCGTCACAATTATCTGAATTTCGTCACGTCACTATCTGAATTTCGTCACAGTTATCCGAATATCGTCACGTCATTATCAGAAGTACGTCATGTCACTATCCGAAGTTCCTCACAATAATCCAAAGTTCGTCACAATTATCCGAATTCCGTCACGTCAATATCCGAATTTCGTCACAATTATCCGAATTTCGTCACGTCACTATCCAAAGTTCGTCACAATAATCCGAATATCGTCACAATTATCCGAATTTCGTCACGTCACAATCCGAAGTTCGTCCTAATAATCCGATGTTCGTCACGTCATAATCCGAAGTACGTCAAAATTATCCGAATTTCGTCACGTCACTATCCCAAGTTCGTCACAATTATCCAAAGTTCGTCACAATTATCCAAATTTCGTCTCACTTTCCGAAGTACGTCACGTCACTATCCGAAGTTCGTCACAATAATACTAAGTTCGTCACAATTATCAAAATTTCGCCACGTCACTATCCGAAGTACGTCACGTCACTATCCAAAATTCGTCACGACATTATTCGAAGTTCGTTAAAGCAAAATCCGAAGTTCGTCACGTCACTTACCGAATTTTGTCACAATTATTCGAATTTCATCACGTCACTATCCGAAGTTCGTCACAATTATTCGAATTTCATCACGTCACTATCCGAAGTTCGTCACAATTATTCGAATTTCATCACGTCACTATCCGAAGTTCGTCACAATAATCCGAAATTCGTCTTAATTATCCGAATTTCGTCACGTCACTATCCGAAGTTCGTCAAACTAATTCGAAGTTCGTCACGTCACTATCCGAAGTTCGTCAAACTAATTCGAAGTTCGTCACGTCACTATCCGAATTTCGTCACAATAATCCGAATTTCGTCTTAATAATCCGAAGTTCGTCACGTCATTATCCGAAGTACGTCATATCATTATCCGAAGTTCATCACGTCATTATCCGAAGTTCATCACGTCATTATCCGAAATCTGTCACAGCATAATCCGAAGTTCATCACGTCACTATCCAAAGTTCGTCACAGCATAAAACGAAGTTCGTCACAACATTATCCGAAGTTCTTCTTAGCGTAATCCGAAGTTCGTCACGTCATTATCCGAAGTTAGTCACAGTATAATCCGAAGTTCGTTACGTCATTATCCGAAGTTCGTCACGATAATCCGAAGTTCGTCATGTCAGTATCCGCAGTTCGTCGCGATAATCCGAAGTTCGTCATGTCAGTATCCGAAGTTCCTCACAGCATAATACGAAGTTTGTCATGTCATTTCCGAAGTTCGTCTTAATAATCCGAAGTTCGTCATATTATTATTCGGAGTTCGTCACGTAACTATCCGAAGTTCGTCACTTCATTATCCGAAGTTTGTCACAGCATAATCCGAAGTTCGTCACAGCCTAAAACGAAGTTCGTTACGTCATGATCCGAAGTTCGTCACAGCATAATCCGAAGTTCGTTTCGTCACTATCCGAAGTTCGTCACAGCATAATCCGAAGTTCGTCACGACATGATCCAAAGTTCGTCACGTCATAATACGAAGTTCGTCACGTCATTATCCAAAGTTCGTCACAGCATAATCCGAAGTTCGTCACGTCTTTATCCGAAGTTCTTCACAGCATAAAACTAAGTTCGTCACGTCCTAATCCGAAGTTCTTTACGTCATTTTCAGAAGTTCGTTACGTCATTAACCAAAGTTCGTCACAGCATAATCCGAAGTTCGTCACGTCTTTATCCGAAGTTCGTCACAGCATAATCTAGAATTTAACACGTCACTATCCGGGGTTCGTCACGTCTTAATCCGAAGTTCTTTACTTAATTTTCCGAAGTTCGTTACAGCATAAAACGAAGTTCATCACGTCACTATCCGAAGTTCGTCACGTCATGATCCGAAGTTCGTCACGTCATGATACGAAGTTCGTTACGTCATTATTCAAAGTTTGTCACAGCATAATCCGAAGTTCGTTACGTCTTTATCTGAAGTTTGTCACAGCATAATCTAGAATTTAACACGTCACTATCCGAGGTTCGTCACGTCCTAATCCGAAGTTCTTTACGTAATTTTCCGAAGTTAGTCACAGCATAAAACGAAGTTCGTCACGTCACTATCCGAAGTTCGTCACAGCATAATCCGAAGTTCGTCACGTCATGATCCGAAGTTCGTCACGTCATAATAGGTAGGTCGTCACGTCAAAATCCAAAGTTCGTCACAGCATAATCCGAAGTTCGTTACGTCATAATACGAAGTTCGTCACAGCATTATCCGAAGTTCGTCACAGCATAATCCAAAGTTCGTCTCAGCATATTTCAAAGTTCGTCACGTCATTATCCGAAGTTCGTCACTTCTTTATCCTAAGTTCGTCACAGCATAATCCGAAATTCGTCACTTCTTTATTTGAAGTTCGTCACAGCAAAATACGAAGTTCGTCACGTCAGTATCCGAAGTTCGTCACAGCAAAATACGAAGTTCGTCACGTTATATTTCGAACTTCGACACGTCACAATCCGAATTTCGTCACAGCATAATACGAAAATCGTCTCGTCATTAGCCGATGTTCGTCACAGCATAATCCAAAAATCGTCACGTCATTATCCAAAGTTCGTTACGTCATAATCCGAAGTTCGTGATGTCATTATCCGAAGATCGTTTCAGCATAATCCGAAGTTCATCACAGCATAATCCGAAGTTCATCACAGCATAATACGAAGTTCGTCACGTCATATTGCGAAGTTCGTCACAACATTATACGAAGTTTGTCACGTCATATTACGGAGTTCATCACATCATAATCCGTAGTTCGTCACGTCATAATCCCAAGTTTGTCTTGTCATTACATCGTGACATTAATCCTAAGCACGTCACGACGTAATCTAAAGTTTGTCACAGTGTAATACGAAGTTCATCTCGTCAAAATCCAAATTTCGTCACATCATAATCCGAAGTTCATCTTGTCTTAATCCGAAGATCGTCACGACGTAATCAAAGTTTGTCACAGCATAATACGAAGTTTGTCACGTCATAATACGAAGTTCGTCACATCATAATCCGAAGTTCGTCACGTCATGATACGAAGTTCGTTACAGCATAATCCGAAATTCGTCACTTACTTATCCGAAGTTCGTCACAGCAAAATACGAAGTTCGTCACTTACTTATCCGAAGTTCGTCACAGCAAAATACGAAGTTCGTCACAGCAAAATACGAAGTTCGTCACGTTATATTTCGAAGTTCGTCACGTCACAATCTGAAGTTTGTCACAGCATAATACGAAAATCGTCACAGCATAATCCGAAGTTCGTCACGTCATTATCCGAAGTTCGTCACAGCATAAAACTAAGTTAGTCACGTCCTAATCCAAAGTTCGTCACGTCACTATCCGAAGTTCCTCACAGCATTATCCGAAGTTCGCCACAGCACAATCCGAAGTTCAACACAGCATAATCCGAAGTTTGTCACAGCATTATCTGAAGTTTGTCACGTCAGTATCCAAAGTTCATCACAGCATTATCCGAAGTTTGTCACAGCATAAAACTAAGTTCGTCACGTCCTAATCCGAAGTTCTTTACGTCATTTTCCGAAGTTCGTTACAGCATAAAACGAAGTTCATCACGTCACTATCCGAAGTTCGTCACAGCATAATCCGAAGTTCGTCACGTCATGATCCGAAGTTCGTCACGTCATAATACAAAGTTCGTCACGTCATTATCCAAAGTTCTTCACAGCATAATCCGAAGTTCGTCACGTCTTTATCCGAAGTTCGTCACAGCATAATCTAGAATTTAACACGTCACTATCCGAGGTTCGTCACGTTTAATCCGAAGTTCTTTACGTAATTTTCCGAAGTTCGTTACAGCATAAAACGAAGTTCGTCACGTCACTATCCGAAGTTCGTCACAGCATAATCCGAAGTTCGTCACGTTATGATCCGAAATTCGTCATGTCATAATACGAAGTTCGTCACGTCATAATGCGAAGTTCGTCACAACATAATACGAAGTTTGTCACGTCATAATACGAAGTTCGTCACATCATAATCCGAAAATTAACCTATTATTATAATCCCAAGTTCCATCACGTCATAATCCGAAGTACATCACAGCATAATACGAAGTTTGTCACATCATAATGCGAAGTTCCTCACAACATAATACGAAGTTTGTCACGTCATAATACGAAGTTCGTCACATCATAATCCGAAGTTCGTCACGTCATAATCCCAAGTTTGTCACAGCATAATACGAAGTTCGTCACGTCATAATCCGAAGTTCGTCACGTCGAAATCAGAAGTTCGTCTCGAAATTGCAAAATGAAAACTGTTTTACAAAAAAAAAACAACCGACTTCTTAAAAAAACACTAACAGGTGAAAAGTAATTCCAGTTTCGGAAGTCGGTGGCCAATAATGAACGAAATAAAACCACCAAAGCCACAGACTTCCGAAACTGGAATTACTTTTCACCTGTTAGTGTTTTTTTAAGAAGTCGGTTGTTTTTTTTTTTGTAAAAAGATTTCCCTGTAACTTGTCGATGCTTTAAAGCTTCAATGGCGAAGGATAGGGGTAATTTTGTGATTAAAACGTAACATAGACAGTGATGTGATGGATGATAGATTTATTAAAAGTTTTCGATATTTATTATAATCAAAGTATGGCAATAAGTTATGTGTTGGTGCAGAATTTTTTTATGATATGTACTCACGGAAACATGTAACACAAAGAGGCACTTTACTTTCGCACCAAAATTGCGTATCTCGCCTTTCGCGTTTCAAATTACTACATAATTTACAACGTATTTTTTTCGTATCAGGTAAATATGCTGGCATGTGAGCGAATATGGTGATCCGTAGATTCGCAAGGTGCTCTGCAGAAGTTAAAATTACTCTCTTTAGAGCCTACTGCACTACTTTATATACATGCAGTCTATGGAGTGCGTACACGCAAAGATCGTACAGCGCCCTTAGAGTTCAGTTCAACAATGCGTTCAGGATGTTGTTGGGCCTCCCCCGTTACTGCAGCGCTTCGTCTATGTTTGCGGAGGCGCGTGTAGATTGTTTTTATACAACAATGCGCAAGAGAGGAACCTCGCTGGTTCGGCGAGTGCGGGGGAGCTCCAACAGCATGTTGGCCACGCTTGCGGAAAGGCTCGATTGCGCCTACATTAACCACTGCTGCAGGTTGCACATTGAGCATAGGTAATTGTAATGTGAATTTTATTTTTGTTAATTATTTATAAATTCTAAATTTATTATTAATTCTGTATTTGATTATTTAATGTGACTGTGTGATAATGATTGTTTAAACTAATGAGTCTGTGAAACTTGAAATAAATAAATTATTATTATTATTATTTATTTATTATAAAATACCTACTTGAAAAGATTAATAATAGGTACAGCAAATTATGCGAGAAAATAAAACCAGGCACTTCTACTACTTTTGTTAAGTTTCACAACTTAAAAAACACATTTTAATATTAACACAATGTCTCCTTCTTTTGGCAATTTCTTAACCGACTTTCAAAAAAGGAGGAGGTTCTATGTTCGTGTGTATGTATTTTTTTTTTTTTTTTATGTATGTTACCTACCTGATTTCTCCCCCATTTGTGGACCGATTCTCGAAATTCTTTTTTTATTCGAAAGAGTATACTCCCGAGGTGGTCCCATTTTAATTTGGTGAAGATCTGGTGCTGATCTTCGGAGATATGCAACGGAACTCTTCAAAAATAGACGGCAAATCTGTCGTGATTGCTGGAATCGCTTGGATGTTTATTGTTTATACAACATCATGACGTATCATCACGCCTGGTATGCTCTGAGGGGTACGCAGATGTGTACAATATACCTAGATTTCGACAGTTAGGTATGTTAATTTTCATTTATTATGGATAAGTGGATAACCATATTATGACATGTACTGTTACAATTAACAATATATATAGCAAATATTTGTATGGGAACCACTAAAAATGGAAAAATAAAAAACTTTTTTGCAAAAAAATTAAACCGACTTCAAAAAAAACACTAAACGGTGTAAAATAACTCTAAATTTGGAAGTCGGTGGCCCATCATGAATAAGACAAAACCACCAAAGCCACAGACTTCCTAATTTAGAGTTATTTTACACCGTTTAGTGTTTTTTTTGAAGTAAGTTTAATTTTTTTGCAAAAAAGTTTTTTTCAGTGGAATTAGTTCATCGGAATTTATAGTTAAAAGTATAGCTTCCTCTTCAATCATAAAGTATAGCTTGATCTTCAATCATAGGTTCTTCTTCGGAATAAATGCTAATTCGAGTCTTCACTGGAACTGTCACTATTACAACGGCCTTAATCTGCATCTTATTTAGTTTAGTTTTTCTACTTTAATTTTTTCGCCTCTTCTTTCAATTTCGGCCTTTTCTGGAGTATCGCAATATAATATTGCAATGAAAGTTTTTACCTTTTCGTCTAGCTATTCGGCCACCTTTACTAAGTGCATTAAAAGGGAATTCCTTTGCACCTTTTTAGTAAAGTCTAATGGACTAAAAATGTTCTGGTTTGTGTATTTAAGCCCGTAGATATCGAAGGTATTGGTGCTTGTTCACAGTAAGAAGTGAAATATGGGTTTACAGATAATAATATGTCTAGGACGTGGCATTTTTACCTGTAAACAAGTATACTCTGATACTTTAACCCTTATTGGAGAACAGTGGATCATGATCCAACGAACTCCATTACCATATATGATTCACTGTAACCCATTTACTAACATCAGAAATATATTTTTTAACAAAATATACATCGTTTAAATCTCACAACTTGATACAGCTTTAGACAATTAGATACACATATTGGAGGAAAATATGCAAAAACTATATAATATACAAATAAATTTGAACCTAAGTAAATTCAAAAACTAAGTAAATTATTTTTTTCGTACTTTCTTACAGGACGATGCGCTGTCGCGCATCCTCCGGTTGCAATACAGTGACGGCGACTGGTCGGGTGGCGCGGGGTAGGGAATAGCATTAGCGAAACCAACGCGTGTAAGTGTGAGTTCAATAAATACTGAGTTATAACTAATGATTCACTGTTCCCCGTGATCCACTGTTGCACATGTTCCCCTACTTTTGGATAATTTGTGTTATGACTGCCAGTTGGTACTTGGCAAAACGTAGTGTTTCGTTGTCTTGCAAGACTTTGTAGTAGTTGTAACCGTTTAGCAAATGGAGGTCAATTATATGAAAAAATAACTTTTTGTACCATTTCGTCACTTTTCGAATACTGTGTAAAGAACTTAACATTATTTGAAACTACCTACCTATCACATTTTTATTTTTCATTCGGGGGTAGTCACAACACTAGTCGACGCTTTAACCTTTCAATAGTGTCAATTAGAGACACAATAGAAAGACAATGACAGCACGGACACCGTTGTCCTCTCGGGGTTTAATGAATTAAGGCGTCGTTGGCGCCGTGGGTGTAACTTTATAAGTAATTTTTTTGATGAGTTAATTTTTAGTATTACGTGTCCAATTATACTATAGCTCTAGCTTAATATTTTAATGCATAAATTATAGTAGCCGAAGTCAATATGAAGAGTTTTAAATGTTCCTGATTCAGAAAATTAACATTAGCCAAGTTTTATTCGTCATTAAAAGTTGAAATGCGATGGACGTTTTAAGACGTCATTGGCGCCTCGATCAAGTTATTGAATGACGCTTTAAAGCGTCCTTGGCGGTCAAAGGGTTAAATGGGACTACCTCGATGTTAACAATCACAGAAAAAAAAAACAGTTTATAAAATTATTGTTTATTAAATTTGTATAAAAAATAATAATAATATCGTACAACAGTCTATTTTTATGACGCCATGTTTCTTATAATATACTTCAAATGCTATAAGATAACATATTTGAACACAACCAATTCACTGACATTATAGGTATTCAATTTAATTTAACACAGGGCAGAAGTTACGTCGACACACAACTTGATGCCACGAGTCATGAACGTGATTGTGGCCCCGGTTAAGAAATTGATGATGTTTTGCGCGGTTATGTTTTATAACAATTTTAGTAAAGTACAAAATCATCCAGGTCTGAAACAGCTAGTTAGTAAACGGGCTAAAGAGTTGAGCTGAGAATGCGCAGAACTCATGCTACAAAGTTGTGTGTCGAAGTCCGTCCCTCGCTCCCTCTAAACTAATTAACAAATATTTACAATACGTAGCAGTACACAATCCCGTACCACAAGCGCGACTAGAGGCCACGTGACACGTACTCGGCTGTGTGCGATGCAATATATTTGGCTAACCATGGCTGGATCGGGGTTCCTCTTGGACACTTTGGATGAAGACGTCACGGCGCTATCGGCCGGCCTTTGGTATAGTACCTATTGGTTTACATAGAATAGGGTTAAGCCTAAGTTTTATTCATTGGTATGTCCATGTGCGAGCTGCGGCCACTAGCTATTACCGGCGACGCAAATTTCTAAAATCATTTAACTATTAGGTATAGATTCGGAAAATTAATATGACAACAACCAAAGCCACAGATTTCCGAACCTATTAAGATTTCAATTTTTGTAGTGTGTTTTTCGGCGGTTGTATATTTATCTTCCTATGCAAGATGGACAAAAGGAACAAATAAGTTACTTGTCCGTATGTCTGTCTCACGATTTTTCATCCACTCTAATATTTTAAGGAAGTCAACTCTGTTGTTAATAAGGATAACCATAAGATGATGGGCATCAGGTCATCCTCACAAATCACAGAGCAGGAAAACCAAAATGTTTTTTGTAAACATAAAAATATTTTTATGTAGAAATATCATACTTAATTACGTAGGCACTTATTATTAACATAGTTGTTAAGGTTTGTTCGTTACTCGATATGACGAGAATCAAAAGCACGTCACAAGCAGCATGCGAGTCGTGACGCGGCATGTAACTTGTCACAGAGCGTTATCCAATACTAGCTGCAACGCCTGCAACCTTCTTCATGTTACAAAATATTCAAAGTATACTTTACATTCAGTAAAGTAAATTCATCAGTACCTTATTATGGAGTACACGAAAACCCTTCCTAGAGGGTCAGTCGCGTCGCTGCGTCATATGTATACAGGAAAACTCTCCCCTTTATTGAGTTCCATTAAGATCCTATCCTTTATAATTAAATTTGATATTATGAGCACACCTGTGCCTAAACCAATAACATATATACACTTAAAGTAGTAAAAAGAACAATGGGCAACCTTATATGGATCGTGGGCCCAGTGTTGTAGCACTTTCTGACTTAACTTAAAATAAAATCCGAATAATCTCAACATTTTACTCTATGGCCACATTATTCTAATAATCAAATAAAAGAATGACAGGTGTGCAAAATGTTTGTCTGTTAAAGAAGCTAATTTGATGACTAGACCAATTCCATATTTAACATGGAACGACTGTCTATCTGATCTCCATAATCCATTGAACGGGGGAACACAAAACCCATTGGTTAAACTGGTTGTCGGATTTTCGAGATTCTGGCTACCCGTAACAAATTCAAATTCAAGATTCAAATTCTTTGACTGGCCTGTTGGTCAAGTAGTTAGTGACCCTGACTGCTATGCCGGAGGTTGTGGGTTCGATACCTACCCAGGACAAATGTTTGTGTGATGAGCACGATAATTTGTTCTGTGTCTGGGTGTAATTTATCTATAATATGTATGTATTTAGAAATATATAAGTATGTTTATCAGCTGTTTAGTACCTATAACACAAGCTCTCAAAGTCTCAAGCTTAACTTGGGACTAAATGGCGTTATGTGAAAAGTTGTGGAATATTTATTTATTATTTATTCATTTATTATTAGACGAAGTCCATGATAACAACTATTAAAAATCTAAAAATTACCACCAGGACCTACGTCTTGATGAGCCCTCTGAGGCACGGAGGGGTCTTGATATGAAATTAATGGTCACGTCCACGTACCGACCTCGACAAGCGTAGCTTAACCTTCGAAGACCCCCAGCGGCTGTTAGTATTTAGCCACAATCCAGAGTATACAAACAATGTACGGGCATCAAGGTTAATAAAATTAGCATGACTGTAACAGTAATAACTATTGGTTGCCATACAATTAAATGTTCAGCTTCTTTTGAGATGGGTAAGAAAATGCAACAACGCTGGGTCCATGTTAATCCTTGATTTTTACCGCCTGTATTCTGATACAAAGTTCCTATTTACCTAGTCCATAAATAATAAAAAAAAAATGAGTATGGCGCTTCACACTAACACATTACTTACACATTACTAAGACTACACTACGACACTATATCAAGTGCTACACTCAGTGCATGCACAAATGTTACCACTACGAGTGGATGCTCCAGGGTCGAGGCGAAATTCAAATTGTCTTGTGTTCATGCAGTTTGCAGTTCAGTGTCAGGCTGTATGTTGAACAAATTATAATTTGCTATCGTAACACGTATGTGTTTACAGAATGTTAATCATAGAAATCATTAAGACACCTGTCCAAGTTCATAATCCCACTGATTGAATATTTCATGAAAAAGTAATTTAATGGGATTAAATTTACTTATAGGGTTGTATTGATGATTTTAATTATTATAACTCTGATAAACCATATTTTTACGGTCGCGAAAATTTTCTAATCAACATAAAACCTGACACTGAACCGCACATTGCAAAAACACAAGAAAATTTTAATTTCGCGGGCTAACTTGACATCTACATCTTAGGTAATGATATCACATTAAACTTTCGGTCATTTCAGATCTTTCTAAATTCGCATACAATAAGCAGGTAGGTATTGGTCAGTACCGACTGCTACAGTCGTGTTGCATGTCCAGATGTTACTGTACATAGCTGTTAGAGATTCAGATAGCGTTGACGTCATACACACGCAGATACACACTAGACGGGCACGACACGAGCCAGACCGCACGTCGCGACGTCACACACACACTAGACGGGCACGACACGAGCCAGACCGCACGTCGCGACGTCACACACACACTAGACGGGCACGACACGAGCCAGACCGCACGTCGCGACGTCACACACACACTAGACGGGCACGACACGAGCCAGACCGCACGTCGCGACGTCACACACACACTAGACGGGCACGACACGAGCCAGGCCGCACGTCGCGACGTCACACACACACTAGACGGGCACGACACGAGCCAGACCGCACGTCGCGACGTCACACACACACTAGACGGGCACGACACGAGCCAGACCGCACGTCGCGACGTCACACACACACTAGACGGGCACGACACGAGCCAGGCCGCACGTCGCGACGTCACACACACACTAGACGGGCACGACACGAGCCAGGCCGCACGTCGCGACGTCACACACACACTAGACGGGCACGACACGAGCCAGGCCGCACGTCGCGACGTCACACACACACTAGACGGGCACGACACGAGCCAGACCGCACGTCGCGACGTCACACACACACTAGACGGGCACGACACGAGCCAGGCCGCACGTCGCGACGTCACACACACACTAGACGGGCACGACACGAGCCAGACCGCACGTCGCGACGTCACACACACACTAGACGGGCACGACACGAGCCAGACCGCACGTCGCGACGTCACACACACACTAGACGGGCACGACACGAGCCAGACCGCACGTCGCGACGTCACACACACACTAGACGGGCACGACACGAGCCAGGCCGCACGTCGCGACGTCACACACACACTAGACGGGCACGACACGAGCCAGACCGCACGTCGCGACGTCACACACACACTAGACGGGCACGACACGAGCCAGACCGCACGTCGCGACGTCACACACACACTAGACGGGCACGACACGAGCCAGACCGCACGTCGCGACGTCACACACACACTAGACGGGCACGACACGAGCCAGGCCGCACGTCGCGACGTCACACACACACTAGACGGGCACGACACGAGCCAGGCCGCACGTCGCGACGTCACACACACACTAGACGGGCACGACACGAGCCAGGCCGCACGTCGCGGCGTCACACACACACTAGACGGGCACGACACGAGCCAGACCGCACGTCGCGACGTCAGCTGCGTACTGCGCGCCGCACGACGTCGGCGACATCAGTCGCGCGAGCTCCATCGTGCTGCCCTCCGCCGAGCTCGAGCACGTCGCCGACGACTCGGACGCGCTGGAAGAGCTCACACTGTTCAGCGACGACGCCGGGCTCGCGTCCGGCGCGCGCTCCTCGGGCCCCGCCGGCCCCGGCGCGGGCCCCTCCGGCCCCGGCGCGGGCCCCGCCTGCGCGGGCAGAGGCAGGCCGGCAGGCGCGGGCCCGCGGCCGCGCGGCAGCGCCAGGCACAGCTTCTGCCAGAACCACGGGTCGCCCCAGCGCACGTAGGTGTTGGTGGCGAGGTAGCGGCGCAGCTTGTCGTCCAGCGGCAGCGCGGCCGGGTCGTCCAGCAGCACCACGACGAGGCGCGGGCGCGCGTCGCGCAGCGCCAGCGCGTAGGCCTCCTGGAACTCGGCGCGCGCCCACGCCGAGCGCAGGAAGTGCGCCGACACCACGGCCACCGTGCGGCGCGACGCGCGCACCGAGGCCGCGATCTGCGCCGGGATCCAGCCGCCCGGCGCCCAGTCGCGGTAGTGCACGCACAGGCGGTAGGGCGCCGCGCCGCTCTCCAGGCGCGCCACCAGCTCGTCGCGCACGAAGCGCTCGTCGCCGTGCGAGAAGGACAGGAACACGTCGAAGCGCCGGTCGTCGTCCGCCTCGGGCGCGGCCGGCAGCCAGCCGCGCCGGTGCAGCGCCGCCTTGAGGCGCAGGCGCAGCGCGGGGTGCCACAGCAGGCCCGCCAGCGCGCCGGCCGCCAGCAGCGTCAGCAGCGCGGCGCCGGCCGCCAGCGCGCCGGCGCCCAGTCCGCGCGCGGCGGCGCAGGGCGCGGTGGGCGCGGCGGCCAGCGGGGCGCCGTCGGCGCAGGCCAGCGCGGCGTAGTCCTGCAGCGCGGCCTGGCCCGCCCGCAGCGCCAGCAGCGTGTCGGCGGCGCGGCACGAGCACGCCAGCGGGTTGCCCGCGAGCCACACGCGCCGCGCCGCGTCCGCCAGCAGCGAGCGCGCGGCCGCCGGGCTCAGCTCGGACAGCGCGTTGTGTCTCAGGTCCACGACCTGCACCGCAGACGAATAGATGTTGCATTACTTGACTAACGATAAGGCTTGGGAATGAGCTGCAAGCTTCAATTAAGTACAATAATTCAAACATAATCATTTAATTATACCTACAGTGAAACGCCGACCGCATCACACAGGGTAGTTCAAAAATATTATATTTGCGTCACGCGTCCATTATTTAACTATTTTAGGTGTAGGAAATGGTCACTTATTTTCGAACGCATTTTGAAATAAAGTGTGTATTTCTCCGACAAATATTCAAATAGACTTCAGGATGAATGCAGAATAATATTATTTTAACAACGTTTAACGAAAAAAACTAACGACGAGTTTTATATTTTCGGCACCAAACCAATTTAGCGAAAGTTCCTTGACTCCGTAAACGTACCGACAGATGCTTCGGCCAGTCGACGCCGCCGAGGTCGTCGATCTGGTTGTGCGCGAGGTGCAGCTGCCACTCGTAGTCGTCGGGCGCCAGCGCGGCGCGCAGCGGCGCCAGCACGTCGCGCACGTCGCGCACGGCCGCGCGCTCGCACGCCACGCGCAGCAGCGCGCGCGGCTCGGCGCGGCCGCTGGGCCGGCGCGCGCAGGCGCAGCCCGGCAGCGCGGCGCACAGCGCGGGCGCGGCGCACAGCAGCTCGGCGGGCGGCACGTCCCGCAGCGCGCGCCCGTCGGCGCAGCGCGCGCTGAGCTGCAGGTGCGCGGGCCGCTCGCGCCGCGCGCGCGCCGCCCAGTACGAGGCGCAGTCGCAGGCCAGGCGGTCGCCCAGCGCCACTACGGCGCGCGACGGCTCGCCCTCGGCGGTGGCCAGCGCGTAGTCGTGCTGCGTGTACTGCAGCTCCGTGACGTTGTTGCCCGCCAGGTTGACCGCGACGGGCGCGCTGCCCGGGAACTGCAGGTCCGCGTACTGCAAGGGGGCGGCGCGTTAGTGCGAGTGCAGTATCAGTCGCCGCACGTGACGCGGGGCGCTACGTACCGTGACGGAGGTGAAGCAGTTGTCGGAGAGGTCGAGAGTCTGCAAGTGGGGCATGGACTCGCGCCAGTCGCGACAGATGAGACTGGTGCAGGTATTCTTCAGGCTGAGAATAGTCAAGTTATGTAAACTTTCCAGTGGTGACACACCTGTAAATATAAAAAATCAATAAACCAATATTAATCTCTAATGGTTAACCGTGGCTTTATTTAAAGCTACAGGAACAAAAATCAACTTGACGCTGTGTGTTTACATGCTCGGCGTCAGGTGCTTATTTTGTTTGGGAATCAAAATATTCAATTGCGACAATATCTAGAATTGTTTAACACGTTAGCTATGAAATATGTTTCAGAATTAGGTAGTATAAATGACTACTGTGTCCCTTCCAATAATAATAATAATATTCCACAACTTTCACACTTGCATGGTCACATTCAAACCATATTTTGTGATACTCTCTCTGCTTGCAATTTGCTTCAGTACAACTCACATCGTATTGTGAACAATAGGATCCTTGATCTCGTCTTGTCTAACAGTGAAGTTACCGTCACTGGCAGCATGGATCCCTTGGTGCACGAGGACTCACATCATAAGGCACTCTGTATCTCTGTCGACTTCATTCAACTTCATCAGCTGCATTCTCGGCCTCGAGTCAAGTTTTTATATGCTCATGCCAATTATGACGCCATAATTGATGAAATTATGGCAATTGATTGGCCACTAGAGCTCAGCCGTAGGCCTCTTGAATAAAGTGTGAGGTTTTTTTATGACACGATTAACATGCTCCACAAGGAACATATTCCATCTAAAATTATAGTTCTAAAAGGGATGTATCCTCCTTGGTACAAAAGCCCTCTTATCAAAATTATTAAAGAAAAATAAAAAAATCACTCAAAATTTAAAATGTATGGAAATATCTCGGACTATCAATCTTTTGTTACCTTACGTCAACGGGCTAAAGATCTGGAGAAGGTAATGTTTGACAACAGCAAATATTGAATTAGCTTCTAAAAACCCAAGGGCATTTTGGCAATATGTGACAGCAAACCAACTGTTACCCATCTGTACTAAGATTTGGTGAAGTGTCGTCGGGGCATGGGGAGGAAATCTGCAATATGTTTAGCGACTATTTCTTTTCTAACTTCCAGGAGAGACGCGACGCGAATGAATTCTTAGTCGCTGCGAGAATTGATCAGTCTACTGGTCTCGTATCAGATATCTGCTCTATCGATGTGCAGGAGGACGATGTATTTCGGTTGCTGAAGCAAGTGGATGTTAACAAATCCGCTGGCCCTGATAATATTTCACCAATTTTCATATCCAAATATGCCAGGTGTCTATCGATTCCATTGACATTGTTATTCAAGCGGTCATTTGAATTGGGGGTTGTGCCCACAATCTGGAAGTCAGTATATATAACGCCAATTCATAAAAGAGGATCTAAGGACGCCATTGAGAATTATAGACCGATTTCCAAACTCAGTGTGTTCGCTAAGATTATGGAGAAAATAGTACACGTACAACTTTCTTCTTCACTTGAATTAAGTTTCTCTTATCATCAACATGGATTTTAAAAGGTCGCTCCACCACATCCAATCTCGTGATCTGTAGTGATTAACTTTCAGAACACATGTCCAAGAGGTCTCAGGTTGACGTTATATATACTGACTACAGCAAATGTTTTAATCGAATAGATCATGCGCTTCTAATGCACAAACTGTTAGGGATTAGTGTGGCGGGTAACATGTACAGATGGTTTGTATCATACGTTGAAAATAGATGCCAGACTGTAGTACTCAATGGTTATACTTCAAGAGCGATGTACATTCCGTCGGGGGTCCCCCAAGGATCCTTATTAAGCCCTCTTTTATTCAATATTTTCGTAAACGACATCGCCTCTTGTTTTCCAAATTCCTAAATTTTATTGTATGCGGACGATATGAAAATTCTGAGTCAAGTGTCAACCATTGAAGATGCACACCTACTGCAGGAGGATCTGGACCGGTTCCATAATTACTGCAATAGTAACAGATTGGATTTAAATATTTCAAATTGGTATGTCTGTACATTCACTCGTAAGCCCAACCCTATCTGCAGTGCGATTCTAGTCAAATCACCGCGTGAAAATGTAGGCGTAGTGAGGGCGAATTGAGCTGTCATTCCATACTAATGTTAGGCTTTGACAGTTCACTTCACTCAAGTTTTCACGGCGTGACTTTTACTGAATCGACCGGCAGTTATGATTATAAATTATCAGATACTTCAATTGCCAGAGTCAACGTCATCAAGGATATTGGTGTAACGTTTGACTCAAAGCTTTTGTTTGACGCGCACATTGATAACGTAGTCAACAAGGCTTATAAAGCGTTGGGTTTTATTTTTAGGGTCTCTGCTGAGTTTAAAAGTGTCAAAACGATGAAAATTCTGTACTGTGCTTTTGTTCGTAGCCATCTCGAATATGCTTCGCAAATTTGGAATCCAAACTACAATGTTTATATTAACCGCCTTGAAAGCATACAAAGGCGATCTTCCTAACTATATTAGTCGGTATAAGAAATTTCACATTCTTCCATTATACGAGCGAAGGAAAATTGCAGATCTTGCTTTTCTATTTAATATAATGAACGGGTCGGTGGATGTCCCTGAGCTGTTGGGCAAGATTGGACTTCGCGTACCGTCTGTATCTCTTCGCAGACCTCATCTCCTTCATGTGCCTATTGTCAAAACTATTTACAGACAAAATTCAAATATTTTAGGAGCATGCCGAATGTACAATAAGGTGTGCCGTGATGTTGAGCTTGATTTATTTACACACGGTCAACGTGACACAAAACTAAAAAAGAAATGAGTAACTTTTTCTTTGAGGTGTAACTACTTTGCTAAATGTATTTTATATTTGTTTAATCTCCTCTTAATTTTATGTTGTATCTCTCACGCTGTTAATACCGTCTTGTCAATTTGATACGTATGTTTATATAAGTGGAAACTAGTAATTGGCCTTATTCTGTATATTACTGCAGACTATTTGAATGTATTAGCTGTTTTCCTAAAAGTAATAAAATAAAAAATAAAATAAACGCCATCTAGTCACAAGCTACGCAAACCTTGTGTTATAATATAATAAACAACTGATAAACATACTTAAATATTGCTAAAAACATACTATACAAGGTGTTGTTTAAGTTGTTTTGCATCCTCGTCAAATTTCAGAAGATTGTCATAAAATACATAAATAATCAATTGAAAGTACGTTAGCGGGCAATAACCAATCTAAAGCTATAGCTGCCAAGCTATTGTAGTTCAGTGTGCTGAACAAGCGCGACCAGATGGTGTCTCGCAGGCGAGATGGGACCAGGAGAAGCCTGCAAGACATCATCACGCTGTTCAAGGAGACTGACCCGGACGACGTGCCGACGTTTGTGGCGAAGGAGCTGCATAAGCTTCCACCCATCACCTTCAACCACGTCGATGTAACGAGCCTTCTGAAGGACATTGTCATGCTGAAGGCCCGCCTTGCGGATGTTTTGGAGAAGTTAGATGCTTCCAAAAACACTGTCGCCGAGAAGTTGCGCAAGGAAGTTAGCGAGTTGCGCAACAGTGTGGCGCTAACGGCAAAGTCCGCGTCAGCAGTTTTGTCGCCAGCGCGCTTGTCGTTTGCTGAGCTAGCAGAGCGCCCTGCCCGCGTTTTCCGCGGCCCCGTGCCTGGGCCAGTGTCTGCAGCCCTGGCGAAGCCCCTACAAAAGGATTTCGCTAGCGTCACCGCGAGTGCACCTGGTGTTCCAAGAGGTAGACCAGTGGCAGAAAAGGCGCCGAATGGTGCTGATGATGAGGGTTTCGTGACGGTGAATAGGAGAAAGCGCCGATCGCGAGCGAATAAAAACCGCTGCGGCAAAGCTACAACGGAGCTCGACTTGCGCACCGCAGCGCCGAACACTCCGGTGTATATCTCCCGCCTACACTACGCCACTAAGGCGGCGTGGAGAAAGTGCGCCAGAAGATTGGATACATGCCGAGGGTGCAGTTACTGGAGTCGCGCTGCAACGTCAACTTTAAGGCGTTAGTGGTACGCGTTCCGAATTGTTATCTGCGTCGTCATGGATGAAAACTTCTGGCCTCAGGACGTGGTGTTCCGTCGCGTCCGCGGACAAGTTCCACAGAGCAGCGCTAGTGCGTGTTAGTGAAGTGTTAATTTTTAAGTAATACCTACTGTATAAATATATGTATTTTAGGTTATGGTAGGTATTTATCTCTGGGCCTGCGTCGCTTGAAATAAAATTTATCATTATTATTATTACTAGCTTCTGCCCGCGAAAAATTTCTTATTTTAACATAAGATTACACTCGATTGATATTACTGTATTTAATTTTATTAGTAGGTACAATATTTTTTGGAATCAGATCAGTAACTTCAATGATTACCGAATGTTATGACATTTTGCCTACCAAGCCGCTGCGAGCGCTCAGCGCTAGTCTCCCTATCCCTTGTCTCAGAGACATGCTGCCTTAACTCAGATAGACGGTGCTAGTTTCTCGAGCACGGGCCCGCGACGTCCTCACATTTTGGCCAGCGAGGCGCTGTGAGCGCTCGGAGCTAGATTCTCTAGCGCGTGCTTGCGAAATATTTTCTCTATTTCTCGAGAGGCGCTGCTCATTTTCAGGGGCAGATTCTTCCGTACGGCGTACTCGAGCGGCTCTTGTCTGTGATGTCTGCCTGGACAGTTGAGATTTCCTTTTAGGCATGCTCTCAACAAACTACGCACAGACTTGAAAACAATTATGAACAAAGGGAGAGCGACTCGAACACCGTCTGCCTTTACAAAACAAAACAATCGTAATATCGAATAACTCGTATCGATTATTACGATAGAACGAAAACGAAGTACCTACGAAACTACGAAGACGAACATACAAATTTACAAAACAACGAAATTACGATATTTTCGAAGTATACGAACGAAACAACCGAAACCAATAAGCAACAGACATGTAATATTTAGAACTCCAGAACTAACAACATCGTGGGCATAAAAATTCGAGAGGGTCATCAATCCACAGAAAGTCTTACACCGCGATTCAAAAAAATGACGTAATTGCAGAACGCCATCTATGGGCAAATAGGTAAAACGTCTGCACAATGAAAGTTATGCTAGGGCCTGGGCATTTTGCGTTTTAGTAATTTTATATTATCTCCGAAACTGTATGACCAATTGATATACTGTAAATGGCAAATCTTATCTGTATGATGTTCTTATGATACTGAAATAATTTATTCTCATAAGAATTAATATTTTGTTGCTCAAATAATCAACCAAACGTAAGTATGCCCAAAAAAATTTTTTTGAATGCAATAAAAGAAGTATAAAAGCTAAAATATAAAAGATAGAGATATGGTATCGCGGACTTTTTTGTAGAAATAATTAAGACGAACCAGGTAGCCCTACATTGTTTTTAATTTTAAGCAACTGTTTAGGCAGCGCACGCAAATAATTCTGTTTTATGAGGTATTTTTTTCCGACTTGCTAAACAAAAGTTGTGATAGCTCGGTTAATATACATGTTATAGAAACAATTTATAGCCTATAGCACTCAGGAATAATGTAGCTTTCTGCCAGTTAAAAAAATTTTAGAATTGGATTATGAGTTCCAGAGATTACCCCCTACATACAAATTTACAAACTTACAAACTTACAAATTTTACCTCTTTATAATATTAGTATAGAAGTATAGATAATAACTAACAAGCGCTGCTTTTTTTATGTTGAACCAGTATTTCAGAATTAAACCCTTAATTCAATACAAATAAAACAGAATCACCCGACTTCGCACACAGCGACAATGCAGCTGTGTGCGTGAGTGTCGACGTCAAATGAAAGCACGCGCGAGCGCGACGAAGCAATGACCGGTAGCAATAATTTTACCTTATATTATTTCGAAAAATCAATTTCAATTTCAATTTCAATTTATTCATGAAACAATTAACATTGTGTTGAATATTTATACATGCAAACATACAAAAATAAGTAATAATTATAATTATATAATAATATTATTCGACATTCTAGAGCAATTAAAATAAGGTGCTAAAACTTCACAAATATAATGTCAAATCGTTATGGATATTTAATGTCAAACACGTTTAAATAGAAATGTCAGAAACTGGTTAAAAAGTCAACAAATTCAAAATTATAATGTCAAAACAGCAAAAATATATATAATTATTTAAATCATTCATTATTGTGTGACATTAAATCCGATATATTGTACAGACATTTTTCGAGTAAAAAGGCTTTTAATTTTGTTTTAAACGAGTGGGTGTTATAAATTAGAACCTTTAGCTCAGAAGGCAACTTATTAAATATCTCTATAGCTTGATAATTTGAGCAATGTTCTACAATATTTAATTTTGGAGCTATCAGTTGCTTAAAAACTTTTCTCCGTGTGCTCTCTCGTATATCTCGTTCTTCCTGTGATTCGAGCGTATGTATATACTTAGCGAAGTGACTTAAAAGGACCATTATATATAGGCTAGGTACCGTTAATATCCCCATTTTTTTAAAGTAATCTCGGCATGAGACACGTTGTGCAATTCTAACCATTGTCCTTATGGCTCGTTTTTGTAAGATGAACGCTCTCTGCCAGTTATAACTGTAACTGTTTCCCCAGAGCACGATGCTATATCGTATCCTAGACTCAACCAGCGCATAATATACAGCCTTTAGCTGTTCAATGTTAAGTTCGTCCCTTAGACTCCTGAGTGCGTAGCATGCTGACGATAAGGTTGATTCAACAACAGCAAGTTCCGGTTTCCAACTTAAGAGCGAATCTACATTTACCCCTAAGAACTTAACCTTGTCTACTAATTCGATACTGTCTCCATTTATTTGAATATCTAAGTTGTCATTATGACGAGTCGTAGTCTTAAATAATATTAGGTTAGTTTTACCCGTATTTAGCAATAAATTATTGGCAGTAAACCATTCGCAAAGTATTTCTGTTACTATTTTTGTATTTAATGTCAATTTTTCTAAATCTTTTGCCCCAATTACTATGTTTGTGTCATCTGCAAAGACAACAACTTTCTCGTTCGGCTGAGTTTTGTTCATGAAGTTAAGTAAGTCATTTGTAAAAATAATGTATAGTATAGGTCCTAAAATTGAGCCTTGCGGCACACCACGTTTTACATAAGTCATTTTTGACTTGTATACCACTTCATAATTATTCTGATCCATATTTTTAATTTCTACATACATTCGTCTATTTTGTAAGTACGACTTCATAAGTTGCAAGGCCTTGCCTCTTAAACCATAATGTTCGAGTTTCATAAGTAGCAGTTCATGATCTATGGTGTCAAAAGCGGAACTGAGATCAACAAATAGTCCAGCTACTTTCATTTTTTCATTTAATTTGCCAACTATGTCGTTAATTAAAGTAATCATAGCATCCGAGGTACCAACGCCGTTCTGATATCCAAATTGTCGCAGATTAATAATTTTGTTTATACCTAAATGTACCATTAGTCTATTTTTAATTATTTTTTCAAAGAGTTTTGATAAGGTAGGTAACAATGAAATGGGGCGATAATTTTTGGGATCAGTCTTAGTGCCCTTTTTGTGTATTGGAATCACTTTAGCTAATTTCAACTGGTCAGGAAAGATTGACTCATCGATGCATTTATTGTAGAAATCAGAAAAAGGAGTAGCTAGTATCTCTATATTCTCCTTTATAATCGATATCGGTACGTCATCAAAACCACAAGAATGTTTATTGGCCATTTTGCTAACTAACTTTGCAATTTCATTTGGTGTGGTTGGGTTAAAACTGATATCAGTTTCAACTTTTTTCGTCGAATCCATCAAAAAAGACATAGCTCTATCTTTATCTTTATTAGCTATTGAGGATTTAAGTACAAAACTATCAGAGAATATATTTGCAACATCCTGAGGATCAGTGATTACCTTATTGTTCATATTTAAGATAAGATTTTTATGATGTTTGTTTTTCTTCTTTTTGGTATGTTCGTTGACGATTCTCCATGTTTCTTTAACTAAATCTTTCGCGCTGTTTAAATAACGTGATATAGCTTGCTTTTTGGCTTGCCTAATTACTCTTCTATAAATTTGAACGTAATTGATTTTATAATTTTTGATGCTGATATTATTTAATGTACCGGAGCACAGGACTCTTTTCATTTTACTTGATACTTTAACACCTTTTGTAATCCACTTTATTGCATTGATATTTTTGGATTTTATTTTAGTTGACTTTTTAGGGTAACAATTTTGAAACATTTTGTTGAAATAGCTTAGAAACTGATTTATTCCCATATTGGTCCAAGTTTTGTTACTAATGCTTCTTTTGAAAACGGAACAATTTTTCTTATTATATAACCTTTTATTAACTGTGGTGTACTCTAAGTTTTTAGATTTTTTGTTGATTTCATCAAGAGCCACATAACAGAAAAGTCCACCATGACCATCTGCTAAACCATTATGATCCACGAAACACTGATCTATGTAGTCCTCATTAAGGTTTGTAATTACATTGTCTAGACACGACTTAGAGTTATTTCGTATAAAGGTTGGAGTTTTTACAAGATATCTAAAATCATAACATGTCAGTGTACATAAAAACTCAGAAGATTTTTTATTTTCCACAAGTACGTCAACATTAAAGTCTCCACATATGATACAGTTCTTGTCAATAAAGTGTTCCAACAGTTTATCTAAGCTAGAAATGAAGCTATCGAAGTTTTTATCATAAGGGCTACGGTAACAACACAAAATATATAACCCGGTTGCAACATCTTTTACACCACATATCTCGAAACTTTCGGCCCTGTAAAACTTACTAATTGACTCAATGTTTTCGCATACTTTTAATTTATGTGCCAAAATAAGACTACCTCCCCTTTTCTTGTTAGTCCTTGTGTTACATGCGACTAAATTATAATTAGCCATTGTGAATACATTAGCAGATTTCTCATTTAAGAAATGTTCTGATACGCATATATAGTCTACGATTTTTCCTAATGTATCAATATAGAGTTCGAGTTCTGTTTTTTTATTGCTTATACCACATACATTTTGATGAAAAATGTTTAAACAACTAATAGCTGATGAGAGAGTGGTACTACTGTTTATGTCAATTACCTTTTTATTCTCGAAAAAAATCACTATCATTTGTAATTAAAGGCGAAATATTTGTTTGTGAGGACGAATTCACAAAAACTCTAGATGTAGGTGTTTCATTAAACATAGTTTGAGTGGAAACATTTTTAAACATCCGTTTTTTCTTTTGATTCATGAGCACACTCTGTACATAATTTTGATAGTTAATCCTATATTGTAATCGCAAAATAGACCTATATATTAATTTGCATGCAGTTAGCTTGTTAAGCAAAGGCCTTTTATTATAACTAAAATTGTCATTGTCATCAAGCGTAATAAAATCAGAATTTTCACAATTATTACATACAAGTTTTAAAGTACGATTAACATTTGATACATTCAAATATTTATTTTTATAAATCTTACTGACAAGGACGTTTGTGTTTTGAATTTGTTGCAAAGTGTGATTAAGTGTACTTAATATATTTAACGGATTTTTGTCGCTTATACCTCCAATTATTAACACAAAGTCGGACTTTGTAAAGTCCTTGCACATAGTTTCACACGTACTTAATATGTAACTAAGAGGTGCATTTGGTTTGATCACCGACGTAACACTAAAACTATGACCTACTAAGTTCTGAAGTATATCCCTAATTTCATATCCAGTCTGATCAGCGAAGATAGCGATTTTATGTTTTGGTGCCATTGTTTGCAATAGATTTTTACAGGATTTATTCTCTATCAGGTTTTGTGCGCATCCATTTATATTTTGTTTAGGTGTTGACAGGGACATGCTCTTGCTTGTTCCTGGTATTTCCCTCGTCGCAGTACTTAAATCTTTGTTTTCCTGTTTCTCCGCGCTAGATGTATACAAGTTTTGGATATAGCTAACTTGTAGTTCTTTGTAACTGTTTGTAGGTGACGAGTTCCCTGCCCTTGAAACTGATGACTTATCTAGGTTGTTTTTTATTGGTGACTCGTGAATAATTGCTTCTGACTTATTACCATTTGGATTCATTGACGTTATGGCATGCATAGTAAACTCTCTAGAAGAGGTTCGAGGTAATCCAGTTTTCATAGTTAATGTCCTGAGACGACGTTGATATTGCGGTGAATAAAATCTCATAGGTGTTGCCGCTGTATCTGAGGAAGTAGAAGCCTGTAGTCCTACTAATTTAAACATCTTAATTTTGCTTTCATACGTTTTAATTGCATCCTTTAGTGAATTATTTTCCAAGTTTAAATTATCTATTTCTGAGTTACTGCAATTCTAATTTAAGTTTGTTGATTTCCTCATTCATTGATACAATATCCATATTATTTTCTGAGTTATTATTTTTGTTGGGTAAGCTTTGATATGAGATATCCATCTCAAATTCAAACTCGCTTACGTTTAAATTATGCTGCTTCTGCGTTCTTTGCGTGACGTATATGTTATCGTCTTCCATGTTTTAATTATTAATCGATATAATTTAGAATAGTTACAAAAAGTCGAGCACGCATTCAGATGCGAACCAACAACTAGTGGCTCTTCGGTTCAAGCGTATATTAACGCGCCAACTGAGTATCTGTTAGGAGCCTTCAAATAGTATCATAGGTTTGGAACACAGACATCTGTTTAACTGTTTTATCGACCGTCGGTTATTGGACGGTTGTTGTTCGGTTTTCTTGGACTAGATGTCGCTATTTACTATTATGTTCGGGACTGATAAAATTTGAAAGAAAATATTTTTCGTAACGGTTCGTGAGATTCATTTATGTTACAAACTCACGAATTCCCCGGTGTTACTTGGCTTGTTTGCTTCCAACGCGTAGTTATTTGAGTATTTTAACAATACACGCCACAAATTATTGTTATTAATTTGTGAATTTGCGTCATTTATAATTGTAAACACTGAGGTCAGTTCATTCACAAATTTCACTTTAACTTTTTACGACCACATAGTTTTTAGTGGATAACACTGTCACTGAATATTTATAGTATGGCGATTTAGTTAAGTAGGATAGTTGACTCACAAAACTTGTCTCACTATTTTGAATACAATCACGTGTTTAAGTATCGGTCACTAATTACCAGTCACCCTATATACGCACTCGCAGAGAATCACCTACATTATTGTCATAAGTTTTGCTTAATAATTTACTCATTTTTGAGCATCATTGGTATACGGAAATCTTACTGATGACAGTGTGCCAAAGAAAAGTTCACTGAGCTGTTATCAGATGATTAATAAAATGTTAGTTTTGCTTTATCCTTCAACCTGTTTTCATAGTGATTTTGTTTTATTAACCGATTTCAGGACTTTTTTTTTTTTTCTTATGTATGTACACCGAATACTCCGAGATTAATGATCCGATTTACGTGATTCTTTTTGAGTTCGATGCGGAATAGCTGCCATTTGGTCCCATAAAAATATAACATAGTTTGACCCGGTAGTTTTCATTTTATGAACAATTTTATGAAAATTTAATTTATTTTTGAACACTTTTTTGTATGTATGTTTACCGATTACGCTGAGATTTATGTACCGATTTACGTGATTCTTTTTTAGTTTGATGCGGACTAGTTACTTTATGGTCTCATAAAAAAACTACATAGGTAGTTTGGTCTGGTAGTTTTCATTTTATGAAAACTTTTGTTCATGAATTTTACTTTTTGATTTCATCGCGAACAGTTGCTGTTTATTTGTTTGATTGTAATATGTAAATATTTGTTGTAGAAATGGATAATAATTTATCACCTAGCTAGGTATATAAAAATAAAAACTAAAAATTGTTAAATAAAAACTTTTTTACAAAAAATACAACCGACTTCAAAAAACACTAACCGGTATAAAATAACTCTAAATTCGGAAGTCGGTGGCCAATCATGAATGAGACAAACCCACCAAAGCCACAGACTTCCTAATTTAGAGTTATTTTATACCGTTTAGTGTTTTTTGAAGTCGGTTGTATTTTTTGTAAAAAAGTTTTTTTGTGGATTAAATTGGTTGATTTGAAATTTTCCTTTCTTAGCTTAGGACCGGCAATAATACCTATTTTAGTTGGTGTACCGATCTACTAAATCAAAATATGTTTTCTGAACTACGTTTGATGGAAATGGAAAGACGTGCTAGATAAGTGTAAGTACGTGGTGATACTTTCGACTCTTAGGTATTGTTGGCGTAGTTAAAAAAATAAAATCAACTTATTTATACTAATAAAATTGATTAAGCTAACAACGTATTTACAAAATGTACAAATAAATAAATTACCTACTTAAGTTACCCGGAGATATTGTTCAAAGTGGCCACCATCACACTCTTCGCACAAACGAGCACGACGTAGCTGGTTTTCCTTCAGCTTACGTAACACTAACACATTCGTTTTTCAAGTGTCGAAACCACTAATGATCCTTGCACGTAATTCTGTTACACTTGTCACTTAGACGATTATCACACTGCCCCGCATCACGCTGCATGTTGCGTGTCTCTGAACTGAATTGAACGCGCGTGGATGCATTTTCTGTGTGTTGGACTGTGCGTGTTTTCCATACAAACGGAGATACTTACAAGCAACGGAAGAACACGCATGCACGCGCTACGCTGCATCATGCGGGGCAGTGTGTTAATCGCCTTAAGTCTAGAGGCGTCAGGTCCGGAGAACGCGGAGGCCAGGCCACAGGTCCTCCGCGACCGATCCAGTGGTCACCAAAACTACGGTCAACTACTCGCGTAGGTACTTGCCGACCATAGTGAGGGGAAGCTGGAAGTATTCCAGGATGTCTTCCTGCAAGGCGACAGGCAGGCCTACGCTTCCGCGAGCTTGAGCATGCCGGGGAACGTCATCCTACCGATGATCCCGCGGTCTCTGTGTAGCAGCAAGTATGACGCTCGGGAAACATTTCCGTGAACATCCGGATGGCTCCACGTAGGCTGTCTCCACTGATGTCATACAGACGGACCATCTCTACCAACTCGACATTAGAATGTTGTCCGTCATCTTGCACTTCGAAACTACGTCTTAACGATGTACCTACCGACAAGCGGAATTCGCAAAGCGCACGCACGCGTCGGCGACATCAAACACACTGTTAGTTAGGTACTTAGTTCCGGGGTCGCGGGGGCGTGGCTAGGAGCTTGCGCGGGAGAGTACCGCACCGTGATTGGGGTGGTATTGAATTTGATTACCTAAGAATTGATCGTTGCGTATGCGTTGTGTATGTATTGTTTGCGTTTGTTTGTGTGTGAAAGCGCGGTTATAGGGCTAGTAACAGACGGGCCGCGTTTAAATACGGCTGGTTCACACTTACGGTTTTCCGTAATTAAGCAAAAAAAATAAAAAAAAAACCTACTCATTTTATTGTTGATTTGGGTCGAGAATCATTAGCATAATTCTGTTCCTTCAGTGAAAAGTGATACATGTCGACCTAGATCGGTTTTTATATTCTCTGATTAAACTTATTAAAAAAAAATTAACTTAATTTCTATCTTATCCCCGTTGTTATAAGATTAAAAATGAATAAGCAATTTTTTATTGAAATTATTGTGTAAAATAATACTTTTTGATTCATACCAAAGTGCTCCGAACCGATCTTTATATTTCTAAAATGTATTTTAATACGACTCGAGTTAACACATCTTACGCGAACCGAAAGCTTTTACTTCAATTAATCCAAAGTGATACAAATGAAATCCTATCACAAAACTTTAAAAAAATTAAATAATACATTCTAGTGAAAAGTGTTACATTTGTGAACCATACAAACACAAATTTATTTTCATAAAAATATGTGACTAATGATACAACTGCTAATCAAACAATTTACACATAATTTATGTAGCCAATTTTGATGTGATTACAAATTTAATATTAATTCTATTAGTAAGAACATAAGGGAAATAGGGCATATGATTACGTGAATAATGATACTAATATAGTAGAATCAAAACTGCATTACGTTTTAGAACTAAATTAGCAAAAAAATACGTAGTACACAGTACACAGATGACTGGTGCAAGGCTGTAATCGTGCCACTGTATAAAGGAAAAGGCTCACAGCAGGAGTGTAAAAACTACCGCGGTATTAGCCTTTTAAGCGTAGTTGGTAAACTGTATGCAAAGGTTTTGATTAAAAGAGTGATCAGACTGACAGACGAGAAATTATGGGACGTGCAGGCAGGGTTTAGAGAGGGAATGGGATGTATGGATCAGATCTTCATCTTGAGGTGCATAGCCGAAAAATATCTGGCTAAGCACAAGAAAGTTTACTGTGCTTTCGTTCTTGGAGAAGGCCTATGATAGTGTGTAGGGATGAACTGTGGTCGACACTATCCATGTATGGTGTGGACTGGTGCTTGGTACGGGCACTGAATTCTTTATATATGGATTCCAGTGCCTGTGTCAGGATAAACGGGGCATACACAGACTGGTTTAGCATCTCTAGGGGAGTTAGACAGGGCTGTGTAGCGTCGCCTTGGCTGTTCAACTTATACATGGATAGTTGTCTGACAGATTTGAAAGAGAGTGAGTGTGGATTGAGGATGAATGAGTTGCCTGTCAAATGCCTCCTCTACGCAGACGATCAAGTTCTTCTTGCATCGTCAGCGGAACAGTTGCAAGACATGGTGACCAAGATGAATGAAGCTTATAAGATGAAAGGGATGAATATAAATGTGAATAAGACGAAAGTAATGGTGTTTGAAAGAGACGAAAACATGTCGTTGTGCAATGTGAAAATAAACGATATGAGTGTAGAACAAGTGAATGACTTTGTATAACTAACAATAAAAAAATAAAAATAAATAATAATAATAATAAATAACTGGGAAGTCTGTTTACAAGGGATGGAAAGATTGATGCGGATGTGGAAAGGAGAGTGAATGCAGGAAATAAAGTGAATGGCGCCATACATGGCGTTGTGACCAGCCAGTCGATGTCCGAAAAGGCACGACTGGCTGTTCACAATGGTGTGCTGGTGCCTACACTTACGTATGGAAGTGAATGTTGGGCGTGGCAAAAGAGACATAAAAGTAGAATAAATGCTGTAGAAATGCGTTCCTTGCGAAGTATGTGTGGTGTAACAATGAATGACAGATTGAGGAATGATGTGATAAAGCAACGTTGTGGTTTAAAAGAAGATGTAGTAACAAAAATTGAAAAGAGTATGCTTAGATGGTTTGGTCACGTTGAAAGGATGAATGAAAGGCGACTAACGAAAGGTATTTACGGTAAAGGTATGTAATGAATTACATTAATAATTGCATGTATACTATATTTGCGAGGTTTTATAAAAAATCAGTATAGCAGTTTCGTTGTCCCTCTGGCCACACACGAACATTTGTCTTTTTTTTAATAAAAATATTTAATTTGTACACCAAAAATAAAACAGTACGGACAGAGACTTATATATATACTAGCTTTTGCCCGCGGCTTCGCCCGCGTGGATGTCGAACTTCCGTCCCCTATGTTTTCCCTTTAAGGGTTGAATTTTCAAAAATCGTGTCTATGGAAGACTTACTCTTCACTAAGAACACCCCTTCAAGTTTCATGTCTCTAATACCAGCGGTTGGGGCTATGCGTTGATATATAAACGTAATAATTTTAGCATAATACTTCCGGATAGACTACTTTCAAAGTTGATCCTTCCGATATGTATGCATAAAGATTTCTGGAACTACTGACCCGGGAAAGAGCGCTGTACAACTGACCATGTGTAAAACAACTGATACTAAGATCAACCTGCCCAGGCGTATTGATTACCTACAACCGTACCAAGTATGTTTAAAATCCCTTTAATAGTTTTTGAACTATGCGTGCACATACAGACAGAAAGACAAAACATTCACTAATTGCATTTTTGGCATCAGTATCGATCACCAATCATCCTCCAATATTAATTTTGAATAGATATTCAATGTGCATAATTATCTTCGTAGTGTGTGATAGTCCATTGAAATGTATGGCGAGCGATATTGTATCTTAAGATTAAATATTATAATATCTTAGCCGTGTGCAGCGCCCTTTGGTGAACTCCACTGCGGGTGACGTAACCTACGACAAACTTATTATTTGCGGTTGGTACAGTAGTCGGGTCTAGGGATCGAATCGCAAAATTAAGTTTGTTTTTTATTGTATATACTTTTCCGGGATAAAAAGTACCCAGTGTGGTGCCCAGGATATTAAAGAATAAGTATACCAAGTTTCATCGTAATCGAACCGGTAGCTTTTGCGTGATACCTGAACATACAGACAGACAGACAGACAGACAGACAGACAGACGACAGACAGACAGACAGACAGACAAAAAAAGATAAGATAAGATAAGATAAGATAAGATAAGATATAGATAGATAAGTATAGATATAAGTTGTACAAAGTGACATACTACTAGGCAAAAAGCCTGTGTCTTAAAATCCAATATTCCCCGAAATGCAGTGACATTCAACTATTTAAAAGAATAGAAAGCGCACCTGACCTTTCTGAACCACATCACCTACAATAAGGCCTGTGCATGTCCTTCTAGGGCGTAACACTTACATTTGCCTTGAAAATAACTTTGTTAGTCGCCTTTCATTCATTCTTTAAACGTGACCAAACCATCGAAACATACCTTATCTTTTCGACACCTATTTGTCATAATGTCTTCTTAGAAACCACAACGTTGCTTTATAACATCATTCCTCAATAACGAAAGAAAGTAGGTGTTCCAGCTTGCCAGTTGCCAGCTAAACTTCAACCGCCTGGCACTTTGAACGATCGTCCTTTACGGCCTTTTATAGAGCCGGTAGCGGAAGCTTTCTCTGAAGCATAGAGACCAAATATATCATTGAGAAGGATGTACGGTCTGTGGATGTGCATCTTGAATTTTGAGAATAGGTTAATATGCTATTAACAAAAGTAATTCTATGTTACTCTTTAGCGATGGCATTCGCCAGTCAGGTCTTTTAATTACGTGCATATGTTGCTCGGGAGTTTGTTCTGATACTTCTTCTTTCCAGCAAAAACACTGTGGCTAAGAGTGGGCTTTTGGGGGACTGTATTATGTAGTTCTGACGTTCAAAAAGTAAAATGTAAAGTGACGTTAAATAAATGGCTCTTGATTTTTACTGCCACATAATATGTATAGTAGTGGTCGCAGATGATGATGAATCTCCTAATATTTTTATTAATATTTCAGGCTTGGTTTCTTTTAAGAAGTTGTCTAAAATCTTCATTACTATCATCCCCTACAAGGTTCTTAAGACTGTTCAAGATTAATAATAAAGAGGTTTAAAAGTTATATTTTTTTATAAGGATGTTAATTATATTGTTTTATATAGCGAATAGTTGAAGTGCTACAACAAAAATTTGTTGTTTGATTTATTGAGCCTGTTTTAATATGTTTAAAGACTAACGATACCTAAGTACTCTGATAATCAGATTAACGATAAATAGGTACCTACTTAGGTCTAAAAGTTATGTTTTAAGTTTGATTTATAAAGATGTTTTATTGTTTTGCTACTAGGTAGGTACTTGTAATTCATAAAAAAGGATTAATTCAAGAATTCTTTATTAAAGAAACGCTTTTTTTAATTTAGTTATTATTTTATTATGATATTAACATAGTTTTACCCTTTCTGTGACAAAACGTTTGAAAATACTTATTACTTGTATCAATAAACACTTCGATGTAAACAAAATGTATCACAATAAATTCTAGCTTGTAGCATTAATCACTTACTAGTTTGAAAAATACATTGGTGTTAAGGGGTACAATTGAATATTTACGTAGGAATTTTAAATAAAACAATGAAAAAAGGTTGCTGATAATCAAAATGATCATATTAGTTTTACGACTTTTTCTCACAACAACTATTTGCAGGCAAAACATGCCAAAACACAAGCCTTATAACATTTCACACAAAACGGTAACTAAATGTGTAAAATAATTCATTTCATTATAGATTTAAATACACAAAAATAAGCAAAGAAAACTATAGTGTACGGTGATATAACTGGCTATTTTTACTAATAACTTAAATTCCGTGCAAAATAATATATTCAAACCAAGCTCTTTATAATCTTTATAATATTATCTACACGTACCACATATCGTTTTTCATTTTAGAATGTTAGAAAAATAACGAGATTTTTTTAAATCCTTAACCTTAAATTACTCAAAACTATGATTTTTCACTTATATCACTTTTCACTGAAGGTACAGAATTACGTCCTTGAATTTGACGAGGATGCAAAACAACACCTTATAATTATCCTTCAGTTATTGCATTGAAGTTAGTGAATAGTCCCGGGAAATCCCGGAACCGAAAGTACCGGGATATCCCGGAAATTTGCGTCGTTTTAGGATCCGGGATTTCCAAATACAAATCCCGGTTCTTTCGGTACTTTCGGGAAAAGATACTTCGCGTTTAGAATTTTTCTAATTTTATTGCCTGAAAAATCCTACAGCTGCACTGGTACTATTATACTACCTAGCTACCACCGTTGCTACCTAGTAATACAAGAGCATGATGCGCGAGGGAGCGAAGGTGCGGGAGGGGCAGGTGGCGGCCATCTTGTATACGCGCGTCCCGCTCAGTTAGATTGTGATCGCGTCTTCGAAATGTCGTGCTAGTGGGATTTCGGTGTAAAGTGCTTTGCAAAAACTACTCAAACAAGACTACTTCTTTTGGAAAGTGAGTATTTATTTTTAATAAACAAAATTAATGAAACATGAGCGGCTTTATTTAGTTATTGTAGCCACCATTCTCATTCTCCATCCTCATTATGAATACAAAATACGAGCAGCTGATTGTTCACCAACCGACATGGGATTCGGAAGTTGATTTTAATACGTACACTAATAAAATTTACTGTTCTAAAGTTTTACAAATTCAGTTTATTTTTAATGTTACTTACGGCACAATAAAACTACAATGCACTGTATTAATTAAGCAAGAAGTAGTTTAGATACGACTAGCTGTTTGTTTACCAACCTACTTACATGGGATTGGGAAGCTTATTTTATTCGTAGAATAATATTAGCTGTTCTAATGATATTGTTAATTAGCTTTTTTTAATGATAAATACTTTACCTTAAAACTACAGTGCACTGTATTGATTAAACATCAAGTAATTTAGTCGGTAGGTACCAACGTTTTTCGTTTAACTTTGTATTTCAATAATTACTCTATATTTTGTTAGAGACGATGGATTTTGAGGCAGTCCTTAATAAAGCCAACGATAAAATATCAGTATGGCATTATTGCCGCGTGTAAACAAATTTTGAAGTGTACTGGAGGTAGTACGAGTGGTCTCCCAAAGCATTTAAAAAATGTGCATCAGATTAGCATGAACACAGCAGATAGTCAAGTTCCTCAAAGTATCGAATCTCCTTCAACATCGACAAATACTGAAATTTTACCAAAGAAAAAAGCTTAACTGATTACTACGAATCTGATGCAAATCCTTCCAAGGAACTTATGGTTTCCCGAATGTCAGCTATGGATGGATATCCTTTCCGAACATTTGTAGAGTCTGAACATCTGCGAATGCTGTTTCGAAAATTCGGACATAAATTGCCGAAGGCTGCAAATTCAATTCAAAATATTGTAATAAAACAAGCAGACAAAAGAAAACAACAACTGATCGGCGAAATCCAGAAACTATTATCAAGACATAAATTTTCATCTTTTAAGCCTGAATCTGCACTCACACAAGAAATAAAACGTTTTATTTGATTTGATTTAAATGTTTTTACTTTGCCCTGTCATTTCGTCTTATTTTCACTTTCTCCGTTTCTACACTTTCAACTCTGTTACTAAGACTTATTAAAGTATCAAAAGTATCGATAGTACCGGGAATCTCGGTTCTTAAACCAAAAGGTCCCGAAAATCCCGGTTCTTTAAAACATCACCGGTTCTGCATTCCCTAATTGAAGTACGTTTAATAGTTTTAAAACTTGCCCCAGATCCCAGTCTCTCTCTCTCTCATTTTTAGGGTTCTGTACCTCCAAAGGAAAAAAACGGAAACATTATAATATCACTTTGTTGACCGTCTGTAAGTCTGTCTGTAAAGACCCTTTATTTTTTGGAATACGTGGAGGTATCAAGTTATTTTTTATTATTTTACTATTTTTGTTTATTTCGACACTCTCAAGGTAATCGAAATTCATAGGGTAGGTAGGTACTTCCCGATGACCTAGAACCATGAAATTTGGCAAGTAAAATCGTTATAAACCACAGATACAAGAGAACATCTCAAAACTATACATTTGTATTTAAATAGACTCAGGAAAAGCTCGAAAAAACCTGCGCGATTCAATTCCTGAACTATTTTTAATGTCCCTACGTACCCTCGTTACCCTCGGTGGGCGAGAACTAACTATCAAACCAAGTACCTTTATTATTATGATTATTACTAGCCTGTGTTTTCCCACTGCAGGGCAAAGGCCTCCCTACTTTCCTTCCACCTCTCTCTGTCAAGGGCTTTTTGGGACCAGTCCTTATCGAAGGAGTCCAGCTCGTCTCGCCATCTTCGCTTGGGCCTACCGCGATGTCGTTTGCCATGTAAAGGATCCCATTGGGTCGTGAGTTTAGCCCACTGATCGTCTGACATGCGGCAGATGTGTCCAGCCCAGTTCCATTTTAGCGTGTAAAGTACCTTTGAGGTTCGAAAATTGCTGATTCTCGACCTCATTTCAATAAAATGACTCTTGTTTTTGAGTTTGTAAAACCTATTTTAAAACAATAAGTAGTAAGTAGTTTGTTGCCCATTCTTTTTTAAACGAATCTACCTACCTTTTAGAAGGGAGAACTAGAATCATTTATTTAACTTGTAAGTTTGACGTTAACTTTGAATTAAATCCAAACCAAGAAATAGTGTGACATACTTACTTACAACTAAAACAATAAAAATAAAAACTTTTTACAAAAACAAGTAAGTTTACCTCGAACAAGGTCGGACGCGTTTCCACAGGAATCCTTTAAATCATTGTTGTCGAGGGTCAGAGAACTGAGTGACTTGACCGCCTTCAGGGACGTGTACACGTCCGCCGTCAGCCTGTTCTTGGACAGGTCCAGCGTCTGGAGAATCGCCGTCTTAACGAACAGCCCACTGCAAACAAAACAAATTAAAACTTACAATAATATTGACGCTAGCTCTGCAAAACATCACTATCGAATTCGAATGTACGCTCACCCCGGCAGCGCCTTCAACAAGTTCCCGGACAAGTCGAGCAAGGTTAGCTTCTTTGCATCGTCCAGCAGTCCCGTCGGCAGCGACGTCAGCTTGCACGACTTGAGGATCAACTCCTGCAGCAACTCCGCGCCGCGCAGCGCAGTCGCGTGCAGCTTGCTCAGCTCGGAGCCGTTCTCCACGCTCAGCACGCGCAGCTGCGTGCAATCGCTCACCCAGTATGCCGGCAGCTCTACGGCCGATACGAAGCGCAAGTGCAGCGTGTCGAGCGCGCACGCCGTCCAGGGCACGGGTGTGGGCTCGGCCCAGTTGAACACGATGAGAGTGTGCAGCGCGGGCGAGAGCGCGCTGGGCACGTGCGCCTCCGGCATATCCAGCGCCAGCACGCTCAGCACGCCGGCTATAGCCACGGTCACGTTGTTCGAGTCCCGCACCTTCACGTCGACGAGGTGCGGCAGTTCCTCGAGCACGGCGGCCGGCACGTCAGTGGCCATGCGCGTGAGGTCCAGCAGCTCCAGTGTGTCCGGCAGGCGGCGCAGCTCGTCGGGCGGCAGGCGCACGGTGTCGAGGAACAGGCGCCGAAGGCCGCGCGCCTCGGCCAGCGAGCGCGGCGCCAGCTGCAGGTCGATGAGCTCGAGCGAGGGCACGTCGACGCCGACGAAGTGCGCGCGCGTGAGGTTGCCGGCCCTGCTGAGCGTGAGCTTGTCGACTACCAACACGTTGAATGCGGCGAGCACGTCGGCGTAGGAGCCGCTCGGTGGTGGACAATCCGTGAAGTGCACCTTCTTCACGCGCAGCTGCGACTCGAAGCGCGGCAAGGCCGAATTATCGAGCGTCAGCTTTTCTGGGCATTTACATGCAAAATAGCCGCTGTCGGTGTATTTAATCAGCAGGGTCACACCTATTCAAGTAAAAATACAATTATAGGCACATCGTCTGTAGTTAATTCAATACAATAACCACATTCCAATTCCATACATACATTTAATTATTTATTTCGGATTCATTGAACAACGTTATAGGTAATATAATTATGGTTTCTTCTAGAACCCAGAAACTTCTAAAGGAAACAGTACCAGATTTTTGATGGCGTAAAAAGCATATTTTAGTCCACCTCATTGCAAACGCGGGGTACCTATACCTTACAAGATTGGTCGAAATAATGTGCCTACTATGTGTTTCAAATGAGAATAAGAACGTCAATGGCCTTTATCTGTCAGATGTCACTTGAAAAGTACGGTCTGCAACGAAACCATATTCGCGTAATCAATTATTTTTAGTTTTTTGTTTTGTGTTTTACAGAGTCGCAGTTATTCAAAATGAAAAAACGTCTTAATTGAATTAGTCTTGTGGACCCGTACTTTTCAAGTGACATCTGACTAGTGAATAGTCCCGGGAGATCCCGGAACCGAAAGTACCGGGAAATCCCGGAAATTCGTTTTAGGAACCGGAATTTCCAAAACCAAACCCCGGTTCTTTCAGGAAAAGATACTTCGCGTTTAGAATTTTTCTAATTTTATTGCCTGAAAAATCCTACAGCTGCACTGTTACTATTATACTACCTAGCTACCACCGTTGCTACCTAGTAATACAAGAGCATGATGCGCGAGGGTGCGAAGGTGCGGGAGGGGCAGGTGGCGGCCATCTTGTATACGCGCTAGGGCATGCAAAAACCGAGTTGTTTGAGAACACCGTTTTTTTCGGATTTTATGTTTTCAAAACCGGTGAAACCGGTTAATTCGGGTTTTTCGGTTTTTATAAATTTTTATTAACGAAATATGAAATATGTAGGTAAAGAAATGAAAATGCTAAAGTCTAATCAAAATATGTATTTTTAAATATTAATGGCCATCAAAAGCAGCTATGCCTGATACAACTTATACAACAGAATGTGATTTTGTTAAAAAATGAGTATGATGGATCTGTTTGTGTATCTTGACTATCTTTGAAAACATATGAGTCTACTGCACTTATGTTTGGTGTTGGTTCTGCTGCTGTATATAAAAAACCACAACTGGAAGGACGTTTTAGGCGACGTATTCTAGTTAAAAAAAACACTGACAGGTGTAAAATAACTCTAGTTTCGTATGTAGCAATGTCAATGATTCTTTCAACTTTTAAAAAACTATTCTTAAGGAGAATAGTTTATCAAAACCTGAAAGAATTATTGAACTCTGTTAACAATTGCTAAAAAAGTTCTTTTAAAACATGAATCTCTACATCACTGCCGGACTCCTTCTAAAATAGACAGGCGTAATGTTATGTTATAGAAATACATAAACTATGCACAGACATGTGACTGTAGCAATCGCGAGTATGCGTTGAAAAGTTTCGTTGCCTGTCATCTTCATCAGTTTTTCTTCACCAAATTATACTTTCTAAATGAAAATGCATGATTTGTTACTAAAAAAGTAAATATTGGTACCTGTGTACCTATATTATTTGAGGAGTCCCCTCAGTTCCTCAAGGATTCCATCATCAGATCTGAGTTTTGATACAAATGGGACCAATCTGGTAGTAAAAAAAAATTAATTTTGAAAATCGGTTCACTAATGACGAAGTAATGAGGTAACAAACCCTTAAAAAAGACATCTGAAAGGCAAACCTTCTCCTTTTTTAAATGTCGGTTAAAATAAATAGTAGTGTGACAAGGATCTAATTAACGTGGCTGAAGAGGGAACTACGCCGCCTCACCGTCCACGTTTCACGTTTGTCTGTGATAAAGTTAATTTTTTGTTTGGGAAAATTAAAGTATTATTAAATCAATAACAAAGGAGAAACAAACCGAAAAAACCGAAAACTCCGGTTTTGTTAACCTAAAAAACCGGGGTTCCAAATCAGTCGGTTATCCGGTTTTTTCGGTTATCCGGGTATCCGGTTTGCATGCCCTAATACGCGCGTCCTGCTCAGTTAGATTGTGATCGCGTCTTCGAAATGTCGTGCTAGTGGGATTTCGGTGTAAAGTGCTTTGCAAAAACTACTCAAACAAGACTACTTCTTTTGGAAAGTGAGTATTTATTTTTAATAGACAAAATTAATGAAACATGAGCGGTTTTATATAATTATTTAGTTATTGTAGCCACCGTTCTCATTCTCCATCCTCATTTTGAATACAAAATACGAGCAGCTGATTGTTCACCAACCGACATGGGATTCGGAAGTTGATTTTAATACGTACACTAATAAAGTGCAGTGAATTAATAAAACATAAAAAATAATGGCTACTACTAGTGTTAGGTTTGTAACTTTTAATTGTAAGGGCGTTAAACGTTCGCAACAGTCTGTAAATAAATTATGTTCGTTTGCGGATATTACAGCTGTTCAAGAAACATGGCTATTGCCGCATGAAATCCCGTTGTTAGGTGATATACATAAGGAATTTAGCTACGTAGGTAAGTCTGCTGTTGACATGTCATGTGATATATTAAGAGGTAGGCCATACGGGGGAGTTGGGATATTGTGGCGTAAAAGTATGTTTAGTGATGTAAATATAGTACAGTGTCAAAGTGATCGGTTAACGGCAATAAAAACAAAGTTTGTCAATAAGGAGATACTGCTCTTTTCTATATACATGCCTACGGAGAGATAACCTTATTGAATTTACCAATTGCCTAGGGGAAATAGTTTCTATTATAGAAAATTGTGGTATTGAATCGGTGTTTATGTTAGGGGATTTTAATGCACATCCTAATCAGTTATTTGGATTAGAAATGCAAAACTTTTGTAATAACCAGAGTTGGATATGTGCTGATATGAAGTCACTGGGGGAGGGTTCGGACACATACACGTTTGTCAGTGATGCACACGGCTGTCAAAGATGGCTTGACCACTGCCTTGTAACGGAGGCGGCTTGGAAATCGATTGTCAACGTTAGTGTGATACATGATGTGTACTGGTCGGACCATCTACCAGTGGCGTTTGATTGTAATTTAGAGTTGGTCATACCAAAAATTACTTTAGTAAATAAGATTGATAACAAAGTAGGTACTATGGGGAGAACGGAATAAAAAACAGATTGAATTGTATAAACAAATATGTAATAGTAACTTAAGACTGATAGACTTCCCAAAAGAGTTAACATCTTGTGCTGATAGAAACTGTAACGAAAGCAGCCATAGGAAAGTCATTGATCAACTATATAGTGACATTGTTAAATCTATGACAGAGGCAGCGACTCTGAGTAGGAGTAGCAGAGAGGTTCGGAAGGGTGGCTTTATCCCTGGTTGGAACCAATATGTTAGGGACTCTCATTGGGAGGCTCGTACTCATTTTGGGAGATGGCTTCTAAACGGAAAACCGAACTCGGGACCTGTTTGGAAGGCTATGACTGATAGCAGGAAAATCTTTAAGAAAAATCTTAAATCTCTGCAGAACAACCGAGAACAGGTAAAAATGGATGTGCTGGCAACCCATCATGATAATAAGTCTTTTAAACAGTTTTGGAAGCAGACCAATAAACTCAATCCGAGGCCGAGTCTCCCAGTGAGTGTAGAGGGCAAAGTACAAGCGGTGGACATTGCCAACATTTTCAAAAACCATTTTCTGACACGCTCTAAGGTTTTAGCACAAAAAGGGATGCTCCACACTGCCGGTCCCTCATTAGATGATCATGTTGGAGTAACGTCAAGACAGGTGTCACGGGTGTTACGGAAAATGGTGAAAGGTAAGTCCCCTGGACATGACGGACTTAGTGTGGACTTGTGGAGCATCTAAAGCATGCTGGCCCCCATCTGTGTAGAGTGTTGGCAATGTTCTACACTTTTTGTATCAGACATGCCTATTTGCCAGATGATATGTTGAAAGCAGTTGTGGTTCCAATCGTAAAGAACAAGACAGGTGATATTGGTGACAAACAAAACTATAGACCTATTACCTTAGCCACTACAATGGCAAAAGTGCTTGATGGTGTGCTGGACAGTTATCTTGCTCAATATGTGACACTCGAGGATGCCCAATTTGGCTTCAGAGGTGGTCTCTCAACTGAGAATGCGATTTTAGTTCTTAAGCACACCGTCAAGTATTATACTGACCGTAAAACGCCTGTCTATGCCGCCTTTGTGGACCTCTCTAAGGCATTTGACCTGGTCAATTATGACATGTTGTGGGCCAAACTGAGAAAAAATAGAGTGCCGGAGGGTATAACAGGGACTTTTGAGTACTGGTACAGACACCAGACTAATTTTGTAAGATGGGCAGATTCCATGTCAGATCCCTATCAACTGGAATGTGGTGTTAGGCAGGGGGGACTGAGTTCTCCCACACTGTTTAATATATATGTGCGGGAGCTGGTGCGTGAGCTCAACAACACCAGTGTGGGCTGCTCCATAGATGGTCATATAGTTAATAACATTAGTTACGCCGATGACATGGTGTTGTTGAGCCCATCAGTAAGTGCCTTGCGTAGGCTTCTAGGGGTGTGTCAGGCATATGCTGAAGCACATGGATTGACATATAACGTCAAAAAAAGCGAGTTGTTAGTGTTTCGGGCGGGGCAAATGAATCCTTCATTTGTACCGCCTGTGAAACTGAGTGGGGTGGCGCTAAAGCGAGTGTCTCAGTTTGTGTACCTAGGACATATTGTTAATGAAAGCTTTACAGATGACCTTGATGTAGAACGGGAACGCAGGGGGCTCACGATTCGCTGTAACATGCTGGCTCGCAGGTTTGCCAGATGTTCAAAGTCAGTCAAAACAACCTTGTTTAGGGCCTACTGCCAATCTTATTATACCTGCAGCCTGTGGGCCAATTGCACGCAGCGGGTCGTGAGAGCTCTGAGAGTTCAGTACAACAATGCCTTCAGGATGTTGATGGGACTGCCTCGCTATTGCAGTGCGTCAGCGATGTTTGCAGAAGCACATGTAGATGGTTTTTATGCAATAATTAGGAAAAGAGCAGCATCGCTGATGCGAAGAGTGAGGGACAGTCCCAACAGCTACCTGAGGTAGGTTGCAGAGCACCTGGAGAGTCCTATATGGAGGCATTGGATCCACCTACATACAGGATAATTGTCTACAGTTTAATTTGGTTTAGTTTAGTTTAGTATTTTAGTGTTTTTGTGTATTACTAACTTAGTTCTTAAGTGCATGTATTACTAACACTCTATGGACTATCTTGGTCTGAAATAAAGCATTATTATTACTAATAAAATTTGCTGTTCTAAAGTTTTACAAATTCAGTTTATTTTTAATGTTACTACGGCACAATAAAACTACAATGCACTGTATTAATTAAGCAAGAAGTAGTTTAGGTACCACGACAAGCTTACGGCCCGCCTGATGGTAAGCGGTTACCGTAGCCTATGGACACTTGCAACACCAGAGGCGCCACACGCGCGTTGCCGACCCTAAAAGGTACGACTAGCTGTTTGTTTACCAACCTACTTACATGGGATTGGGAAGCTTCTTTTATTCGTAGAATAATATTAGCTGTACTAATGATATTTTTAATTAGCTTTTTTTAATGTTACATACTTTACCTTAAACTACAGAGCACTGTATTGATTAAACATCAAGTAATTTAGTCGGTACCAACGTTTTTCGTTTAACTTTGTATTTCAATAATTACTCTGTATTTTGTTACAGGCGATGGATTTTGTGGCATTATTGCCGCGTGTAAACGAATTTTGAAGTGTACTGGAGGTAGTACGAGTGGTCTCCAAAAGCATTTAAAAAATGTGCATCAGATTAGCATGAACACAGCAGATAGTCAAGTTCCTCAAAGTGTCGAATCTCCTTCAACATCGACAAATACTGAAATTATACCAAAGAAAAAAGCTTAACTGATTACTACGAATCTGACGCAAATCCTTCCAAGGAACTTATGGTTTCCCGAATGTCAGCTATGGATGGATATCCTTTCCGAACATTTGTAGAGTCTGAACATCTGCGAATGCTGTTTCGAAAATTCGGACATAAATTGCCGAAGGCTGCAAATTCAATTCAAAATATTGTAATAAAACAAGCAGACAAAAGAAAACAACAAGTGATCGGCGAAATCCAGAAACTATTATCAAGACATAAATTTTCATCTTTTAAGCCTGAATCTGCACTCACACAAGAAATAAAACGTTTTATTTGATTTGATTTAAATGTTTTTACTTTGCCCTGTCATTTCGTCTTATTTTTACTTTCTCCGTTTCAACACTTTCAACTCTCTTACAAAGACTTATTAAAGTATCAAAAGTATCGATAGTACCGGGAATCCCGGTTCTTAAGCCAAAAGGTCCCGAAAATCCCGGTTCTTTAAAATATCACCGGTTCGGCATTCCCTACATCTGACAGATAGGTCATTGACGTTCCTATTCGCATTTGAAACGCATAGTACCAACTACGGAATTGATATCTTAAAATTATTTGCGAAAAATTAAACACTGGTAGGTATGAATATCTATCTAGGTACTACGGATTACCCACAGTGACCATTTTTATCTGTTACATAATAATTATTAAATAAATTTAATGGGTTGTTTTATTTTAAATATACAATATTATCCCTACAGGTACAAGTCCCGGATGGGATGTCCTATAAGCTGTATTGCGCCAACTGCAACCATGAGCGCAAACTGCACGAGTTTATTTCTACGAAATGTCATTCATGTCTATGAAATTGAGCTCATAAAAATTCATTGAAACCCGTGCATTTGCGATCCGCAGCCCATCTTGGACTTGTACCTTTATCCAATTAAAAACGGTATAAAAAGTTGTAGGTATGTAAGTTCATAATTAATCGCCTTTCACAACGTAATTATGAAAATGAATATACCCTAAGTTGAGTAAGCAGATTAGTTTCTCCATTATACCTAGGTACTAGATATCTTTTATTTTTATTTTTTTTCTTTTCTCTTGACAGTATCTCTGGATTATATATAATATGTATTTATCATAAATAAAAATTTATTTTTCTTTCAAGTTTTTGTTACCTTCTTGCGCCTACCATGTTCTGTCTCTGCACCACCTTAAGGTAGACTGGTAGAAAATGCCTAAGGCATTAAGTCCGCCTTTGTACCTACAGTTTATTTTACTAGTGCATAAAGTTTTAATAAATAAATAAATAAATAAATATACCCATAAATTAAGTAGGTACCTATATGTAGATTCTACCTGCAATGGTAGATGCAAGATTGAGAAATAAATAAAATAAATTTTGACCACGACAAAACAACATTTTACGGATTTTTGATCACAAATATATAGCCAGTTATTTTAAATATAAAATTAAGATGGTATTGTCTTTTTTTCTATATAGTATAGGTACTTAATTGAAACGGTTAGGTTAGAACTGCGAAGGCGAGCGAGCATAAAGCCGCGTCAGCGGCCACCGAATGCCACTTCTCCCTTTTTGTAAAATCGAAACAATTAGGTTAGAACTGTGGCCACACAACGCCACGTCTCCTGTGTTGCAAAGCAAGCATGCATGGTTGATTTGGGTTTTTAAAGGTTTCCTTGTGAATAAAAATAAAGACATTAAGTACCTACTGAAAATAAAAATACAGCCAGTAGGTATAGCCAATAAACATAATTGGATTCAAAATAATATGACACGAGTTGTGTAACTTTTCATTTGTGTCAATTAGAGTCACAAAAAGAAACGAATAGGTGAAAAGAAATTCGGTCAATGTTTTTCGAACTTATGTTAGGTAACCTGTAGTAACATAGTAATTAATGTCTTAAGTGTAAAAACTTTTACTTAGGTACTATTGCATGTTTCACAAGATGGGTCATTAATATCGTATAGTTAAAAATAAAATTGATTGAACTGTGGGGATGTACCTACTAAACCAACTAACATCAATCAAACTTATAAAAACTTTCCAGAGTAAGGATCCTCTACCTACTCAGGAGTGTTATTAATGCACCCTGGGTCTGGTATATATATAAGAAATTACTAAGTCATCCTGACCTAAAATGGAACCCAGCACCAACATAATCCAGCTAGAACAAATACAACCTAATAAGTTAGTGTAGTGTATTTAAATAACAGTGACAATGGCACACATACATATAAGTATAACAATGGAACATACATGTACTTGTGTTTGGGTGTTGTACCATTTTAAGTATCTATAATTACCTATAATGATTTAAGTAACTGAAGCAGCAATAGGCCGATGGTTGAGGCGTCAGCTGGGCCATCGAGAGTCATGAGTTTGATCTCAACCCATTGCACTATTAATATGAACCCAGACACAAGCATAGGTTATTTGGAGGGCTTGACAAGGCTGCAACCCACACTCATAGCAAGCTTTTAAAAAAAGAGTACCTAATAGATAACACATTTAAAAAGTCACACTTTAACCTTTCAAACGACTGGCCTGTTGGTCTATTAGTTAATAACCCTGACTGCTATGCTGGAGGTCGTGGGTTCGATTCCCACCCAGGACAATTGTTTGTGTGAGGAGCACAATAATTTGTTCTGTGTCTGGGTGTAATTTATCTAGTATGTTTATCAGTTTTTTAGTACCTGGATAACACAAGCTCTCAAGCTTAACTTGGGACTAAATGGAGTTGTGTGAAAAGTTGTGGATTATTTATTTATTTATTTCATTGTGTCAATTAGACACACAATATAAAGACAATGACAGCGCGGACACCGGTGTCCTCTTGGGGTTTCATCAATTAAGGATGTGACTTGTGTAAAGTAGAATCAACACTATTCTAAGTTTCAAATAATTATCAGGTAATAATTTACTTTGTTGGTTTTTAAATAGCTATATAATTAGTCTTCTAGGATATTGAAATTAATGAAGAGGAAAAAAATTAACTTTAAATAAGTACAGATGTAAGGAAGTTTGCTTGAATCTGCCAACTAAAGCACATTTATGTTTTAGAAGTAGGAGAATTAAATTGAAAGAGTGCACTGCACACAGTAGATTCTGTTTTAAATGTTTTTCTGACTGCTATATTAATGAGGTAGTCATATGATAGGGTAGACTATGTTATTGTGTTTAAGAAATACAGGGAATAAATAGTCTTTCAATATTTAGTTTGGGCTCTCATTCAATTTATGTTGGATTGAGCGTCAGCTAGAAAAAGGGACAGCTGAATTTATACATTTTTAGTTCAGTTATTAAAATTACTACCTGACTACTGAAAAACACAACTAAATAGAAAATTGTCTCATCTGAAATTGTCATGATTGTGAAAACTAATAAATGGTTTTTAGGTAATTTTTAACACTAATACACAGAAATTGTGATTATTTAGTAAATTTAAAGTGTTAAATACACTCAAATTTCACTGATAAGATGTCATGAACACTTTGTATCACTTGGACTTTGTGCTTAATAAGTGCTGTTGAGTCATGGAGCAAATGTGCACACTGAGTTACTAGCTAGAGCAGTGGCCAGCACTAACGCTACTGTGCAGAGTCCAATTCATACATGCTCTTGGAGTTGCTACAATTAGCAACAGTAGAATTAGTATCCTAGTCCGGTCAATTTAGACATTCGAAGTTACATAAAGTCCCAACAAGCTGAATTTCTGTGAAGTTGTTCAAAACATAATTATAAACAATGTCTAGAAGTTCCCCATCATTCCCCTGTAAGGAAAAAAAAATATTCAAGGTCAAAGGTCAAAAAAATGAGTTTTTCGCGATTTTCAGCAAAACGGTAAGTTTTATCATAAAAGTACCTCAGACAAAAATTGTAGACCATAAAATTATCTATAAAAAATGTATCATTACTTTTTTTTTACGAGCCACCGTTTCTGAGATATAACGATTCAAAAAGTTATAAAAGTCGTTATCGTCATAATATGCACGTTTCCACGCCACCTATGAGGTAGTGTACTTAGCGCGTTTTTTTTAACGTGGTTTCCCCAGTAGGCCTACTCCACGGGTCAGTTGTGAGCCTGTTTAATGTAAAACTATTGCAAAATAACGGAAATTTTCAAAGATTGGGAAAGATAAAAGCGATGTAAATGAAAAAAAAGTGTTGAAGTTTATTCGTCTTATTCGTAAGTTTCAAATTCTTGTTCTTCTTCTTGATCTTCTTCTTGTTCTTCTTCTCCTGCTTCTTCTTCATCTTCATTTTGGATGCAAGCAAATTGCGTCAATAGCGATGTATCGCATGATACTTCGTCGGAGTCAAACGAATCATCCATTGTTTGTGATTCAATATTAGAGCACGACCGGCCTTGACAATGTTTACATGCCAACGAACAAGACAGTCCGACTTTTTTGCAACCACATTTAGCACTGCATCCCTTTTTGCAGTTGCAAAAAATAGTGTTCAGCAGTTTTTCCGGCGCAGGTGGAAGTGAAGTTTGAACTGGCTCTAATATATTGTTGACCAACTTCCAACCCCAGTCTGTAGGGTCTAGCTGATAACCAAGCCACACTTGAACTTGGTAATATACTCGAAAAAGATGTTGGTGGGCAGCAACTGAGGTTGGAGGAAGACAAGCTAATTGAACTTGTTTTTTATTTTTAGTATTTTTAACGAAACATTCATATCGATGCTTATCTAAACAGGTAGTTTTTTTAGGAGCTCCGTACATAGAAAGAAGAAAGCGGATATAATACATATATATATATATGTATATATATATATATAAAATATTACAACTCTAGATGTATATACGTGGCGTACTCATGCATATTATGACGATAACAACTTTTGTAACTTTTTGAATCGTTATATCTCAGAAACGGTGGCTCGTAAAAAAAAAGTATTGATACATTTTTATAGATAATTTTATGATCTACAATTTTTATCTGAGGTACTTTTATGATAAAACTTACCGTTTTGCTGAAAATCGCGAAAAACTCATTTTTTTTACCTTTGACCTTGAATATTTTTTTTTCCTTACAGGGGAATGATGGGGAACTTCTAGACATTTTTTATAATTATGTTTTAAACAACTTCACAGAAATTCAGCTTGTTGGGACTTTATGTAACTTCACTCTCATTTTTTGGTCTAAATTGACCGGACTATCCCTGCATGCATAGCATAATCATCATATGATGATAAATATCTGTTGATTATAGAAGAAACAATGCCCGATTTTGTAGACTATTGTCAACTGAAGAATCTACACATTTATTCACTTTTTGACATTATCGTGCCAAAAACAAAAGAAATTTCTCTACAATCTGTCACTTAGATGATTATTCTGTAGGCAAAATCCGTTTGTACAGTGATCATGCTGCGCGTGCTGGTGGACATGCATAGGGTAAATACATAGAGTCAATAAGCAATGAATTTACTAACTAGACAGTGGGAACTTGAGCAGCAGAAAACTTGTCATTTTGACGAAAGTTTTTACCATTATCAGTTGGGCCAAAATTCACAGACAATTTAAATAAAATCTAAGCATTGTTTATTTAGCTTGATCCATGATTAATATTAATTAAATTTAACTAGATTTTTGTATGCAGTAATTAGAATATGTGGAACTGTATGATATGTTTTAAATAGCTAGTAGGCATCAAACAGACGGGTTATATATAACTTAATGATAAGTAGTTGGACTTATAGTGTATTATATATTATTGTACTATAGGATATTCAACAATTAATCATTAATACATAGAACACAAATAAAGTTTATACTCGCAGTTAATGTGTTTTATGCGAAACAGTTTTATTCACAAAAATACCTGAGCTCAAGTTGAACATAATATTTTACAAACAGAAAAGTTTGTCATCACTGAGTAGTCTCAGTGATTGTTGCACAAACTATTTTGATAGCAATTATAAATAAAAGTACCAGCCTGTTACTGTCCCACTGCAGGGCAAAGGCCTCATCCCATAGTCATACAGAATGAATTAAGCAAGTATATATAGGTATATTGCTTCATCATCTAAGAGTTTTAGAGACTCGCTACCAACAAAGTTGGAGAGTAATAGGGATCTAGTACAAGTATGAGCTCACCATCCACAGTGTAGTTGTACTCGTCGTGGGCGAAGTCGTTATATTTGCAGCGCTGCGGCAGCTGGCTCGGGCAGCGCGGTGGCTGCACCAGCTGCGCGCGGCTCGGCACCGCGCACGTCGTCAGCGCCAGCGCCAGCAGCCAGCGTGCCATCACCGCAGCGGGCGCCAGTTAAGCGATGCACGTGACACACAAGCTCATCGTCGCGACCACTCACACCGATATCCTCATGCGTTTCCTAGACCTAAAGTATCACTTTCTGTTCTGTCACTCGACGATAATCTCCGAGCTTCATTAATCTCTATTTCGCATGGCACAAAATTATAAGAATAACTTCACTTTTCGTCGATTCACTTTACTATAATCTGCGTTACATATTCCATTTATCAGAACGGGTTCGAGGAAAAAATTGAGGAAAACCCAACACGAAACTCTGAGCTATACCTATATAAAATAAACAAGCTTCTCTCTCTTATTATACTTAGCTGTGTTGTTATAATGCAGATGACGTATATGTAGGTACTATGCGTGCGTCAGATAGAAGTCAGAAGTGACAGCTGAAGTGACAGCAGCTCGTACCTACCCAGCACTTGCGTCCGCGCAAGGAACATTTTGTGTTGCCAGATGCATGTAAGTATTATTTTCTGTTTTTTTTTTGTTTCATTAGGATGAAATGTATTAAACGGTTACTCATAAAAATTACAATCTAGACATAATAATTATTATAAAATAAAAAAATAAAATAAAAAAGCCTTTTATTTCTTTCAGAAAATCTTAGTTTACAAAGTTAATTAGTTTTGTTAGTATCAAAAAAGAAACAAATATAGTTTTTATTATTATAGTTATAATTTTTAGATACAATATTATTTATATAATTATATATATACGATACATTTGTACTGACGCCAGCACGTCAAGATACCCCAACGTGTCAAATTTCTTTGATCGTTTTTCAACTTTATGGCAAACAGAATAAGGTTCATATTAAATTGGGAAAATTTGATACATTGGGGTAACTTGATTTGCTGGCGTCTGTAAATTAGTATTGTAGTTATTATTCTTTAAGAACCACTCTATATACGATACATTTGTACATTAGTATTGTAGTTATTATTCTGTAAGAACCACTCTTACTATCTTCTTCTTCTTCTTATCTCTTATATATAAAATTCTCGTGTCACAATGTTCGTTCCCATACTCCTCCGAAACGGCTTGACCAATTCACATGAAATTTTTTATGCATATTCAGTAAGCCTGAGAATCGGCTACTATCTATTTTTTAAACCTCTAAGTGATAAGGGGTGTTCACCCTAAAATAATTTTTTATTATTTTAATATTTTTTTATTTTTTTGTTTTTTTATTATGTGGCATCAAAAAATACATACAACTCTAAATTTGCGCTTTTTTATAGTCATTTTCATAATTTTATCATTTTCTATCCCGCTCGATAACATCAATTATTAATGATAAGTTATTGTATAATCCGCATCAAGGATGGTTCTTACATATTTTTTTTATGTTATTGCATAGCTTTTATCGCGGGCCTTGAGCGTGGAAACCGAATACAGAAATTCCGTAACAAAAATAACCTAACACAGGCACAGCGGATACTTTTTAGTTTTTGGTTTTGCCATCTATCGATGAATAGCAGAACTTTGAATGACTTTTTGAAATATCACAAGGAGAGTGAGGGGTAGGGGCGGGGAGTGGGAGGGGGAGAGTGGGAGGGGAAAAGGGGAGGTTTGTGGGAGGGGTGGGGTAGGGAGGTGCAGAGAGGGGGAGGGTAGGGAGATGGGGGAGGGGAGGGGGATGACGGAGGGAGGTGGTGGAGAAAGAGGGGGAGGAGGGGTGAGGGAGTGGGGGAGGGAAAGGGGAGGTGAGAGAGGTGGGGAAAGGGGGAGGGAGAGGAAAGCTAGGGAGGGTCATGGGAGGTGTGGGGGAGAGGGAGGGAGGAGAGCGGAGGGAGGGGGAGAGGAGAGGAGTTGATGAAAAATGCTATGCAATAGGTTTACCGCGGCAGTCTCCGAGTGCCACACGTCATTTCTTTTTTTTTAACCATTCAATCACAATGTGCCACAGCGAAGCGTGGCAGGGTACAGCTAGTATACGATACATTTCTTTTGTCCACTGGCCCCCTCCATTCTGTAACTCTTTTTGTCCACCTTTGCTCTTGCAGGCGTGCAATGTGTCCGGCCCACTTCCATTTTTAACCGACTTCAAAAAACTAGCAGGTTCTATGTTCGTGTGTGTGTGTGTGATATATATATATATATATATATATATATATATATATAATTATATAGTCCCGTAAGATTTTTAAACAAAAACTTAAGTTTTGTCCGAATAAACAAGACCAAATTAAAATGGATATATGTATTGGCTCCAAGACACAAAAAGAAAGACTTACGCAGGTTTTAGAAACACACCAAAAACATAAATCCCAAATCGAGCATTCCGGTGAGTGTCGATGGTGTAAACACACCCGTGGAGATCGCAAACCTGAGTGCCTAATGCGAGTTTGTTTTACGTTAACGCGATCGACACGTTCATGACGTTCAGCGCTCCGATTGGCCCGCTCCAAGCTTTTAACCAATCAGAGAGCCAAACGCGGTGAACGTTTCGATCGCGTTAGCGTAAGAACAACTTGCACTTAGGCGATTAACACACTGCCCCGCATGATGCAGCGTAGCGCGTGGATGCGTGTTCTTCCGTTGCTTGTAAGTATCTCCGTTTGTATGGAAAACACGCACAGTCAGTTCAGAGACACGCAACATGCAGCGTGATGCGGGGCAGTGTGATAATCGCCTTAGGGCACAGTTTACAATACTACCTAATTCGAAGTCGAATATTAGTGGTGTATTTGCTGAGGCTGTTGTGTTAGATGTGCCTGCTCGCATTATGGCTAAACAGAATATGAGACGCGGCAAATCGCCGGGATATGACAGCCTTAGCATACGTAGAACATTTTGAGCATGCCGGACCACATCTCGGATCTCCCACGACTGCTAGCCGCGTAATTGTTAACTTTCGTTTGAGAGTCAAATTAGTAAACATCTTAAAATACACGATGCTCAGTTCGGCTTTAGGCCACAGTTATCAACTGAATGTGCTATTTTGGCCCTCAAGCATACTGTCAGGTACTATACGGAGAGAAGTACGCCTGTATATGTGGCTTTCCTAGACCTTTCCAGGGCATTTGACCTGGTATGGTACGACATCTTGTGGTATAAGATGCGCGAAGCGGGAGTGCCTGACGCTTTAACAAATATGTTTCAGTATTGGTATGGCCACTAAACCAATCAAGTTAGATGGGCCAACGAGTTGTCTGAGGAGTACAGGTTGGATTCGAATGCGGGGTGGGACAGGGTGGATTGACCTCACCAGCGCTTTTCAACCTGTATGTTAACCAACTGATTGTCGAGCTCAGTAGCACCCGTGTTGGCTGTTCTATTGACGGACTGTGTGTCAATAGTATTAGTTACGCGGACGACATGGTGCTGCTGAGACCCGTCAATTAGCACACCCAGGAATTTGTTGGCGGTCTGTGAGGCCTATGCTGAAGCTCAAGGGCTTGTGTACAACGTGCAAAAAAGCAAACTGCTTGTGTTTAGGGCGAAGCATAAAAAACCAGCACATAATATGCCACCGGTTATATTAAGGGGTGTGGCCCTTGAAAGAGTGCTAGATTTTAAGTACTTGGGGCACATAGTTACGGAGGACTTAAAGGATGATGCTGATATGGAAAGAGAACGAAGGGCTTTGGCTGTGCGATGCAATATGTTGGCCCACAGGTTCGCACGTTGTACACCAGAAGTCAAAATAACTCTTTTCAAGGCTTTCTGTCAATCATTGTACACGTGAACTCTGTGGGTTCGATATACGCAGAGGGCATACATACAACACCCTCAGAGTTTAGTATACTAATACGTTCAGGATGTTGTTGGGGCTCCCACGTTACTGTAGCGCGTCAGGAATGTTTCCGGAAGCGCGTCTGATGGTTGCAGTACCATTTTACGTAAGAAGACTGCTTCTATGATGCGCAGAGTGCGGGGGAGCGGCAACGATATTCTGAAGGTCATTAGTGATAAGCCGTGCTGTACCATTATGACGTATTGGGTACGTGTACATGTACATATTATTATAGGTACCCGGTGCGCCTGTGTGCGCAGCAGATATATGAATTAAATCTTGTTTTTCGTTTGTTACTAACATAGTTTATAATGTAGTGTGTATTACTAACATCATATGGATCTTGGTCTGAAATAAAGTATTTTTATTTTATTTATGTTTAGCATACCTACTCCGCTCCATTCCTCGTTGGCACGTTATAATTTTATTTGTAAAATTTTTGTTAAACTTCAATGTTTGGCAAGCATAGGTCAGGCATGGTATAAAGCAAGAGTTCAAAACCTTAGTTTTCAGTCTGATTGGCATATTGCTCTTAAATATTTCTTTAAAGCTCCAGTACTTATTCCATGTTAGCTGGGCCCTGCGTTCAATCTCCTGGTAGTTGTTTAGTCTATCGAAGCTTATTTGCTTGCCTAGGTAAATGTATTTTTCGGTATAGTGGAGGGGCTCCTTGTTGACGTATATTTGTACCTTGGTGCTGTTGGTCATTACCATAGTTTTATAGGTTCATTTCTAGTCCGGCAAGCTTACTAGCTTTGTTAAGGGACTCTACCATGTGTTGTAGTTCTTTTCTTTTCTCTGATAACAACACCAAGTCGTCGGCAAAACGTAGGTGGCTTAAATACTTAGTTACTTACTTTTACTTTTACACTGCGTTCATTCCAGTCAAGCTTGCTTATTATCGACTCTAAAGTGGCTATATATAGTAGAGGTGACAGTGGGTCCCCTTGTCTTACGCCTCTCTTTACAAGGAACCAAGAACCGACTGTTTCTAGTTTAACTCTACTTTTGCTCTTTCTGTAAATACTTTTGATTACTCTTATATATTCGTTTTCTACATTCTAAGTAGCTAGAGTTTTCCAGATATAGCTGTGTGACAGAACATCGAATGCTTTTTTTGTAATCAATATGACAAGTACAATCTAGACATATAGGCTAATAAGTAATTTAAATCTAACTTAATTTGCTAAAAACCCACAACGTTAAGAATGTGTCCATTGCCACTTTTCTCATTGACTCTATTTTATAATAAAACGACACTTTGTTCTTGTGTTCATTAAGAATAGCTGTCACTGCACTGCTTAACACTATTCTTCTCTAAACTAAGTCAAATGGCTTAGGTTTTTTAGTATTCTTACTATGTCTGTGATGTCAAGAAGCTTGATAGCCTCGACGTTCACATGATGAAGAAGCCTTTGTTCATGGGCTTCGGCATGTTTTTTTTATAATTTCACTAACAAGATACGCTCCTAGGTCTCGGTGGATGTCAAAATTTCTAACGTACCATGGAGCATTCACTGTACGCCGAAGCACCTTATTTTGGAATCTTTGAATGATTTCAACGTTAGTTCGTTTTGTACAGCCCCAAAGTTGAACGCCGTCCGTACAGGCAAGAGTACTTGCTTATATATATAAAAGCACTTTGTTGTACACTAACAAAGTAGAATGTCAAGCAAGTAGCTAGTACATATTTTTGTACCGCAGGTCTAACGCGTGGCGTTTTGTTTCGTTAGCGTCATACCGAAGTATTTCGCATTATTTTCATATGGCAGTACACGACTATCAATGTATACCGGAGTATGATTAGATCTTTGGTTGGTGAAATCTACATGAATCGATTGGGACTCACTTAATTTGATTCGCCATTTTTTTGTACACTCGGGGATGGCATTGACGGCAATTTGTACCTGCTCCACTGCTCCTTTGTGAGTGGTACAGTCGAGTTCATTAATATATTGGCACTGTCAAGGATTCAAAATATTGTGAGCATTGGAAAGCTCAATAAATTCTATAGAACCTATAGATCAAAAATATGTCCTCATGTGAACGGTTCAATAATATATGCTGTGCATTGTGCAATAATATGTGATCATGAACAGTTCAATAATATGTGATCATGAACGGTTCAATAATATATGCTGTGCATTAGGCAATAATATGTGATCACCCTTTTCAAAAATATAGTATTGGCTTTTATAATATCTGAGCAGGATAAGTCAATTATTTGCTCGAACAAATAAGATCTAGTTTACATTGTTACAGAAATGACAGAAGTTTCCATTGTTTTCATCGCGTTTGCGTTTGTTTCCGACTTCAAAATAGGAGGAGGTTCTATGTTCGTGTGTATGTTTTTTTTTTATGTATGTTACCTGATTTCTCCCCCATTTGTGGACTGATTCTCAAAATTCTTTTTTTATTTGAAAGAGTATAGGTACTCCCGAGGTGGTCCCATTTTAATTTGGTGAAGATCTGGTGCTGATCTTCGGAGATATAAAACGGAACTCTTCAAAAATAGACGGCAAATCTTTCGTGATTGCTAGAATCGCTTGGATGTTTATTGTTTATACAACATCATGACGTATCATCACGCCTGTATGCTCAGAGGGGTAGGCAGATGTGTTCAATATACCTAGATTTCGACAGTTAGGTATGTTAAGTTTCATTTATTAGGGTTAGGTGGATAACCCTATTATAATGACATGTATTGTTAACAATTAACAATATAAAATGAATTCATGGCAAATGTTTGTATGGAAACAACTAAAAATGGAAAAATAAAAAACTTTTTTACAAAAAATAAAACCGACTTGAAAAAAAACACTAAACGGTGTAAAATAACTCTAAATTCGGAAGTCGGTGGCCCATCAAGAATAAGACAAAACCACCAAAGCAACATACTTCCTAATTTAGAGTTATTTTACAAGTCGGTTTTATTTTTTGTATAAAAGTTTTTTTGTTTCGTATGCTCATCAATTCTATACATTTTTATTTTAAATGGGTAGGTCATATTTCAATAGAATTAATATTGTATTGTAAATCGTAGAATTAAATCGTTGAATGACTTGTGCGTCAGTTATAATTTTATTAGAAAAACATAACGTCATTAGTAGTTGATCTAGCCAGTGATAAATAATGTTGCAAACTCCTTGACCATGCAATTTTAAGATTGCTAGTAAAATCATCTTTATGACGTAAGTAATAAGGTTGAATTTGAATTACATTTACTTGTTTAGATATTATTGTATTCATGTGTGCATACATAATTGTGAATCCTACAATGTTCAGATAATATGATCTTAATGTTGTTCATATAATAATGTGCTTTTGGCTGTATACATGTTACTGAGCAAAACCAGTCACATATTAATGAATCTAAATCTTGACCACAATTTAATGATGCTTATAGTTGTCACAATATTATGTTTTTTTTTTGACGGTCATATATTTTTGAACCCTGAAGGGGCCAATATATTAATGAACTCGACTGTACATACCATGCATGCCATGGTAGCCGTGTCATCTACAAAGGTGGAAATGATGCTATTTTTGGTTTCAGGGATGTCACTGGTGTACAATAGGTACAGGGTAAGTAGGTCCAACCACACTTCCTTGTGGTACACTAGCTTTTATTTGTTTGAGGTCTGGTTAGGCATCCTCATGTCTAACTCTAAACGTTTTCTCTGTCAAGTATGATTCTAAAATGACCGCAAGTTGTTTTGCCAGCATTTTACGTAACTTATGAGGCCTCTATGCCATACTTTATCAAATGCCTGTGCTACTCGTACATCTAGAAATACTGTAGAACAGATTTTCTTTAAAAAAAAGTTATTCTACAGTATTTCTAGATGTAGCACAAACATTAGAAGAAAATTTCTTCTAATGCTTTTTTAATAACATTGGTAATTCGGCGTATTTGTTCTATTGTGAAATGGTTTTCTCTAAGCCGAATTGGTAATTAAGAATCAATTCTCTGTTTTCTATAATAGGTTTTAAGCGTCTAAATAGTAGTTTTGCAAATAATTTCGTTATGATTGATAAAAGTGATATTGCTCTGTATAATGTTACTTCACGAAGTGGTTTTCCTGGTTTTGGAATTATGATAACCTCAGCAACTTTTCAGATACTATAGGCACATGTTTCAATCGAAATGTGGCATTGATAAGGGTTGTGAGTTTTACAACCGCCTCACGTGGAAAGTTATGCAGTATTTCACCAGTGATTAGGTCGTATCCCGGGGATTTATTTTAAGACAAATTCTTGATCATACTGTTAACTTCTTTTGGGGTAACGAGTTTTATTTCTAGGTCGTCATGGTAAGTTCCGTCCAACGCCATTTCTTCAGTAGGTACTTTCCTCACAGTTTGATTGAAAAATTTGCTCAGAATGTTCTGCAAATACAGTTGCCTTCTGCTTGTTACTAGTAGCCCTAGTAGATATAAGTAGGTACTGCTAGGAAGCTCCTTACTTAGCGGTACCCCGACGCGACATAAAATTTTATTGCTCCACGATAGTAAAGCATTATTTTTAACTTTTTAAATGTGAGTTTTACTTTTAGGCGTCTCAGGGGTTTTTACTTTTTTTTATTATATACATACATACATAAACTCACGCCTATTTCCCATGGGTGTAGGCAGAAACTACAGAGCGCCATATGCTACGATTCTTACATACTTCTTTTGCTTCGTTAACATTCATACATGTTTTCATACACACACGCCGGTTGCGAGTACTACGCACCTGACCTTTCTGAAGAACCTCACCAATAAGGTCTATGTAGGGCGTCCCCTCCCGGCGTTCCCACTTACATCTGTCTTGTAAATACCTTTCATTAGTCGCCTTTTATCCATCCTTTCAACGTGACCAAACCATCTATGCAAATTATTTTTAATTTTTGTTACTACATCTTCTTTTAAACCACAACGTTGCTTTATCAATCATTCCTCAATCTGTCATTCATTGTTACACCACACATACTTTGCAAGAAACGCATTTCTATAGCATTTATTCTACTTTCATGTCTCTTTTGCCACGCCCAACATTCACTTCCATACGTTAGTGTAGGCACCAGAACACCATTGTGAACAGCCAGTCGTGCGTTTTCGGACATAGACTGGCTGGTCACAACGCTATGTATAGCGTCATTCACTTTATTTCCTGCATTCACTCTCCTTTCCACATCCGCATCAATCTTTCCATCCCTTGTAAACAGACTTCCCAGATATACAAAGTCATTCATTTGTTCTACACGTATATATCGTTTATTTTCACATCGCACAACGACAACGTTTTCGTCTCTTTCAAACACCATTACTTTCTTCTTATTCACATTTATATTCATCCCTTTCATCACATGTGCTTCATTCATCTCGGTCACCATGTCTTGCAACTGTTCCGCTGACGATGCTAGTAGAACTTGATCATCTGTGTAGAGGAGGCATTTGACAGGCAACTCATTGATCCTCAATCCATACTAACTCTCTTTTTTTAATCTGTCAGACAACTATCCATGTATAAGTTGAACAGCCAAGGCGACGCTACACAGCCCTGTCTAACTCCCCTATTTTTTTTAAACTTGCAGTAATTTTGTTTTATAGAGTTGACAGTTATAATAATTTATCAATACATTGTATGTAGAATCAAAATGCTGATCAAGACGAATCCAAACACAACAAATCTGCTATTTTAAGAGTGTATCTACTGGTGTGCTGGATATCCTGGCTACAGCATCAGATCATCCTGTTGCCATCGGTGCATTGTATGTAGAATAAAATACTGGTTAAAACGAATCCGAACACGCACACGCACACGCACACGCACGCACACACACGCGCGCGCACATACACACACACTTACACGCACAGACATCAACGGCATACTTTAAACACCGCTCTTTTTTCGTCGGGGGTTAAAAACGAATAAAAGATGTGTTCATATTTTTTATAATACATTAATTAATGTTGTTTAAGGTTCACGGAAATTAGAGTGTAGGTACTCTAACTCTAATCAAGGGTAACGCGAAAAAGTACGCAATAATATGGATAAACAATAATAACATTAGGTATATGTAATATTTTTGTTTATAATTCAAACCTCGGTAAAACCCGCGCTGATTGGGAATTACTGACCTATAACACGACACGACCCTGATACGGTGACTGATAGTTATCATTTATGTATAAGCCGTTATGTATGTAGGTACCTACCTACTTAAACGCAAAATGGTCCGTGGAATGACTTGTGATCCCGACGGTATGAGGAGATACCTCTTCCTATTACATACACACAACAGCAGGCTGTTTAGTAGGTTTAAACTCTCGTAAGGATATCGAGAGATGAAGGCGGCACGGGCCCAGACCACTACGAAAAGTGCGCTGCTAAGTACCTAGATGCCGTCTACAATAATATGAGTGTGCTCAAAAGAAGTCTCTTAGGTATGTCTTTTTTTTTAACACTAACCGGAGAAAGGAAGTTAGTGACAGCATGACGGGCGACAGGATAGAATGGACGAAAAAAACCTGTTGTGCCGACCCCAAGTAACACAGGCAAGGACGGGAAGATGATGATGATATTGATTGCGTAATAAGTAGAGGTAGGTACAGTCAGCCTCAAAAGTCGATGGTGGTATCCATATTGGGAAGAATGTTCTTATGTACCTAAAGTAGATCCAAAAAATTAAATTGGACAAACATTTTTTCATCTTTTAAATACGACACTGGCGGAATGGGCCCGAAAATAGTTAGTTGGATAGGCGGTTAAAGGGTTAATAGCTTTTATATGGCTATAATATTAATAGGTAGGTACTTATGTTTATAAAAGTTTTATATTAAAGATTAGATTAGATTTCCTCTCAATCAAGCTTGGCCGTTTCAGACACTCATGCGCTTTTATTCGGTATCTTTCGATGAAGTGAGGTTGATCAAAAGCCGGACAGGACGGACTTGTAATACCTGCGCTAATACTATGCATGCATACGTCCGGTTTCTGGTAACCCGTTCATGGAAATACTACTTTTTCACATCGAGTAGAAGTACGTGTGTTTAAACAGTTTATTAGCTTGTTGATGGTAAGCATTGGTTACTTTTAGGAGTGCAGTACCTACCTAAGTACTCGTAGTCAGTAGTCGCCCTTCGTATTGTAGCTGTTGAGCGGCTTGCTAGCAGTCACCATAAGCACTAGACTACGTAATAGTAGGTAGGCACTCGCAAGTCTCTAATATAATAGTCAACAGTCAACATGTGCATTGTACGGACTACACTACATTAAACAGTGAATGCACCTTAGGGTTGGAAATAAAACGCACTTTTATGAAGCTTCTTATTTTGTTTTATTCAATGGTTTTTTTTGCTCGTGTTAGTTTGAGTTTCACAGAGTTACTTTAGAGTGTAGGTACATTTAAATTGACTGATAAAAATAATCTTTTAATACCTATCGTAACAGCTTACTAACTAATATCAACACTTCGATTCAGTCGACGAACTATGTTACAACTTATATTAATTAATTAAATGTAGGTATCCTAATCATAAAGCGTAGAGCTACCTACGTAGGTAGGTACTCATTTAGTGAATGAACAGTGCAGATAAGTATCAGTAACAAACAGAGTTACTTAGATCATTTTCGAAGTTTTACCTATTCATGAGTTCTGTGGCGGCTTAGCACAAGATACCTAACTAAGATTCAAGTCGAGCTTATTCATGTCATTTTTGTGAAAATAATAATGTTTATAGGTACGTTGGGGCATAATAATATTGAAGAACAACCAACATGCTTGAACTAGGCATAAAAAATGACATAGTGGTTTCAAACCCGTATTTCTAGTGTTTGCTTGACAAAACTCATAGGACAAACCGGATTATTAATTGTGTTCTTTCTGTACGTAACTTTTGGCGAACGTTGATGACAATGTTAATTATATAAATATTTGTAGGTACTCTGGGAAAAATATGGAGGGTCTACCTATTTGGAACACCTCACACCCAGCCCAGTTGTAATCTGACCGAATTATATTTCATCAAATAAAATAATTATGATTCTGATTCTACGGTGGGGCTCTGATGCATGGCTGTGGGTTTCAATACGGCTTTAGTATCAATGTAAATTTAAAAACCCCAACTTGACGCGACGCCAAAAATGAGGGGTGTTAATAGTTTGATGAGTGTGTATGTGTGTCCGTCTGTGGCATCATATCTCTCCAAACGCATAGACCGATATCGAACCCGTTTTCTTTGTTGGAAAGCTATGTCAATCGATATGGTTATTAGCTTACATTTTATTAATGTCTGTCAGAACTGATCTTCAAACGTATATAAATCCTAGAAATAGACCTGTGTAAGAAACGGTCTGACAGCGGAGATAACCTAAGCCAAAGACGTCAGAATTAGCTCATGCCAAGAAAACAATGCGACTTGGAGGTTCGTCAATGTATACCTATATTATCTAATAACTTAATACCTACTCACTGAATGTTACTGATAGTCATTCCGAGACAGTCGCTGCAATCGTGTCCGTGGGCGTTGTTGCATGTGTAGTGTGGGGCACAGGCCCACAGTAGGTACAGCTAACAGTGCGGTTGGTTCAAAGCGCAAAACGACTCATGAGTAAAACCAGGCTCTGCAGAAATATTAACATACCATCTACGCAAAGTTCGTAAATGTGGAAGTATTTTACTGAAACTTGTTCTGGCAAAATTGGACGCGGCAGGAGAGTGCAAAAACAGGAGAGTAAAGAAAATTTGCGAAAATACGTAAGTACAAAATTTACGACGCGATAATCCTGTCTTTGTGGGATTTCTTTTGAGTCTTTCATAAAGGGCTTGAGCTTCTGTTGTAGTTTTAAAAGAGTTTGCTATGTCACTTGGGACGCTAAACTGTTTTTCTAGACGGTTTACGAAATTCTTATAAGTCTCTTTTTTTAATTTCCATATCTATTTTTTTATCAATTTAGTAATATGTTTATTATTTGCCCCATTAAACATTTATCGATAACAGAATCGATAAACTATATCCCATCTCTAAAAAACAGTAGTTTGGTTACTTAACACCAGAGGGCGTTAAATACAGAATTGCCAAATGTTCTAGAACATTCTATGAAAATGATTAAATTCTAATTACTAAATACTTAGATACAAAGAATACTTACAAAAATAAAGCGTAGCGACGTCCTTCTTTTTGTCGTAACGTGATTTACAATAACGTAATGTGCAACGCAATATTTAGGTGCACAATAATATTTTTTGATTATCCACAAAGTGGACACAGTGTCTTGACAGGCAGACGTCCTACACAAGACTATGTGACATCTGTCCGTTCGGACAGAAGTTACGGATGAAAATTTTGTTCGTGATGTCCCGTCTATAGTTAATTGAATGTCTTTGATTTAACCGAAAGCAATGCTACTGTTACACTGTTACGGTTAATTATGATGTACAGAAGCGACTCGAATGACTGCGCATACCTATACCGCACACATACGCTATCCAGCGTACCTACACACGAGACGAGCGCGACACCGACTTTAAGTTAGGACATGGCACTATACTGTGCTATCTATTATCTAATTTACTTTTACTTTTCTATTTATTAGACTTCACTATGAACAATAAAGCTTCACGGGAGTCGGACACAAGAAATAGGGTATATGCATGTATTTTTTTATATTTTAATTCACTGTTTACAACCTTTTAACATGGTAAAAAAATTTAAACAAGTTTTAAAATGCAATAATGAAGCTTAAAAAAATATTTAAAATACAGAATAAATTTAAGCTACTTAAACGCCGCAATTTTCGCGCGCCATTTCGATGACGTCATTTACTATCCTATTAGGTACTATTACTTTGGGTGTTTTTGGTCTTCTAACCATTTCAGCATGAAAAAAGCTCAAAAACCAGTTTCCATGTATTGCTTGTACCCGAATGCAAAAACATTATCAGATTGTGTTTTTACAAAAGCACTTTCAGTCATTATCTTAAATGTTTTATAACCTCACTATGAAGGTTAAATTACACTTGTAGGTACAGATGTCAGCACATCAAGTTACCCCAATGTATCAAATTTCTTTGATCGTTTTTCAAATTTGTCAAACAGAATAAGGTTCATATTCAATTGGGAAAATTTGACACATTGGGGTAACTTGATGTGCTGGCGGCACACACGGCAATATTTATGTTTTCCAATAAAAAGTACGTTCTAATACTTAATGCCATACTTACACATTGTATGTAATGTAGGCGTGGGTAACTTGTAGTTGTAGTATTTGACGTTTCGTTTTAACCAATGGTGATGCGTTTCACAAATTTGAATTTCCCTCGCTTAATTTGCACTTTTATTTTTAATTTTAAAAAATTATGATACTATTAAAAAGTAAAATAATGATTTTAAGTTCAAATTTTCTGTCATTTCGAATTTAAAGATTCGGAAAAAAATATTCGAACCAAATTTAAATTACATGCATATTCCCTATTGGGTGGTACCTAATAGAAAACACTTGTACTTTATATTAACTTAGTAATTAGTCCAGAGCAGCGCAAAAATGGCCCTGTGCAGAGCACGTTACCAAGTTGCTAAGTTTACCTCTACCAAAACATAAGCGACATAGGCCTACGTGCATGTATGTGGTGCTTAATACGTATCGCTCATTAAAAAGGTAGGATATAGCGCAGGTTCTCGGTGTAAAACAATGCCAATTTACATAATTATATCTACATTCTTAAAAATGTTTGTATTAATAAACACTTAGTTTAAGTATACAATAAACTCGCTTTCTGGGTATATGTGAGCTCCATGACGTCAGGTACAGATTAGTAAAATGTAACATTTCCATGTGGCATTCGTTGAGACAGAGTCGCCTGGTTTTAGTAGGTACACACCGCACACGTCCACATGTGCACCACTGAACAGTAGGTTGAGCAGTAAAGTTTTTTCAAAAACCGTCAGTGAAAAGTTATACCTACCTAGCTAACTATTAAAAAATTGATTGTGTTTGATACGAGGTGAAAACAAACTAGGCTAGGTACCTATATAATTATTATAAGAGCAGGTGCCCTGGACTGGTGTTTAGTATAATGTGTTTTTTTTAATAAGTAACATGTAAAAATTTAATCACTTTTGCTTATTGCCTATGTGATGGCACTTTAGCTCATTTGTCGAACAATCACGTCGTTGGTCGCCTGAACATTTAAATGGTAACGTGCAGATGGTGTCTTCGTTCTTGAAAACAATCTAAACTACACGATGTATTTTGATGAGAATGTTTGTACGGACATTTCACACACTCTAAAAAATTGAAGCCAACTAAGAGAGATTTTCTCTTAGTTGACGTTAAATTGAATAACACAACTATGATATTATGCAACTCAACCATAGCTGATTAATTACAACAGCAAGTTGATTTGTGATCGAACGAACAATATAGGTATGTTTATTAATTCTAACATGTTTTATTGTTGATTGTATCACTCTAAACTTTTTTGTATGACTTATTCATTTTTATTTAGTCAACATAGACAAATACGTCTGTTGAATCAATTCAGAATAAAATAGTAAAAGCAATCAAATCAAATGATAGTTTCGATAAATTTTATTTATAAAATTACCGAACATGTCGTAGGTAGTTGATTTAACTAAGATCTGATAATTACATCAACTAAAATTTAATGTTACATTCTATTATAACTAAAACGTTGAATCGACTTTCATATTTGTTGAATTAATCATTCGATTGATCTATTTATTCAAGACTTCAAGAGATCCACCCTTCCCTATTCCTTCCTACCGGCTACCCCGCCCCGCACACGCGCGCGTTCGGCTGAGTGAGAGCTCCGCACGCGCCGCTTAGTTCTGCTGTCCTCCCAGTGCTCCTATTCTAAGCATCTTTGTAGTATCAAGTAATTTCAGTGTTTATCAGCGTCGTTAAAGAGCATTTGGCATAACCGTCGATTAGATTAACTACTTGGCTACAATTGCAGTGACTAATAAATTATAAGTGTAACATAGATGCTATTATTAAGGATTGAAATGGAAAACGTTAGCGAACTCCTCAAGACATGGGAGTTAGAGGCTCTAATACCAGTATCAACCGTAAGTATCTCACTCGATAGTTTATTTTTATGGTGCTGATTGAAAATGTAATAAACCTTCTCGGCTTGTCCTAATAACCTGTAGGTATGTAAGTAGTTACTATGTAATCCTGTGGAATTAAATATAACCCATACATAAAAAAACTACATTTGCATCAGTCACTAAATACCTACATGATCTGTTTTGTCTAATTTTAAGATAATTAGCCGTAATATTGTTTATAAGCATTCCCAATTATAATTCATTGAAATTGATACAGTATTGTTTTGGCATTATATAACTGACAGAAAATTAAAAATAAAAGTGTATTTTTCTGTTAATGTTCATTGTATTAATAAATATGCATTTTTATTTTCCAGATGCATATAGAATTTGATGCTGCACATGGTCTTAACAAAGACAATTTGTTTATTAATTTTCCATTAAGTATTCAAAATCAAGCTACAGGAACTGTTTAAAAGAAAAAAACAACAGAGCCATTTTTCGGTCACTCTTACCAATTGTAAGTATGAAAGAAATATCTATTTACATTTATACTCCATCCGATTAGGTAGTTAACAAAAGGTGAACAATTTCGACATGTATTTTTAGTTAATAACGCAGTTTAAAAATAAAATGCAGCTGTAAACAAATTTAGATACAAAAAAAACGATTACATGATCAATTTAAAAAATTGTTTAAACAGTAGTTGTATTTAATTAATAAGCGTTTATGTAAAAAGACTTGTCAAGATTGTTTACCTTTAGTTAACTACCTACTCGGATGGAGTATAGGTGGTTTGCCGATGGGAAACTGCTCTATAATATAACAATACAAAAGTTTTATTTTATTTGTTATTGTGATAATATTTGTTGCTTACTTCTTCTATTTTTTTTCAGCATCGAAAGAAGATTCATCGTTTTTATTAAACACTGCGGCAGTTAAACAAAAGAAGAAACGCAGTTCGGATGCAGGTCAAAGCTGGAAACCAAGTAAAGTTGAAGCCCGGGAAGGCTTTATAAAGCACGTGAAATCGAGTGCAGAAATCCGTCAAGCAATCAAGCCCTAAAATGCAGAGTATGGCATCGACACATACCCACTACTCGTACAAAAGGGTTTTAAAAAATGTAGTTTTCAGCATCAACTATAAGATTTTTTTTTTAAAAGGTAAACTAGATGACATTTTTCACACAGGTTCTGTTATAGATTCGTTTTCAAAAAATGTAGGTGAGAAACAATTATTTTGCTCCACTTTGAAAATATGTCAAAATAAGTCTTTAGTCAAAGTTCCTTGGGCTACTGTTACTTACACCCGCTATGTACTTTAAGTAATGGAAAAAATATCTAACCGCTCTGCGCTGTACTATTTAAGCATTTCTTGAATATATTTTATTGTTTGTAATTATATTTTTGTTTCATTTTGACCAAATTTTTGTAGGTAGGTACCTAACATGTCAGCCACTTAGAAAAATGTTGTTAGACAAAATAGTTACCTATCGAGACAGTTTAAATATCCAAATAGAGTAGGTAAACATTCGTATTTTGGGAATAGAGAAAAACGATCATGTTTTGATATCTTATAATAATAAATTGCTCTCAATTCAGACAGTATTCTGGGTCTGATCTTGAGGTGCTTATAGGTTCTTTAATTGGATCAGCACTTCAAATGCGTAAATAAGAGCACAGTATTTAGTGATATTTATAAATACAACCATTTACCCCGATTTCTGAAATGCCGGTAAAATTTTGAGAAATGTTAAATCTCATGTCAAGTGATATGATTGGTTGTCATTTTGATCATCGTTAAAATTAACGAATCACAAGAGGTGATACTCATAGGTATATTAAAATTTGACCGGGATTTCAGAAACCGGAGGTAAGGGTTGTATTTATAAAAAAACACTTAATACTGGCTCCTAAATACGCATTTGAAGTGCTGACCCAATTAATGGATTGGTGCTAGTTAATGAGACAAAGTGTCTCAGTACATTCGATTAAGAGTAACTTTGCTGGCTTAATAATGTTTCATATTAGTAACTAACAAGATTAGTAGCTTATTCAAATAAACAAATTGATTGTTATGAATATTAAGAGATTTAACTTGAACAAGGTCATAGTTGAATTGATTATGGTAAAATAGTTTAATAGTAATTAAAATAATTAAAATAACCAAGGTCTTAGTTGAGTCTACGAAGATGAATTAGTTAAACTTACCAAGTACTTAGTCGAATCTACGAAGAAGCATTTGTTGCAATGACCAAGTCCTTAGTCAAATTTAGTAATCATAAGTAGTTATAGTAGTCATTTTCAGATTTATATTGACCAAGATTATAGATGAATCTATTATGTTGAATTCGTCATAATGGTCATTTTTATGATGACTTTGACTAAGGTTCTAATTGTTCTAGTTAAGAAGCAGATAGTAAGATCAATAAAAATCACCTTATTTGATTTATCTAACGTCTTGTTAGGCTCGTATGGAATCAAGATGCTTGATTGCAATAATCACAATCCTGTTTGGAGCAATCAAATTTTTTTTAGAGTGCACGCATATTATTAATAGAAATATATACTGGAAACCCTGGGTGGTACAGACGCTAGCACATCAGTCTCAAATGTTACCAATAAAACATGAACCTCATTCTGTTGTAATGAAGTTGAAAAACTATTAGTTTGCCAGATGGGAGTAACTTGACGTGCTGACTTCTGAACGTTGTAGTCGTAAACTCGTGAGTTTACTGGGATTTAATACACAACGATTACAACTACTTATGTGAAAACAGACAAGTATTTATTCTGCCTGTACACAAGTACATACACACGTACGTTTTTAAATAATAACCTAACTAACTTGTAAAACGCAGTTATATATAAACGATATTGTACATAAGTATGTACATTATTGGCTTACTCAAGTACGGCGTGCCTTGACTGACACTGCACCAGTGCTTTAACTGTCTGTTACAGCGTTCGTAAAATAAACAATCAGAAACATTTAGTTGCCATCAAGGCAGGTGACATAAAAGAGATACAACTGGGGCCTCAGAACAACACCTTGTTGTTGGTAAAGCTTGTGGTTTCTTTGAAAGTTTGAACTGCAATCGGTCACGTTGGATATTTTCTCTTATACCTTAGGTACCTACACTACCTATCTATAAAGTTATTTTGAAAGGACAATGCAGGCATCATGGTTAACGTAGTCAAGTGCCTTAGTTGTATTATTAGTAAATATTGGACATACAGGTTTTTTACTGCCAACACGTCTTGTCTTAATAATAGTTAAAAGGTTTTATTTTGCCATATTAGTAGTATATTTTTCTAAACTCCATTAGGTTATTGTCATTTGCGTATTACATTGTATTTAGTCAACTATCCACTATTTGATGTTATGTTGCAGAAAAATAAAACCTCAACACTCGCTTTTCATGAAGGCTTACAACAGCCTTCATGAAAAGCGAGTGTTGAGGTTTTGAGGGTTTTGAGGGTGGTGACATTTCTTGGAGTTGATTTTTGGTTTAAATTCAGATTCGTTAGGGCCAACTGCAACATGCTCCTTGAAAAGTAAACTTGTACTTGTATTTGTGTGGAAGAATACGGCCCGTTGCTGAGAAGAATGGTCTTGCCAGACGTATGAACACCGATATAATCCTATAAGAGTCCTGTTTTTACTTTTGAGGTACGGAATCCTAAATGCGAACGAGGAAACGTGCCCAAGTCGCCGGGATGTTGCAAGTCCCGGTGACTTGTCCCTTGTTGTGAACGCAGAGACGCGCATCGCGCCGTCGCGAGATCTTACGTAGCATGGGTAAGTACCCACTACATTATTCCACATCAAGCAGATCTATACCCATAGCACGAATGTTTAACGTCAACTTAACGTCAACGAAACGTCGTACGTTTTCAAAAATTGAAAACACTCGTTTCCAGCACATTATTAAATTTGTTTTAAGACTATTCACATCTAATTGATGTGTGATACTGATTGTGCTTGCCTTATTAAGTGATTTACCTAAACTTAAATGCTGCCAGGCAGTGAACGTGTTTTATTCGTTCATTGCTGCCAAGTAGGTAGGCTTAGGTACCTTCATTTTAAATTTTAAAATGGTTCTAATTGGAAACGCTTGTGCCAAAAATATGTACTAGGGCTACAGACTGTGAGCGATATCACCATTCATTTACTTTGGCCATGCGTTTATGCGATAGCCGTATGATGTTGACCATTTATTTAATTTGGATGGCGTCGCTTCGCCAGTCAGTCAGTAAATTCTAAATGAACGAACGAAGCTAGTGGCTGGTCAGTCAGCTGGCCGCGTGTATCTCACCCATTTCTATACATCATATTGTACTAAAATTAAATAGTCTATACAAGTTTTTAAGTCTTCATATAAAAATCTAACGTTAACTAGACACGTAGGTACAAAACTATCTATACCCTACATTGTACGGTGCGGCCGCACGTCAGTGGTGACAAGCAACACAAGCTGGCACCTGTTCTATTGAAATTCCGAACTACACAAACACGCCTTCAAATCAGTGGTGCCACCGACGTGCGGTCTACTGCACATAATATGTACTGGTTAAGCTTAAACTAGGAAACTATAATTTCTTATCTACCTAACATAAATCTTAACTAAGGAATAAATAGAACTTATTGAAATTATCACGTCACCTTAAACTACAATATCTCGTAGGTAACAGTTATCATTGTCTATGTACAGCCGCCAGGCGGCTCGGCGACGGCCCGGCAGACGGTACCGACGACCCTGTTGTGTTCATTACATTTACTCTTACGCATACACCTTACTAAGTCTTTCAATCAATCAAGTAAACATAGTCATATTTTGAACTCTTCAAATGTACACATTAAAGCAAAAGGGTTTTGTCACTTCAGAAAATCTGACGGGATCATGTCTTATTGACGGCGATCGTGACGCAATTGATTATTATTATCATCGTCTGCCACTCGTAATTATACATATTTACACACACGTTACACTACGATACATTAACAAGTCACTGTTTAAAATTAAACTATGGATCAATGAAGACGATAATACCAAAGATATCATAATAGGAAGTTGTGAAAGTTTTTAAACAATAAGTTGAACATTGTCAAGCAACACGCGCTTCAGGTTGCGTGAGCGGCGCCGCGTCACAGCGGCGCCAGCGCGTTGTCCACGTCCAGCCGGCGCCGCACCCACTGCAGCACGGCCTCCTGCGGGCAAACATTGCAACGCGACTGATTTATTACATCTACAAATATCTATTATAGGTTGAACTATGCAACTAAATAACATTGTATGAGACTGACACTTTGTATGAGGGCGAAATATAAAAACTAAAGCATGCGAAGCAAACGCTTCAGCGAAGGTTAGTAAATTATTAAATTGTTACTCACACAAGAACACCAGTTAAACCACCACCAGTTAAAGTTAGCAAGTAGTTAGCGCGGCAGCCGTCGAGGGATAGGAGGAGAGGGGTTGGGGGCAGCCACTCACAATCATTTAGACTTTTATTTGGTAATACCAATTATAAAAAAAACTTTTGTGGGAAACAGAAAGAGAAAATATGTACTAAGAAATAAAAAGAGAAGGCTCACGCACGAATCCTATTTTCTGCCAGATTGGTTTAATACCGTGTTTCTCTACCAGATCTTTTTCAGGCCATGCAGTTAAGCACTTTTTACTCTGGTGTAAAGCGAAATCATCTAGCTGTAGCCGAGCACTGATCTCATTAATAAACTATTTCAGGATCGCTGTGAGTGGCGCGAGTGTAGCGTAGGAGACGAGGTGGAGGGCGTGGGGTGTGGGGGGGGGGGGGGCGGGTCAGTCGTGGTGGTGCGAGTGATGCGCGTTGTCGGTGTAGTCGTCGTAGTCGCGCGGCGCGTCCAGCTCGTCGTCGCGGCCGTCGTACTCGTCGGGCGGGTCGGCGCCGTCCTCCTCGTCCGACTCGTCGGGCGCCGCGCCGCCCGCCTCCTGCTGCGCCGCGGCCGGCGCCTCCTGCTGCCACACGCATGCACACTCCGTACAGTACCGTTAGCTGTTAGTGCTAGTGTTGCTAGGAACAAGGGCCTACTGTCAGCGCGGGTCGCGCGAGTGCCGGCGGCGCGCCGCACGCACCTTGGTGGGTCTCCAGCCGCAGCCGGGCAGCGGCAGCCCGTCGGGGCCCAGCGGGCACGGCGCGTCCAGCCCGGGCACGCCCTGCTCGCCCTTGTCGCCCTTGTCTCCCTTGCGCCCGCGCTTGCCCAACGGACCCTGCGGAGTTGGCGCACACTGTAATGTTAACATCTGCAGCCTGCGAGCCGCCGTGCAAGCGTCTCACCTCGCCGCCTGAGAACGTTAGCGTGCGCTGTGTGACGGAAAGCTCGTGCCTTACAATAATATTATTGGTGGTAGCACCTGCACCGCGATGTTACGAACTACCAGTTAGTGAAGCATGCGACATGCGAGGGTTAGGGCACGGCGGCCGCATGCGGACAGGCGAGCGTTGGGCTGCTCCACTTACAGGTTCTCCCTTGTAGCCCTTGTCACCCTTGGGGCCCTAGCGAGTGGAAACAAACGATTATCATCACATCTAGTATTCATTTAACATGAAGTAATATGAAGATGTCACCATAAAGGCAGCGGTGAGAAAACTAACCTCTTGTCCAGGGATGCCGTCTGTTCCCTGAAATAGTAGTGAGCGAGTATCAGTTATTACGATGCAGAATAGAGTGGACGCAAGATGTTGTCGAACAGAATGTAGGGAATACTATGAAGTTTGTACATACTGGCAGTCCTGGGTCCCCGCGCTCGCCCTTGGAGCCAGGCTCGCCCTGCGCGCCCTGCACATCACACAACAGTTAGTGCAGCACGCTAGTAGCAAGCTCGTATACTGGCACACCAGCACGCCAGTACACTAGTGAGCATCATTTGCAAAGAAAACTAGGCAAATGTTGAACGTGCAAGTAATCGTTTAGGTTGAGCGCCAAATAAGTTAATGACTTTTGTCGATCTTCATCTACTAGAGTTTTAGGACGAGTTAATATCGTCAGGATTGAACATAAAATATAATTTAATCTTAAGATTGCTAGTGAAGACGAAAATTGTCTGTGAACTAACCTTCATGCCGTCGAGTCCGGGCGGGCCCTGTGGAACAACAACACGTCAGCACTTGTAACGCCCGCGCGGCCGCCGGCCCGCGCGTCGGCTCGCTGCTCGCTCACTGAGCTAGTGAGGTGCGAGCAGGGCGTCGCGTGTAAGTCGCGTGCCGGCGGGCTCGGTGCGCAGCGCACAGATCTCATGCATACACATTGCGAGTTCTGCACTTAAATACGACTCACTTAGTTTCAAATTTGGAGTGGTACAAGTGTTTCATACGCACTTTTTTCATAACAAAAATGCTTAAGATAACATGGGATGCACGGGAGGCAGTACAAAGGTGCATAGAGGAAAAAACTTATAGAATAAAGTAAAATGAATATTTGACGATGGATGATATCGAGGTATTCGGGTAAAGCACTCGGACTAATAGTTGATGGCCACTAGCACCACCCACTCGGACTAACTTTTTTAGCACAGGTTAGGGATGTTTAGCCTGAGGTTGCGAATAAATCGTGTGTCCCCGACCGGCGCAGGTGTAAGATGGAACACCTGGGTGTTTTTTGGTTTGCAAAAGTCTAACAGACTTCTTAGGGCGGAGGACATTTTTTTTTAATTTGGAATGCTCATTACTAGTAGTCTTGTTCCCCTCCTACTAAGCTAAAAATTCCCTTGTGTCTCACGTCAATAATGCAATGGGTGGGGATCGAACTCACGACCTCTCGATCGCTAGGCCGACGCCTTGGCCATTGTGCTATTGCCACTTGAATACATGACATACGTTTGGATTATCTACATCGGTATAAAATAGTTAAAGTTGTTGAAAAGAAATGAAACGGGCCGACGCCGCGACGCATGGGTTGAACAAAATAAGGACAGCGAGATTTGCCAGTAAAAGAAACAGGAAAAGGTTTAACAGAAAACGAGCGAAGAAGAAAAGAAACACGAATATGCACGGCATGCAAATATTTATTTTCCTTCAAAATAATTTTTAAACAACAATAGTTTATGCTCTCGTGATGTATATATGGTACAAATGACAACTTTCGAATCTCATAAAAAAACTAAATCCTTAATGTTACGCTTAAGAGATACACGACGATACAAAGACAAGAATTGTTAGGTTTTTATGTAATAGCGAATAGAGCGGATGTCTTACTTCTAGTAGTCGGGAGCGCCACATACTTACTGATATATATACAAGCGCCCCTTCACAGTGACGATCGACTCTTACACTCATGCACCGCCCAGTGGCAGAGCTGAGACTTGATTCTGATAGAATGATGAAGCAAGTAAACGAAGAAAGTCACAAGAGTTATGTTATGTACTACTGAATGAACGCGAACAACAGCGATGAACATGATCAATATACTTTGTACGTTGGTGACACAGTCTGCCAGCTCGGGACGCAGCGTGTTTCTGTCGTTGCTTCTGAAAGTTCGTAGGGAACTGAAATGTCATGTAGAGGAGACAACAGAGCAGAGGTAAGTTACGCCACGTTCCGAACTTTACATTCTTAGTCCGAATACATAGAGTTATAGGTTTTTAATAAAAGTTAAGCGAATGAAATAGTAAGAAGAATGAAATAGTAAAATACGCACGAATCAACATTAACGTAGGTAAGATTACGTGTAAAGTGGGACGGTAACACCGGCGCGGGCGCGCGGCGTGCAGGCGCGGCGCCGCGCGGCTGCACGCTCACTAGTTATATTATATCTTAACATTATGTTAAACATACGACAAGACGTGACGATTTATATATTCACATAGCAGTTATAATTACAGTTAGGCCTATTCTAAGAATTTGGGCGATAGTTTTGTAAACAATTACATTAAAATATAGGAAGATATGATAATGGTCGATACGATATTTTGTACATAACATGGTTACTTACAAACGCCACTCGCCGACGATCATATCACATGAGCGCTCGCACACCACACCGTCACTATGTACACAACAAATCGTGCAACACTCCACACTGAGGCGACACTTACAGTGTACTTGGCACAGTTGGCACCCGGGTTCACGTGTCACCATACTCGCACACTATCTCATCTATATATATTCATTTGTATATTTATACTTTTTAAAAAATAGTTACTCTGAGCGTAGTACTATTAATATTAACACAAAATCATTACTTAACCATTAACGTGACTGGAATTATGATTCAATAAGGAACGAAATGACTATTATAATCAATGTATCTATAATATATACCCATCTTGCCAACAAGTTTTACATTATATACAAGGGAGTTTAAGCTCGACCGGAAACAAAAGCATGAACTTAACCATAATATAGTACAATTATAGCGGTAGAGAGGCATTTACAAAACAAACATCAATAACGATACAGCTTGGGCACGGTCGAGCAAACAGGTCAAGCCGAGGATCTTCCGACAGCACTGGTCGGTAAAAGGATCGATGCCATCGGGCCGTGAATAACACAAACTCGCCTTCAACGACAGAGTCACCAAAATAGAACAATCGTGTCAACACAAATCCTTAACAGTTCACTGGTTCACCGCGGCCACGTGGTCACTAACTCCGACGCGGAGAATTAATATGATACAATTTACAAACCAGCGCTCAGCGCGCGCGCGCCCGCTCGCCGGCCGCGCGGCGGGGGGCGGCGCGGCGGGGGGCCGGCGCGGCGCGTCGCGCGGGGGGCGCCTCCTGTCACTACGTGAAGGCGAAGTCCGGCGGCCAGCGGTTCTCCTGCGCCCACACCACCCCGGGTTAGTACGCACACACGAACACGGTTCGGGGACACCGAGCCGCATGCGTTTATTAGTCCAGAAAACCAGTCAATCGTAATGTATCGCCGGTCGCACGTCAGTGCAAGCTGCTCCCTTATTCTATTAGAATCCTGTGTACTAAGCAAGGCGAGCGCAATGTAAATGTCCTATCACTGACGTGCGGCTGCTATACTAGAGTCTACTTGGCATGCTTTTAATGTTTAGTGAACACCGAGAGGCTACCGATTGCGACCTCCAGCTCAGTGTTAGTGTGCACACTTGCACAGTAAGCAACTATTAATACGCGTTAGTCTGCGTCAGTAATAAGATCTCGTGTGAGTAGAGACTAATAAATGCTAAATGCTTTGTGCTTTGACTCACCCTAGGTCCCGTGTCGCCGGTCCGACCTGGTTCCCCCGGCAAGCCCACCGGGCCCTGGACAAGGGATAGTCAATGATAAAATATTTGGCAAGAACTATGAGCATCCCAAGTGTAACAAGTATGAGCAAGTGTATAGGCGTACTTACAGGCAGCCCCATGGGTCCAGCATCACCTTTCTCACCCTTTTCACCCTGAGAAGGAAATTATTAAAAATAATTAGGTACCTACATTTCTGTTCAGAATATATATAGGTACACACACACACTCTCTCACACACACACACACACACACACACACACACACACACACACACACACACATCAGAGAATACTTAGTTATTATAAAACCATTTTACTAAATCATGTTTTTTTTTTATTATAAATCATGAATTGTTTAAAAATTAAGGCCTTAATAATTGTACACCAGAAATGCTTTCAAATACATAATTCACTAAGTGGTACACTCCTCAATGTACTGATTATTATCTAACACAAGTTTTAGAAGTAGACTATTAAATAAATACAAGACAAGCGACGTCTCCCATCGTGCCCGGTGTGTAGGTGATACGAAATCTACGCCACTTCCATCGCAAGTCGAACTCTAATAGAAGAGTCTTTGTCGGTGCATATTCCTTGACAATACTATGCTAATGTTAAAAAGAAGAATTATTTTATTTTTGTATGATACGAATAAACTTAAAAACTACTAGACCAATTTGAAATATTCTTTCACCGTTGGGATGCCACACTATTCCCGGGTGACATAGGCGCCTTTTTATCCCTGCATTTCTAAAGGAACGGTAAGTACGCGGATGACACCGCGTGACGTCCGCTAGTGTAATCCATTTTAGTAAAAATCTATATTGCAATAGTAAAGGTTTGACATACGGTACTCACGCGGCATGTAAGAGAAAAAAACTCGGTATAATCATAATAATATAGTAGTAAGCCAAGTTAGCTTTTGACTGGATCATTTGAGGACACAAAAGTTTATCTATTAGAGTCTGAGTCGTGATTGAAATTTAACACGTTTGAATTTTTAACCCCCGACGCAAAAAGAGGGGTGTTATAAGTTTCACCACTATGTGTGTGTGTCTGTCTGTCTGTCTGTCTGTCTGTCTGTCTGTCTGTCTGTCTGTCTGTCTGTCTGTCTGTCTGTCTGTCTGTCTGTCTGTCTGTCTGTCTGTCTGTCTGTCTGTCTGTCTGTCTGTCTGTGGCACCGTAGCGCCCAAACGGGTGAACCGATTTAGATGCGGTTTTTTTTATTTGAAAGCAGGGCTTCTTGCGATGGTTCTTAGACATAATTCATCAAAATCGGTTCAGCCGTTTCAAGGTTATCAGCTCTTTTGTGTTAGCTATCGTTGCTATTTTAGACGTCTATGGGTATTTACTTTACTTAATTAATAAAAACATGTGTGTGTCTTAAAATTTCAAACACCCATGTGTGTAATATTAATAAGCAACATTATGGTGTACTTGGTCTGATGCAGCCAGGATAACTAGCAGACTAATGCACTCTTGGGAAAATAACAGCAGATATGTCGTGTTTGGATTCATTTTAACCAGAATTTTATTCTGCACACAATGCACTGATGGCAACAGGATGAGCTGATGCTGCAGCCAGGCTATGCAGCACACCAGTAGGTAGACTCTTAACAAAATAATAGCAGATATGTCGTGTTTGGATTCATTTTAACCAGCATTTGATTCTGCACACAATGCTCTGATGTCAACAGGATGGGCTGATGCTGCAGCCAGGCTATCCAGCACACCAATAGGTAGACTCTTGACAAAATAATAGCAGATATGTCGTGTTTGGATTCATTTCAACCAGCATTTGATTCTAAACACAATGCACTGATGGCAACAGGATGAGCTGACGCTGCAGCCAGGCTATCCAGCACACCAGTAGGTAGACTCTTGACAAAATAATAGCAGATATGTCGTGTTTGGATTCGTTTTAACCAGCATTTGACTCTACATACAATGCACTGAAAAAAAATCATAACTGTAAACTCTATAAAACAAAAATATAGCGTTTAAAAATTTTAAAATAAAAATTAAATTAAAAATTTAAAATACCCCCACCGCAAAAAAGTAAAACATTTAAAAAGTTAAAAATAACACTTTAGCCATGAAATTTTACATAACGTCGGGGTACTGTTAAAATAAGTAGGTACCTATATACCTACAAGTACTAGGAACATTCCTTACTTAAGCGGTACCCCGACGTGAAGTAAAATTTCATGGCTAAAGTGTTATTTTTAACTTTTTAAATGTTTTACTTTTTTGCGGTGGGGGTATTTTAAATTTTTTATTTCAAATATTTGTATAATGATATATATGAAATAAATAAATAAATAGATATTATATAAACGTAAACGAAGCAAAAGAATAATGTAAGAATTGTAGCAGATGGCGTTCTGTAGTTTCTGCCTACTCTAGTCCCTAAGGGAAAAAGGCGTGAGTTTACGTATGTATGTACGTAACAGGCGAAGTCAATAGTTCAAAATGCTCGAGCATTGTAAGTTACGCTAAATACTGTACCCGGTAACATTGCGTTTTGAACTCGCCTACGATCTTTCGCGATAACGTACGCACTACTATGGCGCGGCGCAACGCTAAACTTTCGCATTTACGGTACTGTGACTAACCTGGTGTGCCGCCCAGACATCACTGTAAACCATATGAATAAAAATAAATGTATGGTATTTAGTTGACACAGTTTTAAATTCCTCAAACAGCAATTTAAATCTATTGGCCTGGACCTTAACCCCTCGAAATGCGAAGTCTACGTTGCTGATGTTAACCACACACAAACAACTTCTTTTCAGAAATTCAATGCAATAGCCCCACAAATAAAATTGTCTAAAAAGAGCTCGCTGCACCTCCTAGGTTCCCCAATTTTTGAAGATAGCTTTCCAATTTCATTGACGATAAAATACAAAATTTTAAAGATATTTCGGAAAGACTTTCTAAAATTAATTGACATTCCGCATTCACCCTTATTAGGTACTGTTGTTTTGGTCCAAATTTTATGTATTATCTACGCTGCTCCCCATTGTGGACACAGCCATATCTCTTGGAAAATATTGACCAAATTATTCACTCTACATTGACATCGATTCTGAATGTGGCCTTGGACGACCGAGCGTGGCTGCAAGCCACTTTACCTATTCGCTTTGGTGGTCTCGGCGTCCGTAAAATTACCAGTATTAGCTTACCGGCATTCTTGTCCTCGGTCCACAGCACTGAGAAGTTGACTAGGGTCATTTTAGCCTCCTCTCTGGTCCACTTTAAGGTGCCGTGTTTGACCGATACAGTGAACGCTTGGAAAGTGGCTTTTCCAGATAAAGATCAGCCCGTTAACCCATCTTCCCAGAGACAGTGGGACAAGCCGCTCTGCAGTTTGATACGGAATAATCTTATTAATACGTCCATCAATACTGCTGAGCGTACTCGCCTGCTGGCTGTGGGTGAGTGGGAGTCGGGCCTTTGGCTTCAGGCTTTACCGTAACCCACTATTGGCACCTTGCTGGGTGACACTACCTTCCGGCTCGCTACATGCCTGCGTCTGGGCGCTCCTTGCGGAGCTCCGAATCGCTGTCAATGCGGTGAAGCAGTCGACTGCTTCGTACACCACGGCCTGTCTTGCAGCAGAAGCGCAGGTCGCATAGCACGTCACGCTAGCATTAATGACATCATTCGTCGTGCTCTTGTCACCGCCGGGGTGCCAGCTATTTTAGAACCCAATGGCTTGGCACGCGACGATGGGAAGAGACCAGACGGTGTAACCATAATGCCTTGGAAGTTGGGTAGGCCTTTGGTCTGGGATGCAACATTGTGTCGATACCCTTGCGCCATCCCATCTTCCTAGTACGACGGGTTGTGCGGTTGCTGCAGGTGCTGAAAACCTCAAACGGCGAAAATATAACAACCTTAACGGAAGTTACATATTTGAACCGAGGAGCTTGTGGCTAAATTATAACAGCCGCATGGGTCGATCGAAGGTTAAGCTACGCTTGACGAGGTCGGTCCGTGGATGGGTGACCATTTATTACATACCAAGACTCCTCCGTGCCTCGGAAAGCACGTTAAGCCGTTGGTCCCGGCTGTCATTTGTAGATCTTTGACAGTCGTTACTTGTAGTCAGAAGCCCGAAAGTCTGACAACCAGTTTAACCAAGGGGTATCATGTTACCCAGTTACTGGGTTGTGGAGGTCAGACAGGCAGTCGCTCCATGTAAAACACTGGTATTCAGCTGCATCCGGTTAAACTGGAAGCCGACCCCAACATAGTTGGGAAAAGGCTAGGCAGATGACATATTTGAACCGTTTGGGGTTCACTCGGGCCATGGGGTCCGAATGCCCATATAGTTTTCAGTGACATCGCCAAGCGGTTGATCGACTCTTCGCGTAACCAGAAGGCGGGCTATAATTTAGGTCAGAGAATCAGCATTGCCATTCAACGTGGCAATGCGGCCTGTCTTTTGGGCACGTTTGCCGTTGAGAGCGATTCGGATGAATTTTTTGCCCGTTGTACCGTATGCACCATTGACCTGCACCATCAATGGTGCCATTGAGATGACACAATATACTATCAATGTATACTTAGATATTTCTGGGAATTGAATGTATCTATGGAACAACTACTGGTAATAAACAGGAAAAGGTTATCTATCAATGCTGAAGTGCCATAACAACGAAGAAATTTAAAGAGCTTAGACGACGGAACCCCGCTACGCGGGGCTCCTATTTCTGTCTGCAGGGTTTAAAGGAACCTAACAAACCTAACGTCGGGATGCCCCTAGTCCTGTGTTTTAGACGTTCATTTGTTTTACACGATCATCCTTTCCCCGTGGTCCAACCAGGACATAATTGCGTCTTTGTCCCACGAAACAAGAAAAGTATGGTGAAGTAAGTTGTATTCATATTAATGGTGCAAACGAAACTAATTAGTCTCATCTGCACCATTGATGGTGCAAATCAATGGTGCATACGGTACAACGGGATTTTTTGATGCCATATAATTATTTTGCTTTTGTTTTAGTTTTTATTAAGTACGTAATAAATGAAAGTATTATAAAAAAAATGTTAGATATTTGAAAACCTCAAACATCTTTCAAATTGCGGTTAAATTCGTAACTGAAATATGTATTACTAGCTTCTGCCCGCGACTTCGTCCGCGTAAAATTTCTTATTTTGACATATGATTACACTCGATTGATATTACTGTATTTAATTTTATTAGTAAAATATTTTTTGGAATCAGATCAGTAACTTCAAAGATTACCGAATGTTATGGCATTTTGCTTAGCGAGCCGCTGCGAGCGCTCAGTGCTAGTCTCCCTGTCCCTTGTTTCAGAGACATGCTGCCTTAACTCAGATAGACGGTGCGCACGTTCAGCGCTAGTTTCTCGAGCACGGGCCCGCGACGTCCTCACATTTTGGCCAGCGACGCGCTGTGAGCGCTCGGAGCTAGATTCTCTAGCGCGTGCTTGCGAAATATATTCTCTATTTCTCGAGAGGCGCTGCTCATTTTCAGGGGCAGATTCTTCCGTACGGCGTAGGTACTCGAGTAGCTCTTGTCTGTGATGTCTGCCGGGACAGTTGAGATTTCCTTTTAGGCATGCTCTCAACAAACTACGCACAGACTTGAAAACAATTATGAACAAAAGGAGAGCGACTCGAACACCGTCTGCCTTTACAAAACAAAACAATCGTAATATCGAATAACTTGTATCGAATAAGATAGAACGAAGTACGAAACTACTACGAAGACGAACATACGAAACAAACGTACAACGAAATTACGATATTTTCGATTATGAGGTATCTATCAACAACAACAACCATACGAACGAAACAACCGAAACCAATAAGCAACTGACATGTAATATTTCAATCCACGGAAAGTGTTAACACCGCGATTCAGAAAAATGACGTAATTGCAGAACGCCATCTATGGGGAAATAGGTAAAACGTCTGCACAATGAAAGTTATGCTGCATTTTGCGTTTTAGTAATTTTACATTATCTCCGAAACTGTATGACCAATTGATATACTGTAAATGGCAAATCTTATCTGTATGATGTTCTTGTGATACTGAAATAATTTTTTGTCATGAGAATTAATATTTTGTTGCTTAAATAATCAACCAAACGTAAGTATGCCGAAAAAAATCTTTTTTAATGCAATAAAAGAAGTATAAAAGATGAAATATAAAAGATAGAGATATGGCACCGCGGACTTTTTTGTAGAAATAATTAAGACGAATCAGGTAGCCATACATTGTTTTTAATTTTAAGCAACTGTTTAGGCAGCGCACGCAAATTATTCTGTTTTATGAGGTATTTTTTTCCGACTTGCTAGACAAAAGTTGTGATAGCTCAGTTAATTTACATGTTATAGAAACAATTTATAGCCTATAGCACTCAGGAATAATGTAGCTTTCCACCAGTACAATAATTTTTAAAATTGGATCATTCGTTCCGAAGATTACCCCCTACATACAAACTTACAAACATACAAACTTACAAATTTTACCTCTTTATAATATTAGTATAGATGATATTTAAAAAAAAAAATAACGAATCAGTCCAGCATAATTGCTATTGTAGTGTTGCTTGGAAATTAAATATCAAGGGGTAGATATTGATGCTATTCCGTTCTACTCGAACTAAACCAAATTTAGACTACTCCCATCCTTTTCTCTCACAGAGAGAGAAAGCTGTCCATTTAAGTTAAAGTTAAGTTTTAATTCTGTTATAGTTGACATTTGAAACGCATCGATCAAAAACTTGCTATGGTAAAGGAAAAAACCAATTTGGCATACCTAAGTTAGTAACTTAGTTCACCGCCAGCCTCGTCCTTTATTAAAGTTGTAATTCAATAAAAGTTATTATTTTTCATACCATTGTCAAGGTATTTGCACGGAAAAAATAAAGTTACGCACATACCACCTCCAAGCCGTAATATGTAAATTTATTTCAAAATATTGTGTTTATGGCCATTAAATTGAGGAGTGTAAATGCTGCCTGGTGATTTACATATGCAAATCTCGAGCATGCAGCGACGAACTACCTATCCCTATTCATCCAGGTTTCAAAATATGGCGAAGTTATATATTAGTAACAGCAATAAGTTGCACTAGTGCTGCGCAGTGTGTGTACATACCGCTTTCCCGCGTGTGCCCGGTTCGCCCTTGTCGCCCTTGATGCCGGGCGGCCCCGCCACGCCCGGCGGCCCGGCCACGCCCGGTGCGCCCGGCGGGCCCATCATCTGCGCATACGCAACATTACTCAGTAACCATTATATTATAGTTATTTTTTCGAAAGCACCAGCAACTGCTCTCTATATCCAACGATTTTATTCGGTGATTTTTTCGGCGTTGTCATTGTAATCAGTTATTTAATGGATGAACTCGCCTGTAAGTGTGGAATGGGTTAAGAATCCGATCTATTCAAGCGATCGATAGTATGATTGGTTTGTAAACCTAAACTCAGGAGATACTGATCCGATTACCGAAATTCACAAAGTTCGAGGATTAGTTCCCGCAGGGTTTAAGATTATGGGAAAACCAACTTAGTTTTAACATTTTATCAAAAGATAAATAAAATGGTTCATAAACACAATGTAATGGAAACTTCTTAAATATCGTATGAGCCCACCCCATCGTTACATAAGTAAAAGCGAAAACCAAACGAAGTAGGTACACCTGACAGTCAACGGGTAGAAACAAAAATAGCACGAGTAGCAGTAGAACTACAAATAGTAATTACAAAAGATATTTTAAATTTCTTTACCACATTTTCGATCCTCATCAATTTTTTTTTCTCGGTTCGCAAAATATCAACTATTTCTTCTAGAAAAATATTTATTTATTTATTTAGATGATCTCCAACAAATACAATTAAAATCACAATGAAGTTAAAATTCTTTTACGTGTGCTTGTCGGCGTAAATATTAACAACGCGCAGAGCGCACGTGCAACGAAACGTCACGAACTACTCATGCAGCGCGCCCCGCCATCGGCGCCCCACCACTCACAAGTGAAAGGCACGAGTGGTCATTCGTTCGTTGACATCTGAGTTGGTTGGACTATTTTTAAATTCATTTTAATAATTTATTTAAAAGTGGTATTTAATCATTAAGTTAAATAAAACATAATGAGTAATGAAGATGCTTTTATTCGTGAAGACACCCCTTCTCTTATATGCTTCTTCAATTACAGAAGACCACACCATGCATTGTTGTAACTGGTATTTGTTGGCTGATCGTGTACTTGAAGGTTTAACTACTTTGTTGCGACTAAATTCGACGTTAAGAAGCACTGTGGTCGTTGTTCACCAGTTTGTAAAAAAAATATATTTATTTCTGTAAATAGGTTTATACAAACACTTTTACACGTCATTTTTTAGTTAGGTGAGGTCGGCGTTTCACTATCTCTCTGTCTATCTGTCATTCTGTTCAAGTTTTCCCGCAGTAAGGCAGAGTCAAATTTACTTACATTTATATTTTGTGTTATTGTTCCCTGTGAACTACTGAAGCTTTTTACTCCTCATCCGAATTTTCTTTTGCTTTCATTAGGGAGAATGTAAAGGCATACCCTTTGGAGTTTTATTTTAATATAGGAATACATACCCATAGGAATGTTCCCAATCTATGCATAATGTAAACTATCGGGCCTTACCTATTCAGCTCAAACACAGTAAAATAGTTCCGCGTAACATAATACATAACGTCACGCCTGTATTCCCTGAAGGGAAGGCAGAGGAGTACCCATAGTCCACACACATTTCGCAAGTTATGTTTGAGTCCCATGTCACGGGGGCGATCCTTATGCCATGAGCAGGGCACAGATATGTTTGTATTTTGTTAATGTGTGAACAGCGATTGTTCCGTTAATTATTGACCGTTTTTTAAAATATATTACTGTTTAAAAGGATATACTACAAAGTGATACCATTTTATTGTCAAAGGTATAATATTGGACATAGGACTCCCTTCAAATCAGCTACGAAATATGTGATGATTCAGGTAATGTTGGGCTTGAGACAACCACAAAACAACTACATAGATACTTAACTATGATCAATGGCATTCCTAGACTAGACTGGAATTATACATAACAACGGAACTCCTCAACGAGTAATGGCACAAACTTAAAAATTGAGATAAACACAAGTTTTGAATGTCTTTGTCTATACGACCAAGACATTCAAAACTTGTGTAAGTAATTTTATGTATTATCTTATCGTGAATTTTAAAAGCGAACTTGCTAATCATACTTACTTATTACTTTTACTTAGAAATATAAATTTAAGAATGAAATAATCTTGGCAATCGTAATACATGTCGTGTGACTTCAAATAAACAATAAAAGTGTCAACTAGCCAAATACAACAAGTATCAACAGTTTTGATATACTGTGGCTTTGGGTATTTTTTTTTTAATTTCGTCGTATTATGTACCGATATTACTTAAGTAGTGGTGAAGCGCAGAATTATCAAAACTCTCGACTTCTCGGATGATTTCCTATGAAAGGTGTTGGCACTTGTGTGCGATACTTACAACTTCATGTCCGTAGAGCTCGTAGCCCGTACCGTCTCCCTGCAAGTTCAACAGTGGGCATAAAGATTAACAGTTCACACAGATGCGGAGCTTGGAGTGACGTCACCAGGTATGGAAATACAACTTATTATTTTTACGTAATTGGAGATTTTTTTTTCTAAAATGATATAAACTTGTAAAATATGAAACAACAAACACAATACAGACTCAACCGACTGCATGCGAGTGGATAGTTACCTGCCGCCTCCTCAGCTTCCTGTACTTCTGGTGAGGGTCGCGGAGCGCGCGGCACCGAGAACAGATAACAGCGAAACGTTACGTATCGCACACGCATTGTGACTCGAAGCCGGTCTACACACAAGACCGGCCCGCTGTCATGCGGTACAACATACAACACAGTTTGGTAAGCTCCAAACCACTGCCCTTCTTATTGCAATAGGACACTTTCGCTCACCGAGTCTCCTTTGTCACCCTTGTCCCCTTTCAGACCAGGGTAGCCGGGCGGGCCGGGCAATCCGGGCGCACCCAGCATGCCCGGCGAGCCCATGTCACCGTACTCGCCCTTCGTTCCCTTTGGTCCCATCTCGCCCTGGAACATGATTGCGCACTATGTTAAGCCTGTCGGAGACTGATGGGAGTAAGTGGACGTGACCATAGAACAGCGTGTCGTACCGGTTTGCCAGGCGGGCCCTGCACGCCGGCCAGGCCGGGCGCGCCGTCGGCGCCGGGCGGCCCGCGCGGGCCCGCGTCGCCGCCGCGACCTGCGCGTCAGGGAACACATGAAGGTAACTCAAGCAATGTCAACTGTTAGTTCATTGGCTGCTGCACCCACGTATGTGTGGGTGCACTATGAGATTATGATAAGTACCTGTACTGATTATTAAGCCCAACGGGCCAGGATTTCCTGACGGCAACTACTTTGACCTACAATTTTATAGAATCGAAGGTACGTATGAACTATGTTTAAGTGTTCCCAAAAATGGCAGTATTATATTGTGTTGAGATCAGAAGGAAGTAAAGATACAACATGAGGGAACTCTAATGATTTGAACATTGTATATCAGTCTGCTCAATAATTATAATTTGGTGGTGGTACAGACGCCAGCACATCAACCTACCCCATTTTGACAAATTTCTTCGATAGGTTTTCAACTTTATTCTAAACACAATAAGGTTCATGTTCAATTGGGAATAAAAATATTATGTTTGTCTACTAGCACAATGTCTGCAAGTGTACTACCTACTAACCACACTACTCGTACTAATACAAATATTGAACAATTTACCTTGGAGAGTAGCAGCGCCGCGCTCGGTCCGGCGCCGGTGCACCCGCTCGTGGGCGCGCGGCGGCCGACGCTACTAGTGCTCGTTAGTTATCACTTGTACCACAACAATATCTACGCGTGTATTAAGGCAGGTGTTAATCAGTAGTAGAAGCATGCGAGTCGTGCGACGTGCGAGGCATGCGTTGTGCGTCGTGCGGCGTGCGGCGTGCGCGTTTACCCGCTTGCCGCGCTTGCCGCGCGCGCCCTTGTCGCCGGGCAGGCCGGGCGGGCCCGCCGCGCCGCCGTCGCCGCGCTCGCCGCGCGCGCCCGCCGCGCCTTCGACAACACTCACCGTCACCTCCACTCCACCACAACCATACATCCACCTCCGCGACTACTAGCAGTGCAATCACTCGACGCCGACATCTTGCTTACAAGTAGCATACCAGTGACCTCGAGTGTTAAGGAATGGTCGCCGAGAGATTGCATTGTGCGAGATTTTTAAAAAGCTTTACAAAAACGATTAATATTTTTCATTTTAGTAAAATTATTCATTTTAGTTTGGTGCGCTTTAGCTGCACAGTGAATTAGTTCAAATTATGATTGTTCTAAGGGACTACGAGAGCAGTCCGGTGCAGGTCACGGAGAGCCATGTTCACCGCGCTGCGCAGGTGCTCTCTTACTACAAAAAGCATGCGTGGCTACGCTTCTACACTGCTACGTTGCTACACTGCTACGTTGCTACGTTGCTATACTGCTACGTTGCTACACTGCTACGTTGCTACGCTACTACGTTGCTACGCTGCTACGCTACGTGCAAGGTATATAATGGGGTACCGGGGGGACCGGGCGGGCCGGGTGGGCCTTCGATGATGCCAGTCGGAAACGCGTCGCCCTTCAGTGTTGTCGTGAAGCCGCGCTCGCCCTTGTCTCCCTTGTCGCCCTGAAAACAAATATTTATTTATTTATTAAAACTTTATGCACTAGTAAAAGACACTGTTCAAAGGCGGACTTAATGCCGTAGGCATTTTCTACCAGATATACTTCAAATATTCCAATTTTGATGATGAAATGCTAATAAAATATATATTAAATATATGTATATTATATTTATTTGAGAAAATTATAATAATTATGTAAGATGCAGTAGTCCTTACTTTGAGTCCAGCGGGTCCAAGTGACCCAGGTGGTCCGACAAGGCCGGGTGGTCCCACAGGCCCCACGGGTCCCGAAGGCCCAAAAGGGCCAGGCGGGCCCGCACGGCCTTCATGGCCTGGGAGTCCTTCGGCACCCTGCGGGCCGGGGGAGCCGGGAGGCCCCGGCTCGCCTGGCTCGCCCTGTGCAACACGATTAATGATTACACCTTGTACTGGGAGTAAAGGATTAGAAGTGACAGTTGGTCGGATACTAAGCTCCGCAGATAAACTCTCAACAATTATTGTTAACCAGTTAACTTATCTAAAGTGAATTGTATTATTATTATTATGTAGTTCTTTCTTTAGAAACAAGACTTAACCCGCAAGTTTATTGGGATGCGTTTGAAGTCGCTTTTTGTATTTATCGCCGTAGGTACTTATCTCGTCTTTGACCATCGGCATGTTTAGGATCTCATGGATCTCTGTTGTTCTGACAAACCATGGTTTGATATTTCTTTCGGAATGTAGTTTTGCACTCTTTGCATAATCATTATGTTGGAGCAACTAGCCGTGCGCCAGAGTTGCGTTCCATATGACTAGATTGGCTTGAGAATTGGAGGTAATAGTTAGATAATTATTTCCTGTGGCGGGTGTCTCAAATAAATGATTTGTGTATGTTTGTAATGAATAAACTCAAACTACTGGACCGATTTAAAAAAATCTTTCACCGTTGGGAAGCTACACTATCCCCGGGTAACATAAGCTACTTTTTATCCCTGTATTCCTACGGGAATGGAAACAGCGCGGGTGCAACCGCGTGCCGTCGGCTAGTATTATATATCCAAGCTGCCCCAGAAAACTTCGTTCCGCCAGAAACAATTCATTAGTTTTATATAGCTTTTATAAGTTTACGCCTTATTCTTAGGCCTACTGAATAAACACACAAAATATTATGCGAGTCGGTCAAATCGTTTCGGAGGAGTTTTGTTACAAACACCGTGACACGAGAATTTCATATATTAGAAGTTTTCTAGTTACATACATAACGTCACGCCTGTAATCCCCGAAGGTCTAGGCAAAGGTGTACTTGGTAGTACACCCACATTTTGACAGTTATGTTTAAGTCCCATGTAATTGGGGGCGGGCCTATTGCCATCAATCGGGCACAAATCCAGACTCCGGGCTGCTACTGAGAAATTCCAGATGGAAAAACTCAATAACACTTTGCCCGACCTGGGGATCGAACCCGGGACCTCATGATCAGCAGTAGCGCTTGCGACCACTAGACCAACGAGGCAGTCAAGTTTACTAGTTTTCTATTTACTACAAAAGACAAAATAATAATAAATAGTCTAATTATATTAAAAATAAGCATGTATTGAAGGTTAATGAGAGTAACAACCGTTTACAGCGATTGACGGTCATTGTATAGTTTCACTTTCTTAATTGCAATTACATGGGAAATCACTACTACCAAAACACGAAAGCTCATGCACCGAGTACCTATTATATATGTAGCATGCGGCACGTGAAGGTTTGAAGTTGTTGGAGTGGCCAAAAATGGTACATTTACAAACGGTTGTCGAGATGCGCGTTGCGGGCGCACTCGGCTCTTGAGTCCAGAGGAGTGTGCGTAGTGTGTGCGTAGTGTGTGCTGAGAGCGAGCTACTCACCTTGAGCTGTATGACGGTGTGCGCGGAGATGTTGTGTCCGGCGGCCTGCAGCCCCTGCGCACACACGCGCGTCAGCGGGCGGCGCAGCGGGGCAGGCTGTGCGGTGTGACGTCGCACAGCCTGCCCCGTGTGCCTCGCCGGACCACCTAACATGTGCTGGCTGTACACTAGGTACACGCTTACAGCAAGCATATGATAAGCAGTATTATAAAAAACAATAGTTAAAAACATCGGATGCAAATATTACGACGACTACCTACAACGACAGATAAAGCACAAAATAAGACAAGCGGCACGTGCGACACGTGAGCACGCGACTGGTGCGCGCGTGCGCCGTCAAGCTCTAACTACTTGGCGCTGGCTAGTGGCTGTACCTTGACGGCTATGATCTCGGCGCTCGTGTACGGACTTATCTTAAAACTGTCCACGGATCTTTTCATGCCCTGTAATGCCACCACAAGGTTCGCTCATTATAAACCCGTACAAACAACCAGCGCACAGCGCGTGCGCAACATGTGCTCATTGGGAACACATATTATGGTATATATAAGATGAAAGGAACAGCGTTGACATTTTCCGCCGGTTTTTTCGTATTTCCAAAATTTTAAATATAAACTGCACAAAATCGTGATTTCTGTCCAAAACACATGTGGAATTTTAAACGAAAAAACCTGTTTGCTATTTAGATAAGAATGATGTGACACTTTACAGTCTTAAGTAAAAATAACATCAGAAATATGAAAAATATATTCACACATAGGTATATACATAAGGTAAATCTTTGAAAACTATTCCACCCTAGAAGTCGAATCTAGGTGTATTAAGTACCCATCGGTCGAACCATTCGACCGATATTGTTGGGTGAGGGCGCGGAGGAGCTAGCTGTAGAGACCTAACAGATGATACGTAGCCGTTCCCGAGACAAGACTGGAATGTTTAGTATTCGTTCATTACTGAATCAATTAATTATTGGCAATTGTTACCAATATTACAGACTAGCTTTTGCCCGCGACTTTGTCCGCGTTGATGTCGAGCCCTTATATTTGAAAAAAATATCCTGAAGCACAGGTTTCATCATTTAACCGGCTATTCCAACTCCTGTTGGTGTGATTTTTTACTTCCATTACAACGAAATGATTCCTACATGTAACCGAGTTTGTCCAGATCTTTGCGCATATTTTTACTTTTATGGACAACTCACGCTTGACCAAAGAGTCTCCTGCGGGTTTCGAATTTTGCGTCCTGCTGGTAGTCGAACTGCTGACTTACACTGTATGTACATTGGCCAGCAAGTCAAGCTATACCAATGTGTCAAATTTCTTTGATAGTTTTTCAACTTTATTTCAAACATAATAAGGTTCATATTCAATTGGGAAAATTTGACAGTTTGGAGTTGCTTGATGTGCTGGCGTCTGTACACAAATACACTCAGCTTATATGTGGTACGGTCGCGCAACGCAGCTGTGTTAGATTTCAGTTGTTTTTGCGGAATGCGCGTACTAACATATGGGCAGACAAACAGAAAAACAAAAAGTCTAAAAATAATTGTCGGCCTTGTATTGTTCTTGTTCAGAGTCATCATTGCTCTCTCAAATGAGTGAGCTTCTGTTTTTCTTATACTGATTCGGTTACAGAGTGCGGGACAGTAGCTACAGTACTCATTTATATTATTGCTCTAGTAGTTAGTGGCCCTGACTCCTATGCCGGAAGTCGTGGGTTTGATTCTCACCCAGGACAAATGTTTGTGTAATGAGCACGATCATTTGCCTATACTTATGTCTAAATTTAGAGTTAGATAAGTATGTATATCAGCTGTTTACTACCCATAACACAAGCTCTGCTTAGCTTGGGACCAGAAGGCGTTGTAGATACTATATAATGCGTACGCGAGGGACTGCTGCTTGCGACGCTTACCTTGACGGCGGAGAACACGTCGAAGCCGGGGCTGCCGTGCTCGCCCTTGTGCCCCTTGTCCCCGGGCCGGCCCTGCAACACACGCACTGACGTCACGTTGCGGCTCGACTTGCCAACCCAACTATTTAGAAGCCGGACACTAATACCTACATAGTAATAGACATTTTGCTCTGATAGTCTGATACGCCGGTTTTAATATTAATTATTTATTACTGTTATTAATATGACCGACTATTGGGGGTTTAACCCAACAGTGAGTAAATGTTATTGTTTGTTTATTTGTTAGTTCGAACACTGTCCGAAATATTAATTGTATGATAAAAATGAGTAGACGTTCAAACTGTGTAAAGAATTTATTGCTACTAAAAATGAATGCTATAATATTTAACCTAATTGCAATGCTGACGTATGACTAAGGTCAATGTACAGCGTAGCTCGTACACCGACAAGAAGAACTTACGGATTACAGGTTTCGGTGATGTAGGTACATATATGTTTTTTTTATTTCATTATTATCGATGCACATACTGCCTTCAGTTTTGTATAGGATTTTGGACCCCCAATGTTAAGTATTTCATCTTCGGTCTTTTCAAAATAGGTCAAATAATGACCGTTTTTTGTATAATTTTATTTAAACTGTATAAAGCCATGGACCAGTCATTTTGTCTAATCTAACTCAATTAGATTTTTGAAAGACACTTCTTTCTATTAAAAATCTCACTGAGTTAGATAAAAAACTATGATTTCATACAGTTCAAAGTAAAAAGGACATTAGAAAAAACTTATAAATTCGGGAAAAGCCGATGAAAAATTTACTTCTACGCCACCTCCCTCTAGTACAAGAACATGTTTCAAACTTAAGGTCACCCGTTTACTTCAATTCATTACTTCTGTGTGGCAGATACTTGTTCAGTTGATCCGTACTTACCGGGTCTCCCTTAGGTCCATCCAACCCGATGGGTCCCTGAAATTGACAAGAACCCACATTACTCTCACGACACGGTCACGTGACGTCACGAGCTGTCACACCGTCTCACAATGCACCCACACTAGTCTGTAGTCTGTAGTCTGTAGTCTGTAGTCTGTAGTCTGTAGTCTGTAGTCTGTAGACTGTAGTCTGTAGTCTGTAGTCTGTAGTCTGTAGTCTGTAGTCTGTAGTCTGTAGTCTGTAGTCTGTAGACTGTAGTCTGTAGTCTGTAGTCTGTACAGTACAGTGAGAGTGAGAGTGAGAGGCGACCGCGACGCACACTTAAATTGCATTGTCTAACACCGGTGTGCCATGCAGCTCGGGTTCTTTTTATCATTTTTCACACCGGAATAATAATTTGTAATGAAGCGTTAGTTTGTTTCAACGCAATTAATAAAGATAATAAATTAATGTATTTCTATACTATTTAAGTACCTACTAATTGAATGCTCTTAATTTATAGTTAGTTTTGCTAAAATTATTGTTCGCCCAATTCTAGCCAGAGCGCATTAGGCTGACTGTAGCAAAGGAGAAGTTGTGGAAGTCCGAACTAAAGACCAAGCCACTCTACAAAGGAACACCAACTACCAGCAGCTCTACGACACTACGTGTTAGTCGCACTGCCACCAGAGGGCTGCATTCCCGTTAGTAAGGGTACAACGATATGCTGCGCCTCGCGTACATCATAGTATTATGTGGATCTATAGAGGTAGTCAAACAACATTCGTTTGTTTCAGTAATGATAGTAAGAACTTCAATTGATATTTTTAACGTGTTCCGGCGCGAGGCGACACACACCATCGTTCATTACGACTCCTATGGGAGCGCTGCGTTAGGTTCAGGGACAACACCATTCGTCCCGCAGGAACTTTACTGCACAGCAGCGCCGGTAGGTAGCTGCTGCAGCCGGAGGACACTTTGCGCAGTAAAGAGCCCGTGAACGGTAGCGGCGAGTTAGTAAAGGCGAGGTGGGTGGACGGCTACCGCACTGGGGTGCACTACTGTCTTACCATGAAGCCTCGCTCGCCCTTCTCGCCCTTGCTACCCTGAAACGTGACACGCGTGTAGTGACAGCCCTCACGAGCTCGCGCTCTCGTGAGAGCTGTCGGGTGGAGGGGGATCTGAACTTTAGTACTCGTTCAATAACTGACAATATTTACAAATATTCAAAGGCAAAAGAAAAAAGAAAACTCAAGATAAATAAAACATAAAAATAACTACCGGGAATCCATTTTTCCCTGGAGCTCCCGTTAACCCCTGCAAACGAAACAAATAAAATAAATAAACAAAAAAAAAAGTAACGCCAAACTTATTGTGAAAGTGAAAGGAAGTATTCAAGCTTCCCCATAAGTTGGACGTGTAATAACAAAACATGATCTTCAGCGCCCAGTTCCAGAGGAATGTCTAACGGGAGACAATGTGTTATTGGTATATTATGTTATTGTTCGGTGTACGTACCGGAGGTCCAGGCTCGCCGGGGTCGCCCTTCTTGCCCTTCTTGCCGCGCTTGCCAGGCGGGCCGGGTGGACCTGCAACCAACAATGCACAATCTTAGAACAAACAAACTATTAACACTCACATCGACACGCAACATTAATAACGTTGTAACTTTTACAAAAAAAATAAAATTAATTTTATTCTTGAAATACAGATTACAAATGTAATCAGAATCATCATAAAACAGCTTGACACACAAGAGTGATCTATTAACGAAACGTAACACGAGCGTTGACACGTAACATGCGTTTGAATTGGCACTCGTGTGTACTTCATCCACGATGTGCAAGTTAAGTAGTATTTGAAGATAAGACCATTATCATCAACCCGGCACAAATCCAGACCCCGAATCCCAATCTCCTGAATTACTTAATAAGTATTTAAAGACTGTTATCATTGCAAAATAAAAACTTCTTAAAAAAAAACATATTTAAGAGGTATTTCAAAATTATGTCATTATTAAATTATGAATTCGGTAATTTGCACGACTGAATCAGGCAGTCAATGCTAATAATAATTACATATAGGTGTCTACTATGGATTTTAATTATTTCAACACCGAAGGGATATTACCATAGTACCACAGAATACCAATACTGTATAATTATTTTAGTACTAATTATTATCTCTTCAGCGTAGCGCAATGCTACGAGTTCCGTAGCATATGCTAGCGGCGTAGCTCTGCGGGTAGTTCACCTTAAATGTGTACCTTTAATGTCGTGACGACGTAGCAGCTACGCGCTCTGCTACGCCGAGAGCGTGTCGCGGTTAGTATAATGATAAACAAAAAGAACAATGGCAAAGAAATTGTTGATAGAATTAATAAACGTCTACAAATATCGTCGTAACAGATACCAACGAAATAACTCACTTAGTTTTATCATTTCAGGCTTACAGCTCGTTTAATGACGATACAAAATAATCATGGACTATTACTTTTTTTTCTGGCACGCTTAACTTTTAATGTTATCATGGAATAAAAATCTTGGTCAAAAATTTTGCAATGCTTAACGTATTGCATTAATACACTTAGGAAGTTCATTTACGCCTTAGAATGTAAATGCGAACAGAAAAGTAATTGTTTTTGCCGAGAAAATAGGGTTCATGGTTTTTGACTGACCAAAATCATAGTACTAACAGTTCGAGCATAGCAAAATAGCCACAAAACACATGATTTTTTTCTGAAGCTAGGCAAATATTGTTTAGAAACTAGTCTTAAAAATATCAGCATTGAAATGAAAATCACAAACGACATCGGATTTTAAACCGTCACAACTATTTTTTAGGCTGCTCCTACTTACTACCCATTTAAGTAAAACAAAAAACATAAATTTAACAACCATTACAAGCACCAAACTCAAAAAGTCATAACGTAGTAGTAATAATAATATAGACGTGGTCGCCGGTTAACTTTACTGATAGCTACCACGTAATGTTTGGTGCTGGCAGGTGGCAGGTGGCTCGCGCGGCGGAGAGACTGCGTCGATACAAATCACCGGCACATTATTGAGCCATTACCGCCCTTCACAATTTTGATAATCGAGTTAATCCACAGCGAGGGGCAACAATATGGGCCTCGCAGCCCTCGAGAGGAATTGTGCACAAATTGAGTTAGGCTTGTTTAAGCGCCATTTCGCTTCAAACTTCAGAAACTAATCTTGTTTTTTTATTTTACGAGAACCCTCCGCGAACCATCTTGTCAATAAAGACGCGCAGAGTCCGCAGCGTCAGTACCTAGTGTCGCTTGTGTATTCAAATAACAATATTTGTTGATTGAGTTTTACCAACAGCAGAGACGTGAGATATTTACAGTCTATAATTTGTGTCGCAGAAGAGAGCCCTTCAAGCAATTCCGACTAGCAGTGGTTAGTGGCCCTGACTGCTGTGCCGGAGGTCGTGGGTTCGATTCCCAATCAAGACAAATGTTTGTGTGATTAGCACGTTCATTTGTACTGTGTCTAGGTGTAATTTATCTACAATATTGTATAAGTATTCAGAAATATACATAACTTATCCGTTCTTATTCTGGGCACCCGCCTCCTACCATCTAATTGTGCCGATGAGGTGCATGTACTCGTACCTCACATGCGATTTAAATTAGCCTTGAAAAGCTAAGGAAGTCGCAGTCTGAAGAGCTTGTTGTTAATTGCTGAGTGAGGAGAGGGCTCCGTGTCGCGGTGTTGCCAAGAGTCGCACAGTGTCGTCGAGTGTCGCTGAGTGTCACCGAGTGTCACCGAGTGTAACCGAGTGTCACGGATGTAGTCGTGTTCCACAAGGTCTTAGAAAACACTTCTTCAAAACCTCTTCACTTCTGCAATAGTCATAGCCATAGTAGTTTTTTAAACTTTTGGTCATTCTAAACAATGTTTTGTATTTTATTGCAATTAGTACCCTACCCCTAATTAATGTCTTGGCCCAAAGTAATTTGTCTATATCTGTTAATTTTCACGTTAACTGCTAGCGCTGGTCTACACGGTATTTGCTGCACTAACTCAAACTTGTTTCAGTTAGAGTAGCCCTCCCATGGATCTGATAGGAATGATGACTTTTGTTAAGCATCTTTATAGTTTTAAGCAAAAACGACATAAGAAAATAAACGTAAAAATAAGGAAATACTACCTTTAGCCAATAATTCAGGATTTAGAAGTAGTTTCAAGGGTGTGTGCGTGTGTTAGTTAGTCGCAGAGCAGGTGCGAGTGACGCGCCGGAGTCGCAGACGAGCATTGTGATGCTAATGTGTGCCCGCTCGCTAGCGGCACGTTGCGCGCGGCGCGCGGCTAAGCGTATACTTCTTCAAACTGTTCAATAAGATTTTTTTTGTACGATAAATCATCGTGGACCGCGACGGTTTGTTTTAATGTATCTTTAATAAATACCAACTTGTGTAAGAAATACTAATAAGTGGTGGTATACTAGTAAGTGGTGCGGCAGATGGCGTGCAGCGGCACACGCTGTGGCGACAAACATACTCTTAGTTTGTATTCACAGCGCGCACTAACGATAAATTAAAAGTTTAATGCGACCGCACCGCACCGCACCGCGTCGAGCCGCACCGCAGCGTGCCGCCTCTCGCGGGACGACCCCGCCACTCTACTCGCTTAGGTAATCAGAAAGAAACACAAGTTTGCAGCTTCCTTATGAGAGTATTTCAGGGCGGAGATAGATAAATAAAGTATCAACTTGATCAGAATGACAGTTATATTTTTATTGCACCATAACCTCCTTTAACTCTTAAGTACTCTGTGGCCCCTATCGTTCTTATGTGGCTGAATATAACAATAATTATATTATTCCAATGTGTTGGCAGCATGATCTGGATCCTTTTATCACAAGTGTGACTTCAGCAAGAAAGAAAGAGTCAGACTTAACTTTTATATCTATGTAAGGTCAATTTGTATTGTCTGTAGTTTTAATGTACTTATTAGCAGTGTGTCTTTTTTGCTCACATTCTACATTCTTCACTGGTTATAAACTTGATAACTAGTAATTCACCTACTCACGTCGGAAAGATGTATTTGATAAATATACAACCTGCCGACCCCCTGTAAGCAGCTCTCAGTGCTAGTGCGAAGCTACGCGACTGCCCCGTAGCGCCAGCCAGCGTCCAGCAGGGCTACAACACCGCAGTGTGCGCCGTGTGCCGTGTACTCTTTGTAGTTTAGCGTCTGGCCCTACATAAGATCAGCATGTGCTGCGAACATGTGACACTAAAGCAACTGCAACTGTCCCTGCACACAATCCTTCCTTCATTTGCACCACAACTCCTAAGACATACAATTACACTTTACAGAATAATGCTCTTTTCAATATTTTTCGTTCCTTCAACCTTTTTTATCTCCGAAAATTAATAATTTGTAAATTATTCAAACATTGCAAACGTTCAATACCGCAAATAATGTTTTAATTAGTTAATTTGTGATGCTAATTTAGGACAGGTGCTGATTGCATAAAATATTGTTCATAATAAAATAATGATCATTATTGATTAATATTAGTGGGTTTAGGATGTTTAAAAAGTAGATCATTAATACCTTGCTGCCGAGTCACGATACTTACCGTCACCTCAATAGTCACATCCTTTTTAGTCATATCAAACTCGAAAGTCGTCCAGCTCTTTATAATTTATTTATTTATTTAGTACATGGAGGACTTATAGCTACTACCAGCACTACTACAGCCAGCCAGCCAGCCAGTGCTACTTGCAGCTATTGTTATGTACTTACGCAAATCGCTGTAGTTGGTTAACGCAAGTAATCCTTAATTATATAGATTTATATAATATATGTGGAAGCTTGTCAGTAGCAAATGTACCCTACATATGCATGATTTTTAAAATTGTTATTGGTCTATAAGCTTTCTTTCAAATGAAATAAATAAACATTTTTGGAATTTTTTTTTTTCAGGGTTTGTTACCTCAGTAGTCCGTCATTTATGGACCGATTTTCAAAATTCTTTTTTTGTTTGATAGGATATACTAACAGATTGGTCCCATTTGTATCAAAACTCATACCTGATGAGGGATCTTCGAGGAATTGAGGGAACTCCTCAAAAAATGTAGGCACACATGCACCGATTTCAACATTTTTAGTAACAAATCAAGCATTTTCATTTAGAAAGTATCATTTGGTGAAGAAAAACTGATGAAGAAGACAGGCAACGGAACTCTTCGCATAACAGCAAATTATTCGCGATTGCTATGGTCAGATGTCTATGCTGAGCTTTTGTATTTCCACAACATAACATTACGCCATTCTATTTTAAAAGGGGCCGGCAGAGTTGACAAATTATTATTTAGAGATAGAACTTCTTTAGCAATTGTTATCCAATTTCAATGATTCTTTCAAGTTTTGAAAGACTTTCTTTACATACAAATAAACTAAAACTTACAAAATAAAATCTTTTTTACAAAAAAAACAACCGACTTCTTAAAAAAAAACTAACAGGTGAAAAATAACTCCAGTTTCGGAAGTCGGTGGCCAATAATGAAAAAAATTTAAAAAACCCCCACCGCAAAAAAAACATTTAAAAAGTTAAAAATAACACTTTAGCCGTGAAATTTTACTTCACGTCGGGGTACCGCTTAAGTAAGGAATGTTTCTAGTACTTGTAGGGATGTAGGTACTTATTTTAACGGTACCCCGACGTTATGTAAAATTTCACGGCTAAAGTGTTATTTTTAACTTTTTAAATGTTTTTTTTTGCGGTGGGGGTTTTTTAAATTTTTAATTTAATTTTTATTTTAAAATTTTTAAACACATTAATTTTGTTTTATAGATTATACAGTTATGAGATTTTTTCCAGTGCATTGTATGTAGAGTCAAATGCTGGTTAAAACGAATCCAAACACGACATATCTGCTATTATTTTGTCAAGAGTCTACCTACTGGTGTGCTGGATAGCCTGGCTGCAGCATCAGCTCATCCTGTTGCCATCAGTGCATTGTCTTTAGAATCAAATGCTGGTTGAAAAGAATCCAAATACGACATATCTGCTATTATTTTGTTAGGAGTCTACCTACTGGTGTGCTGGATAGCCTGGCTGCAGCATCTGCTCATCCTGTTGCCATCAGGACATTGTGTGCAGAATTAAATGCTGGTTAAAATGAATCCAAACACGATATATCTGCTATTATTTTGTCAAGATCTACAAACTGGTGTGCTGGATAGCCTGGCTGCAGCATCAGCTCAACCTGTTGCCATCAGTGCATTGTGTGCAGAATCAAATGCTGGTTACAATGAATCCAAACACGACATATCTGCTGTTATTTTCTCAAGAGTGTATTAGTCTGCTAGATATCCTGGCTGCATCAGACCAAATACACCATAATGTTGCTTATTATTATTACACACATGGGTGTTTGAAATTTTAAGACACACATATGTTTTTAAGTATAGTTAAAACCCACAGACGTCTAAAATAGCAACGGTAGCTAACACAAAAGAGCTGATAACCTTGAAACGGCTGAACCGATTTTGATGAATCATGTCTAAGAACCATCGCAAGAAACCCTGTTTTCAAATAAAAAAAACCGCATCTAAATCGGTTAACCCGTTTGGGCGCTACGGTGCCACAGACAGACAGACAGACAGACAGACAGACACACACACATAGCGGTGAAACTTATAACACCCCTCTTTTTGCGTCGGGGGTTAACAAAACAAAACCACCAAAGCCACAGACTTCCGAAACTGGAGTTATTTTTCACCTGTTAGTTTTTTTTTAAGAAGTCGGTTGTTTTTTTTGTAAAAAAGATTTTTAATATTGATCGTTAAGCCGTTGAGGTCTTGAAGTTCTAAGTAAAGTTACACGATTACTGACAAGTGCGTGCTCTGCGACTGGACGGCTTCAGGTTTGATTGGAGCTGTCCAGTTAGTGCACGCTTTTCGGGAATTATTGTTGTCAAAGAAGACGTTTAGTTTTTCTTCAGTAGACCATCGCATACACTAATCTGCATGGTGAGGCTTCAAACGTAAACTAAACTAATGAAAGTGTCGAAGACGGATTGATAGAATGAAACGAACAACAGCAGCGCCGCGCCTCTACTGAGAAGCGGGGGTGGGGGGATGACATAGAGGCGAGCATCGGAAACTTACGGGATCACATTAAATCAGCCGCGTCCGGCAATAACTTAACGATTAACTTCATTGTAATAACGTCCCACCGACCGCGACTGCATGAAAATCCGGAGACAAATGATTCCGTAACTTTGTGTTACGATCCAAGTAGGTATCGGATTTTCAGATAAAACTGTATTCGTATTTAGTTAGCGACGCTATTCGTTATGAAATAAAAAAAATAAATAAAATAAATATTCCACAACTTTTTCACACAACGCCATCTAGTCCCAAGCTAAGCTAAGAGCTTGTGTTATGGGTACTAAACAGCTGATAAACATACTTATATATTTCTAAATACATACATATTATAGATAAATAACACCCAGACACAGAACAAATGATCGTGCTCATCACACAAACATTTGTCCTGGGTGGGAATCGAACCCACGACCGAATGTTTCAATTATATATACTGTTCAACAGAAGAATGTTTCTGGAGTAGTTATTAAACATGTCGTATGAGTCAACTTGATTGAACGAGTGCAAGTGGCACGACTCTAATTCGTTTGAAGCACCACAACTTTTTTTTGTTTGCAAGCTGAAATTTTTCTGTTGGTTCTAAGTTATAAGTTATTCAAGCTTTTGATAGTAACTAAATAAAAAAAAAAAATGTTCCACAACTTTGACACATCGCCGTCTAGTGCTAAACCAAGCAAAGCTTGTGTTGTGAGTACTAGACTTCTGATAAACATACTTATATATGTCTTAATATATACATATTATTATAGATAAATAATACCCAAACCCAGAACAAATGATCGTGCTCATCACACAAACATTTTAGGTGGGAATTGAACCCACGACCTCCGGCATAGCCACTAGCTACTAGACCAACAGGCCAAGATGAAATCATAATATTTTTAGTGAGATTATCTTAGCCGCGCATCTACTTGTTTCTGCTGTGTTAAACTTCTCAGTGAAACTCAACAGAATGTATCTAACACTGCATACTTTAAAGGCTTGTGCAAGATGCGTGCGTGAAGCATCGCTTACAATTGCTTGATATTTTGAAAGCGAATCAGATCGCAGTGTGCCCGATGTGTCTTCCACAGACGCACATCAGCCAGACTTCGCACAAGTTTATTGTTCGTTCTGTCCACATCTTACACTTGACTACCACTCCGCTCGCATCCGCACGGTAGCGCCCGCACGTTCATCACAACTCAAGGTTTCGTTCCCATCCGGTTAGCGCCCGCTGTTTTGCATCGTGATAAAATTTTTCAACCTTTGGTTCAATCGTTTTATCATTGATGGCACTTGTACATACACCAATAGCACATAGTAGTACGAAGTAAATTTGATTAATAAATGGATCTGTCAAACTCTTACGCTGTTTTTTTTTTTTTATATATAATGGGTCTACTCTTGACCTCAATCTTGTCCTGCGGTCAGAGATGAGGTCGACGATGGAACGAGCTTACCCATAAGAAGCCTATTAACTCGCGACTTAAACAGATTGGGGTCATATGAACTCGGGAACACTGATGCAGGCAGGGAATTCCACTCCTTGGCTGTGCGCATAATAAAGGAACAGGCGAAGCGCTTCGTGCGAATGTGTGGAACATCTACAAGGAATGGGTGATACCTGCAGTACGTCTGGATTCCCGATGGAAGAAAGGAGATGGTGGAATGAGCTCGTGGAGCTCAAGAGCACACTCACCGAAATACAGTCTGTAAAAGACCGACAGACATGCAACTGTTTCTTTAATTACAGGCATACAAACTGGTTCTGTCAAATACTTGACTCATTCACGTACATGACATATACTACCTTTCGAAGTTTAACTCATTAAACAAATCATAACAGTTTTGGCGGTCACGTAGCACCGTAGCGCGTGGCGTAGCACTGAACACACGGCGTAGCACATACCACGCGGAATTTCGTACTAATGAAATAACGCCGCTTGGGTGCTGCGTGCGGGGCAGGGGGGGGGGGGGGGGCACAGCGGGCTTAGTCGTTAAATGCCCAATTCGTAAAATGACCAACAGCTTAAAAAAGGGCTAATTCGCTAAATACCTAGTTCTGAAAATACCTATTTCTGGAAATGCCTAATTCTTAAAACTCCCAATTCTCAAAATGACCTATTCTTAAAAAGACCAATTCTTGAAAGGACATATTTTTGCCAATTAGGAAATTCGATTAATAATATCAGTTTTATATGCATATGTATGTTTTTATATTTTTATTTAATAATCAATACTGCATAATAAATGCGTATTCCTTTTTCAAAAAGATTTATAATGCTTTATATACAAACTCAATGGTGTAAACACAGATGCAAGATGTAGTTCAGTATAAATTTCGGTAAGTATTCCAAATTTAAATCACATTCTCCCCCTAGAGGATGAATGAAATTCAGTACAATTTTCTTTCCCTGTTTTTAACAGATTAAAAATGACTATTGGTATGTTCGCTTTTTGTGGCATAGAATGTCACTTTTTTGAGCAAGTGGTACAAAAATATCTTTACCAATGGTTCAACTCGCGTGAGTTGTTCTTTCCTTGGTCCAACTAGTTGTACTTCTGGGAATTTAATGTATCTATGGAACAACTACTAGTAATAAACAGGAAAAGGTTATCTATCAATGCTGAAGTGCCATAACAACGAAGAAATTTAAAAAGCGTAGACGACGGAGCCCCGCTACGCGGGGCTCCTATTTCTGTCTGTAGGGTTTAAAGGAACCTAACTAACCTAACGTCGGGATGCCCCAAGTCCTGTGTTTTAGACGTTCATTTGTTTTACATAATTCCACCGTTCACGGGTCATAATCATAAATATCAGAAAAAAGAGTTGAACCATGGGTAAATTTACTTCTCCGTAGTAGGTACAACCAGTTGGACATCGCAGTTGTACCACGGGTCGGTCACTAAATATTACAACCAAAATGACTATAGGTACACATACATATAAAATAATAATAATAATACCAGCCTGTTACTGTCCTAAGGCTCGAGCATTGATCACCACGCTTGCTCAAGGCGGATTGGCGATTTCAAACTTATATTAACTACTAGCAGACGTCACGCAGTTTCACCCGCGTAGTTTCCGTTCCCGTGGGAATACGCGGATAAAACGTAGCCTATGTCCACAGGGAATAGTGTAGCTTTTCACCAGTACAATAATTTTTAAATTTGGATCATTAGTTCCGAAGATTACCCCCTACATACAAACTTACAAATTTTACCTCTTTATAATATTAGTATAGAAGTATAGATAAGTCTAGGTTTCCTCACGATGTTTTCCTTCACCGATGACAAAGATGTCTAAGATAAACTTAGAAAGTACATATGAATTGAAAAAGTCACATTGGTACTTGTCCGGATTTGAACTACAACCTCGTGCATGAGAGGTAGGCGTCTTAACCTCTGGGCCATCACGACACATACATATAAACAATTAAATTAAAATATACCTGTTTCAAGTACACAACGTTGGTGTTTGCATCGCTGAACAACAACAAACGAAACAGTAACTAACTGGCTTTCTTTCCCTTAAATTGTACTTATTATGGGGTTCCACCGGCATCCCTTCTTCCTCAACACTTGTACTGTTGAAGTTGTAGGAAAAGGATAAGCCACAGCTAAGGGTGATACAGCAGCAGCAGTACTTAAACTCGCAACAGGATCGTCTGAGCTGACTTGCACCTGTAAATGACTGTTATCCAGAAGAGAGAACCATACTATGACAATCTGTTTCGTCACCTATTTTATCGTTAGAGAAACAATCCTCTAAAAACACGTCATCTCGAACTTTTTTATACTTCTTCTAATATTGGTAGGATCACGAAACCTATATGATTTGTTACCGTCACAATAACCAACGAATGTTTTGCTTTAGCATCTAACTTTTGGCGATTGCAAGACGGGTCATGAACATATGCACGACAATCAAACATGTATCCGTAGATGAGAAATATCTGGTTTCCTATTAAACCACATTTCATACAGAGTACGCCTTCCGAATTCTCTATGAGGACATCTGTTTTTAACCGACTTCTTCAAATAAGTAGCAGTACGTACCGCTTCTTCCCAGAACGCTTTTGGTAGATTACTCTCTTGCAGCATACACTGAGACTTCTACACTAAGGACCTATTTGTCCTTTCAGCAACCCCGTTGGATTGTGGGCAAATACGGGACAGTAGTCTTAGTAAAGTAGGTAGTAATATTTTTCGATCGTTCATAATGTGTATTATGTATATTTATTTATGTATGTAAGTAAGTAAGTATTTCCAGAATAAGTCCATTTTCGAATTGGCCATTTTAAGAACTAGTCCTTTTGTGAATTGGCCATTTTAAGAACTAGTCCTTTTGCGATTTAGGCGTTTTAAGAATTAGTCCTTTTGCGAATCAGCCATTTGCCGAATTAGGCATTTGTAGAATGCTAGTCATTTTACGAATTGGGCATTTAACGACTAAGCCGTGCATATGTTCATGACCCGTCTTGCAATCGCCAAAAGTTAGATGCTAAAGCAAAACATTCGTTGGTTATTGTGACGGTAACAAATCATATAGGTTTCGTGATCCTACCAATATTAGAAGAAGTATAAAAAAGTTCGAGATGACGTGTTTTTAGAGGATTGTTTCTCTAACGATAAAATAGGTGACGAAACAGATTGTCATAGTATGGTTCTCTCTTCTGGATAACAGTCATTTACAGGTGCAAGTCAGCTCAGACGATCCTGTTGCGAGTTTAAGTACTGCTGCTGCTGTATCACCCTTAGCTGTGGCTTATCCTTTTCCTACAACTTCAACAGTACAAGTGTTGAGGAAGAAGGGATGCCGGTGGAACCCCATAATAAGTACAATTTAAGGGAAAGAAAGCCAGTTAGTTACTGTTTCGTTTGTTGTTGTTCAGCGATGCAAACACCAACGTTGTGTACTTGAAACAGGTATATTTTAATTTAATTGTTTATATGTATGTGTCGTGATGGCCCAGAGGTTAAGACGCCTACCTCTCATGCACGAGGTTGTAGTTCAAATCCGGACAAGTACCAATGTGACTTTTTCAATTCATATGTACTTTCTAAGTTTATCTTAGACATCTTTGTCATCGGTGAAGGAAAACATCGTGAGGAAACCTAGACTTATCTATACTTCTATACTAATATTATAAAGAGGTAAAATTTGTAAGTTTGTATGTAGGGGGTAATCTTCGGAACTAATGATCCAAATTTAAAAATTATTGTACTGGTGAAAAGCTACACTATTCCCTGTGGACATAGGCTACGTTTTATCCGCGTATTCCCACGGGAACGGAAACTACGCGGGTGAAACTGCGTGACGTCTGCTAGTAGTTAATATAAGTTTGAAATCGCCAATCCGCCTTGAGCAAGCGTGGTGATCAATGCTCGAGCCTTAGGACAGTAACAGGCTGGTATTATTATTATTATTTTATATGTATGTGTACCTATAGTCATTTTGGTTGTAATATTTAGTGACCGACCCGTGGTACAACTGCGATGTCCAACTGGTTGTACCTACTACGGAGAAGTAAATTTACCCATGGTTCAACTCTTTTTTCTGATATTTATGATTATGACCCGTGAACGGTGGAATTATGTAAAACAAATGAACGTCTAAAACACAGGACTTGGGGCATCCCGACGTTAGGTTAGTTAGGTTCCTTTAAACCCTACAGACAGAAATAGGAGCCCCGCGTAGCGGGGCTCCGTCGTCTACGCTTTTTAAATTTCTTCGTTGTTATGGCACTTCAGCATTGATAGATAACCTTTTCCTGTTTATTACTAGTAGTTGTTCCATAGATACATTAAATTCCCAGAAGTACAACTAGTTGGACCAAGGAAAGAACAACTCACGCGAGTTGAACCATTGGTAAAGATATTTTTGTACCACTTGCTCAAAAAAGTGACATTCTATGCCACAAAAAGCGAACATACCAATAGTCATTTTTAATCTGTTAAAAACAGGGAAAGAAAATTGTACTGAATTTCATTCATCCTCTAGGGGGAGAATGTGATTTAAATTTGGAATACTTACCGAAATTTATACTGAACTACATCTTGCATCTGTGTTTACACCATTGAGTTTGTATATAAAGCATTATAAATCTTTTTGAAAAAGGAATACGCATTTATTATGCAGTATTGATTATTAAATAAAAATATAAAAACATACATATGCATATAAAACTGATATTATTAATCGAATTTCCTAATTGGCAAAAATATGTCCTTTCAAGAATTGGTCTTTTTAAGAATAGGTCATTTTGAGAATTGGGAGTTTTAAGAATTAGGCATTTCCAGAAATAGGTATTTTCAGAACTAGGTATTTAGCGAATTAGCCCTTTTTTAAGCTGTTGGTCATTTTACGAATTGGGCATTTAACGACTAAGCCATATGCACGACAATCAAACATGTATCCGTAGATGAGAAATATCTGGTTTCCTATTAAACCACATTTCATACAGAGTACGCCTTCCGAATTCTCTATGAGGACATCTGTTTTTAACCGACTTCTTCAAATAAGTAGCAGTACGTACCGCTTCTTCCCAGAACGCTTTTGGTAGATTACTCTCTTGCAGCATACACTGAGACTTCTACACTAAGGACCTATTTGTCCTTTCAGCAACCCCGTTGGATTGTGGGCAAATACGGGACAGTAGTCTTAGTAAAGTAGGTAGTAATATTTTTCGATCGTTCATAATGTGTATTATGTATATTTATTTATGTATGTAAGTAAGTAAGTATTTCCAGAATAAGTCCATTTTCGAATTGGCCATTTTAAGAACTAGTCCTTTTGTGAATTGGCCATTTTAAGAACTAGTCCTTTTGCGATTTAGGCGTTTTAAGAATTAGTCCTTTTGCGAATCAGCCATTTGCCGAATTAGGCATTTGTAGAATGCTAGTCATTTTACGAATTGGGCATTTAACGACTAAGCCGCACAGCGGAGCATAACACGTCGCGGTCACTCCATAATAATATTATGTCGAGAGTTCAAGACTAAACGTCGCGGTTGTTACACTCGGTAGCAAGTTACAGAAAACTCACTTGCTACGGCGTCAGCGTTCGTAGGTGCTACGGCGTAGCGCGTAGCGGTTAATAGTAGCCGCAGATAACTTGCAATTTTTTATAACGAAAATAAGACCAAGCAAATAAGAATTAGATTAAAAGTTGTTTATTTTTGCGATGTACCCTAGTCTGTGTATGGCATTTATTAATTTATAACACATTAATTAGAACGGTTCAAAATCAATAACTTTAAAAAGGACATAGATTATTCGTATTCTATGCACAATGAATTATAATAATGTAGGAAGGATAAAATGTCGATGTTTTGTTTGGGTTTTTTTTCTCGTTTCAAGCCGAAGATGAGTCGACCTTCATGCCGCGACCACATTGTAATGTTTCGTCTGACATCAGCAGGCGATCTCCCAAGTTGGAAGGTTGCGTTAGTCGCTGTAATACTTGTTACTTGTTTGGGTAACACGTACTACAAAAGAGGACTATAGGAAAGGAACGAACATAAAAATGAATTCTTGAAGCCTACATTTATGATGCACGTACACTCACGTGATGACGATGTCCGAGCGGTCTCCACAGCCTCCGCACCCCCGACCCGTTGGCTGCAGGATCCACCGGAATATACGGTTACTTTATTTAAGAGTGATCTATAAATATAATATAACACACAGCGACTATCTTTACTATGCTGTACTAGCTGCCGGCGCCGGCAACTTACGAAGTAACGACTGCTCTGCAGCACTGGTTACCATTCTTAACATACATATGAGAGGCTGACGATTATTCTTACTTGAGGCTGGCCTACTACGAAGAAAAAGATAACAAAAGTTCGGCGACGCAAGCGCATTGAGTCCTCGCGCTCCCTTTTATAGGCCAGGTATTAGTAACGATAAGTATTTTTCGATGTATGAGTTATGGTGAAGTCCTTCTAGGCGCACCAAGGACACCGATAGAAGATCATAAGCATCATATATTATTTAAATCTATAAAAATCAGCACAAACTATAATAAAATGCCGCGGCTCCGCTAAGTCGAGGACATTTTATATTTGATCGACTTCTTATTTACCGTGAATTTCTTGAATTGCTTTCTAAAGCCACGTCGTGCAGCGGTACTCGACTTGCGAGGACAACGCTACACGTTGCTGATATTTTACTGCGTCACCGCACAATGCCCGCGGGAATCCAATCCACCTGTCAATAGCAGCCAAGGCTTTCTGCGACCTTACGACACATACACACAAGGGTGAAATTTGCTCGTTTATTACATTGTCTGCGCACATTTGCATGTGCTGGTGACACCGGCGTCACACTTCATTTCGTAGATTTGCTAACAGTTTGCGTCACCGTTTCCGCAGAGTTTTCTCTCGACTGAAGGGCACGACCATGTTTATACACATAGGAAAACATTTGAACATGAATTGAAATTAAAGCGGTCCATTTGATGCACCGATAGCTTTGGGTAGGGCCCAACCTTATTGTAAATGTCTTATTATTATTATTATTATTATTATTATATGTCGTTCATCGCATTAACCCGTCGCATGTCGTCGAACATTGTTAAGTATGGCTTATGTGCACCCGGGTGCACATAACGACATTCGAGGGTTAATTGTCTATAAGAAAAGAAGCCGGAAGCGAAATGTAAGCGCGTGGATGTTAGACGAGAAATTTAGGTACCGGAATACCTAAGGCTTAGGTCATGAAGCATAATAGGATCAGCAGGAGCATCTAGTGAGCAACAAGTGAAGGCGTCTGGAAGCACTGCGATGACGATAATACCTCTATCTGTCGAATCCAATTGCGGAGAAGTGTTTACTTGGAATTGGCATGAGGAACTACACGGGTGATGGGTTGATAAAATTAAAGAACTAAAGGGTTTTCTTAAGGAAATTGCATTTAAACATGGGTCGTTTACGATTTATGCACTGTATATAAAAGATTTTTTTCTTCAGCAAAATAAACATTCTGGTATCTTGTATCTTCATCCTTTGACCGAACCTAACTTGGACCGACCCTTACTCTGAGCGAACCTAACTCTGACCTAACCTAACTCTGACCAAACCTAACTGTGAATGAACCTAACTCTAGCCGGACCTAAGGTTACCTAGGTAGGTAACCCCAGTTTACCTGAGAGTCCAAGATAATTTATTGAACCTTTTGAACCATTAAAAGACTAAACTGAACGAGGCAAATATTTCATGCTTTACAATGCGATTATTTTAGATTGCACTAAAGTCTCGTGTCTCGCTCATCTAAAAGTCTGGTTCCTAAAGTTATCAGTTTGCAATTTTAATACCACAAACAGTTAAAGAACAGTATAATTAACACCTTATGAAATGGGAGAGCAGATACTGTTTTTCACTTTTGACGTGCGTCCAAAGTGTTTAAATGATGGGTGTGGGTGGGGACTAAGTTGGCGCATTGGCTTCCTTATAGCTAGAGACAGTGGGTCACACACCAGTTCAGTGGACGCACGCGACACACGCGTGAGGCGCACCCTGCGGGCTGCAGAGTGTCAGCCAGTTTGTGTAGCGATCGTCAAACTTTTCGTATAACCGCCGCGTTGTCTATTAGTGAGGCGCGCCCGACACTTTGTTTGCACAGCTAACAACTCGCACCCTCACCACACACCACCGACGACGTTGCAAACGAATCACAACTTTACTAACAAGAATCAAAGCACACATTAATTTTGTGAAAATTAAGACATCGCGGATAGCAGCCATACGATCTACCTGCGGGGTAATTTCAAGAATTATGCCGCGAACTTGCACGTTCAGCGGGAAGCGTGTTTATAGCAGACGCACGGTCTGCTTGTAACTGGTCTACCGTACACTGGCACTGTGTCGCCCGTAGACTGTAGACCGTAGACCGCGGCGACGGCGGCGGGCTGGTGAAACTTTGTACCTAGTTGCCGACACATAAATCTGTTGGACGGAGTTTTTTCATTATGTGGATTGTGTTTCACCATAAAGCCACTACGCACAGAAGCACCGCTTGTACTGACTGGTGACGGTGCTTCTCAACATCATGTTATACCGTCTTGTATTACAAGCGTGTGAATACTGACTTCTGGCAAGCTCGACTCAGTGCGTTGTGGTGTATGGTGAGTCGCCAGCAGTGGGAGCGACCTGCCACCTAACATAGTCCTACTAGTTAAACTGTTTTTAACTGACTTCAAAAAAAGGAGGAGGTTCTAATTCGGAATTAGTTTGTTTTTTTTTTGGTTTTGTTACCTCAGTACTCCGTCATCAATGGGCCGCAACTAATCAATCATTTTCATTTAGAAAGTCTCATTTGGTGAAGAAAAACTGATGAAGAAGACAGGCAATGGAACTCTTCAACGCACATACGAAGAACTAATAAAATTTAAAATAAAAACTTTTTTACAAAAAAAACAACCGACTTCTTTAAAAAAAACCACATACCTACTTCCGAAACTGGATTTTCACCTGTTAGTGTTTTTTTTAAGACGTCGGTTGTTTTTTAAATCTCTTAACTTGAGCAAGCGAATTTCATGAGTTTCAAATATTCTTATTTTTCACAACATCTTTAGCCGGGTGTCTATGTTAACAAGATTTGTACTGATAACGAGTACCAACCAACTAATGCTCACCTCGCGTCGTCAAAAGATTGAGATGAATCAGCTCGAGCTCCTGCTGATTCTACTACTGTACACCACCGAGCACGGACAGGACGCCTATGACTATTTGGGAGAATGAGTGAGTAGATCGGGTACATCAGGTGGCATCGGCTCCGCGGCACTCTGCTATCTATTATTGTATGCAAACGACTAGCTCCCACCAACTTCACAATTTGTTCAAACAGATTGTTTTCAGAGCAAAATCCAATTGAAATTGATCGTTGGCGTCTCTGGGTGCGCGCACATAATGAAAGGGGCTTAATACGGTATCGGTAAACATTAGCATAAAGTATTCGCAAAAATTGCGTTCCGGGGTTGTGGCAGGCGGCGCGGAATCTTAATATCGTCCCCTCCCGCTCCCCGCTCCCCGCCGCCCGCGCCCGCACCGCTACGTGTCGTCTGCGGTGACTCCGGTGAGAGTAGAAGGACCACGACACATAACACATCATGTGCTAGTCCCCTGCTGTCTCGTGTGAAGTTCACCCACGCGCCACAAATTTTACTCAAATAACACCATATTATCGGTTTTCGCAGTTTTAGTTCTGTTGCTTGCCGGTTAACGTAGCAGCGCAGCGCACCGCGGCTGGAGCTCGTAGACTGGGTCCATTTTTATCGCGCACTGAATCAGCTTGTATACGGCGAGCATGTTGTTTGGAGTGGGTGTTTTGTCTCTTTATTTGGCGCGTGGTGGGCACTTGAGAGTGGTCGCGATTATGTGCAATTTTGTCAACGGGTTCTGAATGTCGCGACATTTATCAGCCGAGTGTGCCGCTGAACTTCATCGCTTCCAACGATAATGCATGCAGAGCGCCGCTTTTGCCTCCCCGCGCCCGCGCCCCTGTGCTCTATAGTCTGAGATTGTCGCGCTATTTTTTCTTAATAGAAATATTATAGTATAAGTTAATAGAGAGTCCGTGAGAGGGAACGGCGGCGCATTGTGTTTACTTACACAGACGTGTGCAGTGCCACTATATTATAGCGCACGCGAGCTGCTGTGGGCGCCATGCATCACCACTTCACGTATCGTGCGTAGTTAAGATGTGCGTAAGAGTGTCACTGTGTATACGCTAACATGGCACGCTCGTGCAGCGCCGAACTGAGCGGTTGTAACAATTTTAACAAGGTTGTCCTTTATTGTCTACTATTTTGTGGAACAATATTCTCGAAAGCTGACCAATAAATTAAATACGCAAAGCCCGAATCTCTGCCAACCAATATACCACTGGCTTGTGGAGTTTAAATACTGGTATTTAGGACGCAGCTCGAACATAGTTTGGGAAAGGGTTAGGCAGACGATTACGACTTTTGCAAACAACCGTATTTGCTAGCTACACACCTATGTATGTAAAGGTAAGGAACGTGGTGATAAGTACTTCAATCATTTTTATTGTTGCAGATACCATCTTCTCGCGCACGCACGCCGAGTAGCTCCTACTCGCGGCGGGTAACTAAGTCGCGCGGTGGTTAGTCTCGCTGCAAACAGATCCGAAACCATTTGCATACATTTACATTTTCTTCAACTGTTAAAAACAATGTCTTCCCCACAAGACGCGCTCGGTTCTGATCATTGTGACGTTGTATGCACCCTTAGTGCCAGGTGTCACCCTTAGTGCGCGTGGCGTGGAGAATCACGAACACTCGGCGTCGGAATATTAAGTGCGAGGGATGTGTTCACGTTGTCGTCGCAGTGAGACGGTAGCGACCTTGCGCCGCACTGTGACACCCAGGCAGGACTTCAGGGACCGAGCACTGAGCACGGTGTTGTATTGCATCTGTAATACTCACGGCGTCTACGTACTGCAGTCGGCTGCCATCTAGCAGTAGCCCTGTTGGGGCGCCACGTCTGGATCGCGGCCACTGTGGCGATGCTTGGCGGACACCGGGTTGACGCGTTCGTCTGTGTTAATGATGATGATGATGAAGACGCTACTTAATGATCATCGTTCAAGCAACCAGCTCCGCGATGCTTAGTCGAGTATTGACCGAGTAATGATTCCTGTTCACGATGTAATTTTCGGATTACTTAATAAGGATTACCTAGATACTTTTCGAAAACCAATGTTTCTCATCAGAGACGTTTTTGTCATATTTTGCTTTAACAGGTAGGTGTATATGTTTTCTTTTGTTATGTATTTTTGTGGTGTACAATAAAGTATATATAAATAAATAATAATAAATAAATATTACAAGATAAGTAATTATGAAGGTCAGATAATTTCAGGAGGAATAAATATGTTACCTACAGATTTAAGGTTAACTTATCTACCTTGAATAAATATTACAGGTTTAATCTACTATTATTTAATTGGGTACTTACTTACATTTAGGTTTATCGTCCAGTAAAAAATATAAATATTAAAAAGAATTAACAATTCGTTTTATAACATTTCCTAAGCATGCGATACAGAAAGTACATACTATGTCTATAGTAGTGGATGGTTTATGTAACTTGGCATGTTGTTGTAGGTAGTAGGTAGGTGTGAGCAGGTCATAGCGGCATCATCCGAGCGTGCTCTGCTAATATTATAACGTAATTACGTAACATAATTAAGTAGGTCCCTAATTTTGAACGCGCCTCTAACAACATTACGAGCGGTATAAAGCATCACTCGACTGTTTTTAATTTGAAAAAAAAAAACTCGGTGTGGTATTAAAGCACCTCTTGGAAATGAGTTCAGAAATAAAGTTGTTTTAAGGTTTATCTTATTAATTGCGAAAGCTCGTTAGTGTAGCACTGCGCTGTTAGTGTTCTGCGCTGCTGCAGAGGGATGGCCGGATATACCCGCGGAGACAACAAGCAGCGTGCCCCATACATCACAGCACGCGACCAATCATTAATATTAGATCAAGTGATGCACGACGGCAATTAATGTCATCTCTCTGCAGGACGTTAACGAAACAAAAACTTTGAAACAAAAAAAAGTGGGCTTTAAGGTGATCCGGTACGATTTAAATTCCGGCATCAACTAAATGTGCGGGCGCGGTGTCTCCGGAGCTGGCGCCGCGCCAGGCGCGCGCTCCGCGGTGGCGCGGGGCCGCACTGTGGCGAAAAATAGCAAAATGCCGCGAAGGGCACTTCACGCTGCGTCACACACTCAATATAATCTCCAGAAGCTCCACGTTACATATTCAGTTTGCTACAAACGTTGAACTCACACTATAGCCACACCTGCGAATTAATTAAGGTTTGAGGTGGGCGGACTCATGGTGCATTGTCGCAAACCTGCTGTAGACACATACGACACACCGTGCCTACAACTGTTATAACTTCGACTACTAATAGGTACACGTTAGTAAGCTTTTTATAAGCGATTAAAAATGTAGCTAGAGATGCGTGCGCAGACGTCGCAATACGCGCGTCGCAGCCGCCGAGTGAGTCTGTGAGTGACACAGTGCGGCTAATTGGTCGGCAGTAGTCGGCACGGCTAGTTGTCACCTCTCACTTGAGAGTTACGGTTTGACGAAACGTTAAGTACGGAAGTCGAACAAATAAGTTTTTTTTGCTATTCCTCATATTTAAGGCGAAATAGAGCAGACGGACATGCACGGAGACATCGTTCGTTAGTATAGTTTTCTAGATGATAATGCACATGGTGTGGTAAGTGTGTAATCTTGCTCAGCAGACTGCCGATGCGTTCAACGTGGACGACACGCGACACACGTCTCAGGACACACGTTGTGAGCTGTTATAGGTAGGTAATATTATAATTGCTACAGGGTCCGAAGTAAGAGAGCTGGCAGGGTGGATCCTCTACCGATGCAAGATATTTAACAGTGTTCTAGTATTATACGAGTGCTTTAATGCTGCCAGAGGGGCACTGCTGCATCGCTGCACCGGGCAGACTGCAGGCAAACAAGAATCTTCGGTCTAACTGGACAGAACTATTGTTACTAAGCCAGGAGCTACAACATAAAAATCCAATTGTACAGGCAGAGGAATAACAGAATTTTCTCGTGACACAACGAGTTTAAATACCTACTACAAATCAATCCGACAACAACACCGTATCACCACCGCCTTACATAGCTGGCAAGGCGAGGATGGCGCACTGTACACATAGGTACTTACCTCAACCTAATTCTTCGGCGAATACTGTTATTCTTAAAAGGTCAATACAGTCAATGACTTCCTGGTCATTGGCCGTTTTTTTAAATAATTGTATTAACATTGTTGTTCAAGTCTAGGTAGGTACCTACCTACCTATCAACTAAAAACTACTTTAACAAATTAAATGTGAAGGTTTTTTAACTGCCAAGTTAAGTTTTTTCTTTAAAATGGAATCGAAAATTCGCCTTGAGTGAGCTGTCGGCCGCCAGGCACAACTATGATACGAAACCCTCAGGGGCCCGGCGCAAGTCACACATTTGTCTGGTGTTTTAAAGTAATTTAGGTAAGTACCTACTTACTCTTGAATCGTTTGCTTGCGAATGATTTCCACCTATGGTTATATTATGTTAAAAGTAGTCTATAGAACGAGTTTTTACAAGCAGATGTTCACGTTTTTTTAATAATACCAAAAAGTCTCATAACGTTGTTTACAAAATCTACTAAGTGTTGTGTTGCCAGTTCTGCGGTCCAATAAAAACAAATAAGAGGTGTGCGTAGCGAGAGCGTGCGCGGTGCGGCACTCGACCGCCCGGCCGGCAGCAACCGGCACGACTCACGAGTCGTCGACTAGTCGCGCGTCGTCGCGTCGTCGGCGCGCTGTGCGCCTGCCAGAGTGCCAGCGACGACTGCTTGGAGTCTGGTCGAGTAGTCGCGCACGCACGACACACGGAGCCACCACGGGACCGCGCTCGGAACACACGATGACAGATGCCGTAAATAAGCGAGACGCGAGTTTAATGGCGAGCACTACGATCTTATTTAAGCGCTGCACGCTGTGGAATCTGAACGACGCTTTGATAACACTTTTTTATGTTAATAAAATAGAAGACAGCTATAGTTGCCTGCATGTATCTACGTTGGCTTCAGATTTTTGCATAGGTACCTCGGTACCTCTACCTACTTAATTCGCTCATGTAAAAATGTGCGTAAGCGAACTGTCCCCACTACAATATCAAATATTACCCTGACGTGAAGTAAATTTTCATGGCTCAACGATAGGAAAGGAAAGAATTATTGTTAACTTTTTAAATGTTTTTTTGCGGTGGGGGTTTTTTAAATTAACAATTTTAATTGATTTGTTTTGAATTGATGATTTGATTTGATTTGCAGTTGGCAATGAAATTAAAGATATTTTACTTATAATTATGTATAGTGTTGTAAGTAAGTAAATATCTTATAGCTGCAGTGCCTCGTTGCTTTACTATTAAAGGGACTTAACTAACTTTGTTTTGTTATCTCTCTATGATTGGCGACAAAAGCATTCCTGGTTCTTTACTAATGGACCATAACTTGTTTGTTTTACGATTCCTTCTCTTTTCTGCGTGTGTTACTGAGCGCGTCGTGTTCGTGCCTCGTGGTAGTGTTGAAGGGGAGTATCTCCCTTGCTAGAGTATCTAATGAGTAAATTGCTGACCACGAGGAATTTAATATAAAGTCGCCGCGAGCGACCCGTCGCCTCCGCCGTGCGCCCCCACGCCTGGGATTGTTTGTTTGTCTTACAATAATAATATAGGTATGTTGCCAACTGATGGTTTACAATAACATACGCAGGCATTCATGATATTTATTTGAAATATTACTAGATGTTTGTAGTCAAGCAGTGGTAAATAAGCTCTAACAAGCAATAAAGTCAACCTCAAACGAAGCGACATTAACATTAACGACCGTGGCTAGGATCCCATTCAAGTTGGCAAACAGTAACACAGTAACTGCAGAAGCGGACATTATGAACACAACGACATCATCGATCAAGCGATCCGTAATAATGGACGCACAATTAAAACAAAAGGTTGCGTTGAAAAATATGAAAATGTGCGGAATATCCCGCAGTAAGTTATCTTTATTGCGCGCGAGCGAGCCGCCGGATACCAAGCGATCCAATTAAGCGGCGCGTCGCACTTCGCAATAAAATAGGGCGCGATTCCAAAAATCTGGTGCGAATTAAATACATACACGCGTGCAGCGAAGCGAGCATGCTGTCCGAGTGTCCGCTTTGTGACGCGTACGTTGCGACGGACTAGGCAAAGGCAAATGTCTTGGACAGTCTTGGTCTGTGAATCGTGCATATGCCAAGCTAAGCTCAGATTCGCCTTTACACATTTGACATTACCTAGAACGCGGTAAAGTAGGTAAACACACGAACTGACTACAATTAGGCTGAGTACACAAAGGCGCGCGAGCGATCTCACGACCCTCGTCGTGCGAGACGGCGCGGCGCGGCGGCGACGCGACAAAAAGTTTTTCAATTAGCTGACCAAAACCGCGCGCCCCTACCTACACTACTGCTATCGCCTGATATGTCCGACTCCATCCACTTTTATACTGCAAATTAAATTAGTTTTCCTCCGTACGAATACTCACCTAGGTAGGCGGTCAACTGGTTTCACCCATACACTCTGCTATTTGATCTGCTAAAAGCATTTTAAAGTTTCTTGTTGTAGCGGAGTGTATCGCGGACGTCGAAGATATCCGAGATCGAGCAGTGCGCCGCGACGTTTGTGCACAAGTGTGAGTGCCTGTCGCCCTTGTGTCGGTTCAGTAAACAATTTCTATTGCTTTAAGTAAGTAGGTACGTTTATTAAAATATGTAATAGTAAACCTTGTTTTAAAATAATGATAGTAATAAATTTTAAAATAATAATCCTCCATACCGTTTCCGGCTACGGCGACCGTTTCTTCCTTACTGGCGTCTATCATGGGCTCTCATGTGGCTAGCAAAACCACCTTTGTTTACAAACACTCTTGCACAGATTGGACACATGAGAGCACCATTTACATAATTGTAATTTATTGCCGCAGGTGGTCGGGCTTTTAGTTCGTTACGCTTAGAGTCTAGCTTTGAAAGCCGACGAGTTTCAAAGTCAAAAACTTTCTCTTTCACCAGTGACCTCCACTCTCCGCGGCAAGACGCAAGGTCTTCCCACCGAGAAGGATCTACGTCACAACCCTTCATGTGCCGTTTAAGCACATCCTTAAATCTCAAGAGTTGACCGCCATGCCTTCGCTTGCCCTCCCGAAGTTCTGAATAAAGGATGCGCTTCGCCACTCTCTGCTCCGACATGCGTGCCAAATGGCCGCACCACCGAAGTTGCCTCCTCATGAGGTATGCCTCAAAAATAAATCAGTAATAAATTTTAATGTCTTCTCAAATCCAAAAAGATAATACTTATTCCCGATTCACACCTTGACAAACATTTTCATAATATCGTTTGTAGTAGGTACTTACCTACACACAGGCGTAGAATACAAACGTCCGTCGTTCACATAAATTTTCAATATAGCTTCATTTGAGAAAGCTATTAAGATTATAATCGCGGGCGCGCATCTTTAATGCGTCAATTTGTATGCGCGCGTGTGATCACCTCTCAATAGATAAGGCCGCCTACGCGCGCCGTAACTTCGGCTATTACGATAATTACAAACGTTATTTCTTCGTAATTGACATCCGAAGACAAAACAATCTCGGGCGCATGTAAACTTACTAAAGCTGGGTGTTTACACGCGGCGCGCGGCGGACGGCCCGCGGCGCGCCGCGCCTCTCTGCTCGTGTAGTATTGTATCTCCGCGTGGCGCGTACACTCACGAACAAATACATACTACGAAGACATCAAGTCATAAAATAAGCAGTTGTGTGCTCTACGGGTGTCGTGTTCCGTTTAATATCATAATCATGAGGACGTCTCACACATAGGTAATCAACATTCCTAGATCAGTAAGTTATTACGTAGGTACTTTTGTAATTCATTTCACAGGTATTTAGAACCGCTACCGATTGTTTCAATTTAAAACTTAGAGTTTTAATTCTCTGTTAACGCGCGTAGGTAACACATATTGTAGAAAAGGAAATTGAAATCCAAATGACTTATTAGCACGTTCAGTACGACTCTAGTGCAGGCGCAGCGCTACGGCGACGGACCGCTCGGAATACCAGCGACTCTAGCGAGTACATTATAGGAAAATATGTATTACAGTGAAGGAGTGTCGTGAGCGAGTCATGTTTATAGCCGGCTATGATGTATTATAATTCATTACCGGTATAAATTGCTCGCCGCCCCGTGTTATTACTGGCTTACATTAATTCGTCAAGTGTGGTCCGGCCCCGCCCACACGTCAGCTTCAATTAAATAATATTACTCGAGACAGCGGCCGACCTGCTCCGACCTGCTCCGGCGGCTCGCGAGCACCGCACTGAGTCCCCGCCGGAGAAGACCCACTTCCATGCAACACTCTGAGTTAGAACAAGAGCAGTAACGTAGTAGCAAAGGATTTATTTTGGATTATCATTCAGGAATGTAGCAAAGGATTCAAGCTATTCCTATTCCAAAACAAAATCTAGTATGACCAATAGTTATACTCTACTTTTCAGTGAAAAACACCTTCTGCAAGACAACACCATCTCACTTTTAGTTGAGGATCCAAATTGAAAACTCATTATTTACCAGCGGGATGATATAAATCTAAACTAAAGTAACTAAATAGTCTATAAAATAGTAGCTTACAACATTGTTAGCGACGGGACACTGACCTTTAAGATATAGTGACACCTAGTTTTGAGATCAGAGATGTGTTTTACTTAGCCAAAACCCTCTTGTTAATATACGTTTACTTTTTATATTATTGCTTGGCCAGACTATAGAACTGTGATGACTTAGGTACTTTGACTTAGGATTGCATGATATCTTATTCGACATTATCGAGCAGGTGGTGTGAAAAATAAAGTATCGATGCTGTACATCACATCCTGCTTCTAAAAGTGTAGATTTTTTCTGCTATCGACAACCTCTAAGTAAGGAGTTGTCCTTCTGTAGCCATTAAGTTAGTTATGACACTAGAACCCTTTACTTGACGCAGTGCACAGAGTTTGATTAACTGTCCTGGACAGGTCGCACTCGCTCGTCCCGCGGCTAAGATTAATAATAACACGCTATCATTAACTAGTTCGTATACTGAAGCCTTCTCCCTGCGCAACTGCCAACTTCGCCGATACGTCGATACATCGGTGAACTATACAGTTACAGAGTCTTGGGAGTATCTGACACCGAATCCAAACCTTATAATGTTCACTACGGCGACAAAACGGAAATAAAAGGAAACACTGTAAGTTACTATAATTGTATTAATTAAAATAATTAACAGTAATTACTGTGAAGTAAGAGTCAGTAGTGAGATGAAAACGGAAAGAAATACGCGCGAGTGAACACGTGGCGGTGGTGCATCGCCGCCGATATTGCACTAATAAATGCATTCTAATTCTATAATTGCAAAGTAAAGTGGTACCTACATTACCAAAAATCAAATTAAATCAATTATTTATATGCAAACATGGGTACTTGGTAGGTATAAAGATGTACGTTTCCATAACTATTAAATTGACTGGTGTAGGTCTAGTTGAGCAGGTCGGGAAGTAGTGCTAAAGATGACATGCCACAGCGTAGTCTAGAGATTTAATATGTAGAAGAACACTCCAGCTTACACTGGTTACTCTCCGCCGAAATAGCATACCTACCTACCTACTTACCTAATATTTCCGGGAGTTTTGTAAATATTATGGAAAGTATTAAAATCGGATAATTGTAATTATTTCAGTCCGCTCACAGGCACAGATAAAACAGGACAACAATCACGAGACACGGGACGTACAGGCAAGGATGTTTAAATAGACTGAAACTACTCCTTAATCGATGCGCGCGCGCTGCTCTTATTGCACTCATTTTGATGTTCTCTTGTGTACGGATTACCTGGAAGTATGTGAGTACAGCGCACGCGCTCGAGCTTGTCTCCACACAACGCAACGTATTGGGTCTTATCTTGAACTGTGGATTGTATCTTTTCATTCTAGGAAGCGATCCTGAGATGATCCAAATGAAAAATGAGATAAGATGTAAATTCTTAGATCATTTTGATTTCCGTGTCGTAGCTTCCACAATTACTAATGGCTACGGAGAACAATATTTATTTTAATGGCCACGCTTTCAGTCGGGCGTTACACGAATAGGATAATTTATATTCAAACGTTTCAGTGCACGTAATGATAACTAGTACTATTGAAACACAGCTCAGCACAACTTGATGGAATTCGTATCAGCAACTGTGCCTCGTAGGGCGCTGCCCGCTACCCAGCGCTCTCGCTGGTGACGGGCGCTCTCTGCCATTACTCATTGCTGTTTCTTGTTAACCTGTTGTGCTTTGCTAGCGATTACTAAATTAACATCTCAGTTACAGAGACACTACATGACGTTTTAGAATTAACTAGATCAGATTTGGTATAACATATTTCGTACGTGGGTTTAACTATAGTTATAATTAACCGACTTCAAAAAAAGGAGGAGGTTCTCAATTCGGTTGTATTTTTTTTTTTTTTTTTTTTTTTTTTTTTTAGGGTTTGTTACCTCAGTACTCCGTCATTTATGGACCGATTTTCAAAATTCTTTTTTTGTTTGATAGGGTATACTAACAGATTGGTCCCATTTGTATCAAAACTCATATCTGATGAGGGATCTTCGAGGAATTGAGGAAACTCCTCAAAAAATATAGGCACACATGCACCGATTTCAACATTTTTAGTAACAAATCAAGCATTTTCATTTAGAAAGTAACATTTGGTGAAGAAAAACTGATGAAGAAGACAGGCAACGGAACTCTTCAACGCATAACAGCAAATTATTCGCAATTGCTATAGTTAGATGTCTATGCTGAGCTTTTGTATTTCCACAACATAACATTACGCCATTCTATTTTAAAAGGGACCGGCAGAGATGTACAGATTAATGTTTAGAGATAGAACTTCTTTAGCAATTGTTATCCAATTTCAATGATTCTTTCAAGTTTTGAAAGACTTTCTTTACATACAAAGAACTAAAAATTACAAAATAAAAACTTTTTTACAAAAAAAATAACCGACTTCTTAAAAAAAAAAACTAACAGGTGAAAAATAACTCCAGTTTCGGAAGTCGGTGGCCAATAATAAACAAAGCGAAACCACCAAAGCCACAGACTTCCGAAACTGGAGTTATTTTTCACCTGTTAGTTTTTTTTTTTAAGAAGTCGGTTATTTTTTTTGTAAAAAAGTTTTAATATAATCTGATCAATGTATGTACACAAAACATTGTAAAACATATTTTAAAAGAATAAGTGTGGAGTTTCTTGCCCATTCTTCTCCATATAAATGTACATTTTGGAAGGAGCAACTAGAATAATTTTTGAAGTTAACTTTTGTTTGACGTTCAAAAGTGCCTTATAATGGCCTAATTGAAATAAATGGTTTGACTTTGACTTTGTTACAGGTACAATACGACTGAAGTCAAAGTCAAAGTCAAATCATTTATTTCAATTAGACCGTTAAAGGCATTTTTGAACATCATAATTAAAAGTTAAAAGTCAGTCAATTGATTAAAAATCATCAAACCCTTAAATAATAAAATTCTTTATATGTAGGTATTGGTACCTACAAATATCGATATACCTATGAAACTTAGAAATAGCGATACCTAAGTATCAACACACGCGACCACGAGACCTGTAGTAGGTCTCGTTAGGCATTAAGTCCGCCTATGTACATTTGTGTGCTTGAAGTATTAAATAAATAAAGAAATAAATCGGTTCACCCGTTTAAGCTCTACGGTGCCACAGACAGACAGACAGACAGACAGACAGACACACACACATAGCGGTCAAACTTATAACACCCCTCTTTTTGCGTCGGGAGTTAAAAATAAGCACAATTGCCACATAAGCCTTTCATTTTTGACGTACGTCAGTTATGCCCTTTCCATTAAATATATCTATACTAATATTATAAAGAGGTAAAATTTGTAAGTTTGTAAGTTTGTATGTAGGGGGTAATCTTCGGAAGTAATAATCCAATTTTAAAAATTATTGTATTGGTGGAAAGCTACACTATTTCCGGTGGACATAGGCTACTTTTTATCCCCGTATTCCCACGGGAACGGAAACTACGCGGGTGAAACTGCGTGACGTCTGCTAGTCAATAATAAAAAGGTTAAATAAAAGTCATATCTCACAATATGCCTTTTTATTGTAAGTAATAAAACTTAAAAAATGATGCAGTTGTGCCCTTTAAGCTTATGCTATCTCTGTTGATTTTGTAGCTAAAAATCCACAAAAAATCAGGCAGATAGGCCTTTTTTTCCTGATTCCGAGTATATATATAACTCAATTTGACAAAAAGTGTTAGTTGTGCCCTTTTTCGGTAACACGGCAGTATTCTATTCTATTCTAAAAATGTACTGCTGCCATTATAATAGATATTCCCTTAAACAGTAAGTAATCTTAAAAATCAATCACCAAAAGATCCATGTCCTGTAACATTTGTGTCGCACTTGAGCTGGCAGGTCATCGTGAGAGGATTTTTTATTTGATCGTCACCGTACAGTGTGGGCGTGCCGCGCTCCTCATACAGTAACGGTTTGTTTTAATCCCGGAGGCCATCCGGCGTCGATTCATCATCAGTGGGTGCTGGACAGCCGGACAGACGTAGTGTCCGGGTGTTCGAAGCGAGGCCCAAAATGTCGTGCTGATCGACTATTTATCAAAACGGACTCGTGACGGCAAGAATTTTAACGACACTCTACCTTATCTGCGGGTTTTGACGTTCTATATTCTATTATATCAATTAGCTCCCATTTTGCATCTGCAACAGAGACGGAACAGGCGTACGCCGAAGACGAGACAAAGAAGTCCTCAACCATTCGAACTCAACACATCAATGTTATTAGTGTTCGTTGCTAATCTATTATATAGCAATGAGTATTTCGCACTCCTGCACTTACTAAACCTACTGTAATGGAATGCCATTATGAGTGACATAGAAATCAGTAGGTATAATTAACTAGCACCGTTGTGTAATACGTATACACGTAGGTATGTGTCGGTGCACCGCCGCACGCCCTGCGAGCCGCAGATGCCGCGCATGCCGCGCGTACGTGCGACACGATCACACGACGCGCGTTGTCTATCATACGAGTGGACGGTGAGTGACGTACTATAACTAGCGTTTGTTTTTGATGTATGCTTTCGTCGAGGTCGAGTGTCGAGACATACCGTCTGCCAGACATACGCAATACGCTATGGACACAGAAATGCGTAGAGTAAAGTTCAGTTTATAGGGTGGAGAGCTTCGGTACGGATGAGATTAGAAGTAAAATGTATACATAATTGTCTTTGAGAGCCCATCCCTGGTGATGAAAAAGTAATGGTAATGGTGATATGAAAAGAAAAGCAAATAAATATGCATCGGGAAGCGAAGTGCAGTGGGGCAAGGTCAGCCAATCCCGCGCCCCGCGCTTCCGAGGCCGTACGAACAGAAGGACAACTTTACTTTGTTTTGAAAGTAAAAGTAACTCAAACTTGGGTCTCATGTATTTTAGCATTTAAATCTTAATTTAAGTATCGCTACTACTACTACCACAACGACTCTAAACGCTGGCGGGGCGTCCGAGGTTGAGCTTAACCGCTCATATTATGCAAGTTACGTAGTTCAACCGTCAACGCATTTTGTTAGCTAACTGATTAACCGCAAGGGGGTTGATAGATAGTACATAGGCGGTACGTCAGTAGTAACGCTTTGTTTCTGAACTAGCCCAGTTTTTTACAAATAAAGCGTTACTTCTACAGAGTGGGAGGCCAGCGTCAATTTTACTGATTTTTTTACGAATAACGTGCTGCCTTCTGCCTATTAAAACGTTTTGTCCGCCAAATTAATGCTCAATGCACAAACAAATATGTATTTCGTTTCTAACTAAAAGAGTAACTAACTAATTCACTTGAATGTTGGTAGACCTATTTTTGGCGACTGTATAAGTCTTATGCTTGTTACTATTATTCTAATGTAATGCTGTATACACAAGCTGTTGGTTTACCTTTAATAAATAAATAAATAAGTAACTAAGTAACACTCCATAGAGTAGGTACGACACTCATTATTAATTAAATAATAATAAAAGCTTTTTTTAATTTGTTTTTTTAGTAAGCACGTTCTTTCGTGATGAAATACGTAATAATGTTGTGTGAGGATGGTTTTAGACAAAGTATAGCACAATTTTCTTTGTTGGCTTATGTTATTAGCGTACAGAGAAAGTCCTAGCTACTTTAAATGTTGGTTACGTACTTGACTTTTTACAAAGTTGGGACGGATACCTCTTCATTAATCATTCCCTATCAACTGATCGTATTGGGGCGTCACTGCATCCCGCGGTCCGCGCAGCTCGTGGTGGGCACTGTGGGCAGCTAGTCGCGCTGACGTCACGCGCCACTCACCGCCACACCACAGTGTCACAACATCTGATGGATTAAACACGTCGACCACCCCTCCCTCCGCATCAGCACCTCACCGCAAAGCATCGCCTATTCACCTTACATTACCAACGAATACAGAACAATGACAGAAGTATAGTTCGCTCACACTGTTTCTGTAATAATTAATTTCAGTCTCAAAATCGCGCTGTATAATCATGTATAGATGAAACTACCTCTCTTCATTCCTTATGGTATATTCGTTAGACTATTCCTTGAGCTCACGTCTTTTCCCCATGGTGGTGGACAGAAACTGCAGAGCGCCACCTACCTGCGGTCCTTACATACTCCTTTTGCTTGGTTTACCTTCGTTTATCTGGTCATACACATAGAAAGCCTGTGTCCAACAATGAGCAGTACAGACTACATACATCACAGACTATTTCTGCACAAAATCAAATGATTCGATAGTTACCGTCTACGTCGCGTCGTGTATGATTTGCAAAACTGTAGATGGGCTACAAGGCGCCGGATACGGAGCAACTATTTCAGTGCGTTTGTTCCTGCCTGACCTACTGCGTGTACCTGCCTCGTGTTATCAGGTTGTCAGTCCACATGATATAGGAGCTACTACTATGCATGCACGTCGCGTTGCACGTGTCACACAGCTCGCGACATATTCAGCGCGCTTCGTGAGCGACAATACTAAGAACGTGAATCGTAAACATCATCATCTTAACGTGATCATTCGTCCCGTCCGTCGGTCTGTCCGTCTATCCGGCTAGATGTTACACGGGTATTTTTAGAGGAAACTAATTGGCACTATATCATTCAAATGTAATAATAATATTTGTTACAAACGGTGTAGGTGCAGCAACGGTCATAAGCATCAGCGATACGTTGGACTACATGCTCATTATTCAAATAAAATGATAATTCTAAGCCACTTTTGTGTCTTAAGTATGTATAATTGTTTGGTACGCTCTGCAGCCTGAACGTCTCGATGGATATTAGCTGCAGAGGTGTCGTTGATTCGTATTTACTGGTTGAGTGACAATAACAAAAAACCAAATGGCGGTATTTTGGCGCCAAATTCAAATGTTTGGCTCGTTCTTCAGCCTGAACGGCTCGATGGATTTTAGTTTGCGAGGTGTCGTTACATTTGTATAAAAAACGGTAATTTAAAAAACTAAAAAACCCGACTGGTTTTCCAGAAATAGAGGCTTAGTGAATTGAGAGCACATACATATATTACACAATGCAGATTACTCCAATCTACTGACTAGAATGGGTCGCGACTGCTACCGATTCTTAAGTTAAGTGCAATCGGGTTAAGTGCAACTTTCTTGTTTTAGGGCTTTTTCATGAATACTCAGAAAAGCAGTCGGGTTTTTTAGTTTTTGAATTACCGTTTTTTACAGACAATTTTCACCTCCAAATATTCATCTAAGCTACACGCATAGTACCTACACATACCTACACTTACCTAATGATATAAGTTCCTAGGTTTTGAACGACATGACATAGTTTAAGTCCGAGTGGAGGGCCGAGTGGACAACGCGTGTCCGAGCGCTCCGGCACGCGGCGCCGGACGTCCGGGCTAAACGACCGGACATGCGGCTCACTGCCGGACCACAATATTTAGCGGGCTCCTATTTAAACACAACTTGTTGATGAAGACAGGAGTAGGTTCGCTTTAGATTCTGCTTAGATTGAAGTTTCTTAATATTTTTGAAGAACAGTGGAAGAGATCTCGCTATGTTCCATGTCGGTCTAGGTACCCAAAATGTACAAAAACGTTGATTACTCCAAATAAAGCGATCAAACTATTCTGGTCTGTTCACACACCTAAGTGGTTTTTAATTAAGATTCGTAGTTTTGCTTTAAATTGTATCAATGACGTATTTAAGTCAGTTACGAGACAGATACTTGCGATGCTCAATAGTGTCACATTTATACAAACTAATAGAATAGTTAATGATATTGTAAGGCAGAGTGCCGCAGGCTGGCAGGCCGCACATGCGCGCCGCGTTTATTGCACTATCATTTATTTGTATCACAAACATTTGCTCGCCAAATTAACATTTGTTAACAACCATTTACATTGTGCCCGTGCTTTACCAGATTTAATTACATTTCCATTTCCGAACGGTCTTTGGCGCAAACGATGAAATGACTATTTATTTTTTGGAGGCATGAGGAACAGGGTGTAAAGTTCCTCATCCACCATAGAATAGGGAGGCTCCTCCGACCAGACGGGTGTTGTGTCTGGTGGGCTAACTACTGCCCGACGGTTGTTGTCGGGAACTTGTGTACGTTCAAACTGCGCGGATAACTTTGATACCGCGATGAAGGATAGTTAGTATGTGGCGAGATAGATGTCGCTACAATTTGATCACAAACAGTGTCGCGCGGGTCGCGCCGCACCTATTGTGAGCAGCTCGTTAACCTTTTGTTAATTCTTCTCCTGCGCTCTCTTGGCGAACTACACTATCCAGCGCAGTTCATTCATTCTAAATAAATGAACTAGTTCCTTCGTTGCGCGTCGCAGTCAATCAAACTATATGACCCGCGGCGTCCTAATGCTTCACCTCCCTATGTAATCTAAATATTCGAGTCAAATGCTGCGAAAATACCGCCAAACAACAGAGATTATAATGTAAATGTATGCAAATGCTAGGAGGGTGCCCGCTCCGCCCGCACCGCTCCGCATGATCCGCATCTCGCCGGACACCGCGCGGCGCTCAGTCTACACTCAGCTGAAAAAATGGCGCACTCGGCGGCGGCGCGCGGCGGACAGATAACGACAGCTTACGTCGTGGAAACGAGAGGCTTTGAGCTAAATTGTTGAAACATGACTTGTTTCGTAAATTCCCGGAGAGTTAGCCGGCGAAATGTAAATGATATAATAACAAGGGATGTTTTGATGAGTCCCAAAATTTTCAAATTGAGCTGCTCTCTACGCGACAGGAAATTCAAACGAGAAATAGAAAGAACGCCGATCATCTGGGATAGTACACATTCATCAATAATCGCTTGTATCCAAACTATCAGCGAGTCGCACCTGGTTAGCTCAGATTCGGTCCGGATCGGAGCAGATAGAGGCGGACGGAGTCTGTTGTTTCCAAACAAAATGAATGTAGATTGCAGACATGTTCTTTATGCCGAGGCATAAAGGAGCGGCGCGGGCGACTGAGAGGGATGCGGGGGGTGCAATGATTCGATTTAAATGCAGAGTTTGCTATCTTGTCGGCGGTCGCTATCAAGCAGACGAGACTTACTGCGGAAATTTCAAACCTAAAATGTTTGATCTGACCGGATAAGAAGTAGAAAGAAACAGATTACATAGTTTGATATTTCTAAACTGGGCAAAAATTACAAATGGCATTAGCATCAGATATTATATTTATTAGGTACTTGCTAGAAGTTAATAATAGTCGCCGATTGCTTCTGTAGCAATGCCGCAGGCCTAGCAGATGCCGCGTCCAATCCGAGCGGCTCCGCGTGCGTCGCGCTCGCGAGCGGAATATAAATGTGTGCGCTCCGCGAGGCTTCGGCCATTACGCAAAAACCGGCCGAATCCACAGCTTTTCATACAATTTAAATGGACAATTTGCCGCTTCACTTATTTACGCTTACGCTGTCACCCGGCATCCCTCACCCCTGCGCTGTTCCCTTCCGAGAAGTTTGTTCGAATATTTTTCGTTTGTCATCATTAATTACTGAACGCTTTTCTTAGCACAGTGAAACATCTGCATTTTTAATTTCCGCGGGTTTATTATCAGAATTGAGATGGTGATTACCCGTTTCACTGGACTTCCGCTTGTTTAGATGTTAAACTTATCAAAGTTCAAAGTTATGTAAAGAATTTTTTGATGAGCCGACACCCGCAGATTCACCTACAGTGTTCGGCACAGTGACCACGTGCTTAGGTTTTCGCTCATCACTTCCCTAGTACTGCTTCAGGAACAACAACTATTACGTCCATTTATTTAAAAAACCGGCAGTAAATGAGTGCGTGGAAGCAAGTTGCAGAGTTGAGTTGAGTTGAGTTGTTGGTTTTTTGTTGTTGTTGTGGCAGTTGTTGTTGTTGTTGGTACTTGTATGGCAGTTGGGCAGTATACCGCATTAGAGTACAACACTATTAATTACCGCTCTTATTGTCCCGGAGCCGGATCAGCGACCGAGGCAGGACCGGCAGCCTTGCGCTCACGGATAATTAATTTTAATAGCCTACTTAGTTTTAAACAAGTCATGGGATCCTTTACAACACTTTTGGGGTAGTTGTAAATTTCCAATGTAAGCTGGGCTCTGATTGTAGTATAACTCCGTACTACGATAGGCCAGATCCCATGGACCTCGGTCAGCGTTACATCATGTTACTACCGACGTACCTACGTGCCGTGTACATAATGTATAACTGTATAACAATGTATCGTCTAAACTAATATCATAAAGAGGTAGAGTTTGTGAGTTTGTGACGTTGTAAGGGTAAAAAGCCACATATTTAGAGTGTCAAAGGCATATTTAGCTGTGCATTAGGAACAGAAACATTAATTTTATAAATTTGTATAAATAAATATCCTATCCTCATCTGTGAAACAATGCAAGATGGTCGATGATGATGCCACTATCAGGCACGGCGAGCACGCCGCGCGCCGCCTCGCCTGGCGCACCGCGCTCGCGTCGGGCTGCTCAGTGCAGCCGCCACGCACCAACTAATATCACAAGTCAAGTTTCTGCACTATTTGCAATTTGCATATCGACGCGTCCAACTCCACGCGTGCGGGTATCTGTCACGCAGCCGGCGCAACGGAATTAAACAAGTTTTGGGTTTTATGCTTATGTTTTTATACATAAACATTACTTACTCATCTATATTGTAATTATAACTAGTAATAGAATTGAAAAAAGTGTTGCTCTCATAGCAAAGTATCTATTACAACCCAATTACTCAGACACAGAAACAGTATTGGAAGGATTACTACGATTGTAAGCTTTAGTTAGAAAGTAGTCTATACTAATATCCTAAAGAGGAAAGATTTGATTGTTTGTTTAGTTGCATTGAATAGGCTCCGTAACTACTGGATCGATATGAAACATTCGTTCAACAGTGGGAAGCTACACTACCCCAGGGTGAAATAGGCTACTTTTTCACCCTGGGATACCTTTACCCTTTCTCCCTGTGTCCCCACGGAAACTGGAACTACGCGGGTAAAACCGCGTGACGTCTGCTAGTGCTACACATTTTTGCATTCAGTGTCACGTCACTTTGAGCTTTCTCCACAACAAAAGCTGATTATGGTATGCCAAACTACTACCTGTAGATTATTTGCGGTTTTTGTCTCTACCAGAATAATCATTATACGTGACACCGACTTAAGGTGCCTGCTTTCCATTACCAGTATTGTGTGCCTGACTTAATTATTAACTGACTGTTTAACGTATTTGTAATGTACAGAGAGAGAGCAACATACACAGCGAGCGACTGGGTGCGCGGGCGCCTGGCGTTGAGCCAGCTCAGCCAGCCGTCGACAGCGGGAAGGAAATACTTCTGTTGCTATTACAATTATTTTTGAACCTTTTATAAATTGCCTTGAACCTCCTCACCTCGTGCTAACATAAAGTGGCCGAAGATTGAGCTGTCCGAATCAATGCCATCATCTGTTTATAATTCAGTAATTTACTAATGCACAATATTGTAGCCGACATTGTCAGATTAGGTTTTGGCGTCCCTTATGATGGCACTACCTATCTAGCTACCACCTACGTTATGCCATATGCTGTATTTAAGTTTAGCAGTCAGCTATGAAATGAAGACTGCATTAGAGTAACTATCGTAGGTAAGTGTTAGTTCGTGGGGACCTAAAATAAGGTAGATATATAGTATTTGTATCATGTTTAACTTACGAATTGTGATAAATCTCAATGCAGAAACAAACATCAAAAACAGAACATTGATATGACAGAAGTAGACCGCGCCAAAGATAAAGATATATTTATTTGTTGCCAACCGCCGTAACGCCATTTAAGTAGCGAATATAAACCGATATACCTACGTTTATGTATAACAGAATGTGTCAATACAGAGTGGACGGGACATCATACCACAAACAGTATTTTTGCAATAAAGTATTGAATATTTAACAGATTCTATGTGTTATCTACATCATCATGGGAAGTCGCTGAAAAATTTCTATACTGCAACTAGGGGTGTCGAAATTTTGCGTCGGCTTTCCCTTATTTCCAAGTCGTAAGTCTTTTGTTCTTGTTCTTTTGTATAAAAGCGTAATTTCTGTCGAAATTAATGAGATTTTATTGAAAAATCTTATGTGGCGGCTTTTTCAGAGTAAGGGAAGGAATATCATAGTTTCACAACGTTTGTGAAATCTTACTCTTCTTTGGATGCGCAATAGTCTGATGTGTATCATAATGTATTATTCAGCTTCCACTGTAATTATACTAAGTGACGAATCTGAGAACAATGTTCGTTCGTGTAGTACTCGTGCAGTACACCGCGCCGCTCTCGATTTTGTTTTTTTTTTGTTGACTCCTCGGCGCCGCGTCGGCTGCGGAGCGTATCTCGCGACTTTACAACCGCTCCGATGCTGATTTATACTAGCTAACAAGACTAAAGTGATCTCTGCTTTATGTTTCCACTTGCTAATAAAAAGAGCATCGAGCAGTCGACAGTCGACAGAATAGCCACGCTTCACGGAATTAGTAATAATAACATTACAGCTCAACGAGTGACGGGGTTCCGTCGCAACCGCCGAACGACCCGGCTGGTTTAATTTAACAACAAATTTACACTCGATTAGTCCTCTTTAGACTTGTACAATTTATCGATATAAGTTATTGCCGCGCAATCTTGTAGCGATAATTTATGTCATGCCGCAACTATTTTAATATTATATGAAGTCGTGAAGAGAAAGCTCGTCTCCGCGGCGTGCGTCCACTGTGCAGAATCCAGAGCCGCCTGACGAGCTGCATGCACCGGTAATGTGTTCTTTTAATCAACGCGGATTAATGTGATCCTCACCAAATGCTCACTAAGCCTTGCTAATGTAGTGCGTAAGCTCGGCGCACACGGCGCCGGCCGCGCTCTCGCAACTAAACAAAATAAAACAGAAATGTAAAATAAAATAATAAGTAAAAGTCGTGTGTGCGATGAATTCGTTAGCGGAACGCGGTGATATATAATCGCTCTAAATGCGATCCATTAGTCTTCTTGTCGTGATTGTCGACCCAAATTATTTGTTACGAAAATACTTACGCTCTGAATAAGCTCTGAGACGATATAGGTATACCATCCTACCATCGGCAAATAAAAAGATAAACGATAAAAACATAAAGTTAGTGCCTACTTCGACCCGCGGCGCCTCCGCACATATCAGGCGACGATGATATCGAGTTGAACAATAAAATGTACGTATTTATGAGGGTCACTTACGGTCTGCGTCGCGTACGTCGATACCAAATGAGCCGATTTCTATGGAAATGCTTCTGTTACACTTCATATACAAAATTAGCAAACAAATACAGCGGTTGTAGAGGAGCAATAAGAACAATAAGCGAAGACTTATTTAAAGATCGAATTTAAACTACAACAAGCTCAGCAGTGGGTACCAGTTTAAAAGCTATAAATAGAGAAGATACAGCTTTTTAATATACATTGAGCGTACAGTTAGTTATGTAAAGCCGGCGCGGAGTAGCGAGGCGGTATCGGAAGCGCAGCGTGCAATATCGTCGATTGCACATTTCCGCGCGGCGGCGGCTCTCGCCTCATGAATTTGGAAATCAACAACAGTAATCGCTGTTCACTGTTGCTTTTATTCCTTCTACATTTGTACTAGGAAACAATATATAAATGAAAATGGCTACTAAATATGTGCTTTGATTTGTGCTCTTAAGAACAATGAATTACTTCGAACGCACTTGAAGTGAGCGTGTATTTGATAAACTGGTAGAAAACATTGAGAGAGTTTCGTTTATACTTATCGAGTGAGTACCACGGATCGAAAGCGTTGAGTTGACATTAACTTGCGGCTTGAGAAAAGACGAAGGACGAGGTCAGGACGGGCCGGTGTGTGAACAGCTGGTCGTATCAACACAAGTCATCCCGTGAGCACTTGGTTGAAGTGGACTGTCGATGCCTAGCAATAGTTTGGAATGACAGCTCAATTCGCCTTCACGTCACCGACATTTTTACGTGGTGATTTTTGCAGAATAACACTGCTCAACACATCTAGCTGTAAAACTGTAAAATTGTCCTAATTGAATATGAACCTTGTTCTGTTTGCAATTAAGTTGAAAAACTATAAAAAAAATTGACACATTGGGGCAGCTTGACATGCTGACCTCTGTTATTGTGGTGAATTCTTGTTTTTTTATTAATAGGCCATGTGGGAAGAGGTAAGTAAGTACACGGCGCCGTGCCCCGTGCTTCGTGATGACAGGACAAAACTTGCGTGAAGCTTGTGCGCCCGACCTTAGTTCAGAAGTTCCGACGCCACCGCCGCCGGCGCCGGAGCAGTGAGTATTTTAAATTTAAACACATTTGATAAAATTGTTTTGTTTTAGTTATAAGTTGTAGTGATGCGCATATCTCACCAACTATTTTGACTGGCCAGATGGTTTAGTGGTTAGTGGCTCTTACTCATTGAATTAGAAAAGCTACTCTTACTACTATGCCGGATGTCATGGGTTCGGTTCCCACCTGTGTGGTTCGATAGCTTAAAATTTTGAATTTACGAACAAAAATGCTGGCTTGATATAGAAGAAACTTACCGACGTCTTTTCTCCGTTTTGCGCTGTCCCGGGACTAGGAATCCATTTACAGATGTTCACAGCACTTAGCACAAGAGGATTAGACAGTTTTCACAGTTGTTATTTAGTAATTTTTAGAGTTTTCTTAATATTTTACGGAGCCGCGCGCGCGTTTTCTTTCAAGATGTCTCTCAAAGTGGCGCTTTTGCATGCTTTCGCTCATTCGTTCAGAGCGCTGAGAGATTTCCGCGCGTCTCATTGGTTGAGCGCGTTGAGGCGGGAAAGATGGTTCGTTTCAAATCAAGCCAGTAAGAAATAAACCCAACATTTCCCCCCACCGAAATCCGCAAGGATTTCCCAGTTACGATACCAGGTTATGTGAGGTTTGAATTTGTTGAACCTTGAATTATGCAATGAACTAATATAAGAAGTGAAGTGTGTTTGTGTGTTTAAAGTATTTGATTTAAAGATAAATATAGTATAGCAAGTGGACTGTATTTTTATAGTAAAATAAACAATAATAGAAAGTCATACGTAAAGGGATTTACCTAATGACCGTTAGAAATATGACAATAAAGAATTATTCTGAGTCCTGGTCCAACGGGAGAGAACTCACTTTTGAAACAGGACGAGTGAACTCGTGGTTATTGGCAGTGTGTACACTTATTACACGCACGACCCCGTCTGGTCCACTATGCAATTTGGAAACTCGAGCTAAAACCCATTGAAGCGATGGTGCATCAGAATTTAAAAGTACAAGATCACCGATACTGAGTTTTCGACAGTTGGTAAACCACTTTTGCCGTTGTTGCAATGTATGCAAGTAGTCTTGTCTCCAAAGCTTCCAGAATTGTTGTGACATTTGTTGGACAAGCTGCCAACGATTCAGTCTAGAACCGGACAAATCTGTCAATTCGTATTCTGGTACCGATAGGAGTTCCCTACCTATGAGGAAGTGAGAAGGAGTTAGAACCTCAAACTCGTTAGGATTACTCGACAAAGCACAGAGGGGCCTTGAGTTTAGCACAGCTTCAGCTCGGCAGAAAACCGTACCGAGTTCTTCAAAAGATAGAGCCCTAGAACCAACGGCCCGTTTTAAGTGTAGTTTAGCAGATTTAATCACAGATTCGTAAAGTCCACCAAAGTTACTTCCTGTCGGAGGGTTGTGTCTCCATTTAATTCCACGAGAGACGAAACCTCTGGATATATTTCCCGAATCAGTATTAAGGAAGTCGGTAACTTCTTTTAGCTGTTTGCCAGCTGAGACAAAATTGGTGCCGTTGTCGGACACAATGGAACAGCATAAACCTCTTCTCGCTGTAAAACGGTCGAAACATGCGAGAAAACACTCTGTGCTCAGAGAAGATAAGACTTCTAAATGAACCGCTCGTGTGGCACAACACACGAATACGCACAAATGGGATTTGGATACGTGAGCGTTTCTACGAGTTGACTCCTTGGTAGGAAAAGGTCCGCCTATGTCGATACCAACAGTGTGAAAGACATGAATATCTTGAGTGCGGAACTTAGGCAGTTCACCCATTATAGGTTGTCGATTTGTAGGAGACACCCTAAAGCAAGACATACATTTAATTGTACGTGATCGAATAGCACTACGCGCTGAAATGATCCAATATTTTTGATTGATAAAACTTTGTAGGGTGCGTGGACCCACGTGTAAATGAAGTTTATGAAAGTGATCGATTAAGATACTTGTGAAGTTAGATTTCTTTGGAAGGAGAAGCGGATGCTTCTTTTCGTAAGTTAGATCCGATTGGGAAAGTCGACCCCCCACCCTGAGGAAACAGTTGGAATCTATGAAAGGGTTGAGCTTTCTCAAGGATTGACTGCAGTGACCGTCCTTTGATAATGTTACAATGTCATTCGAGAAATGATGTTTTTGGACTGATTTTACTAGAATATCATGTGCCTGTCTGAGGTCAGTGACCGAGAGTGATCTACGCTTCTGAACCGCTGATCTGCAATTATGGATGAACTGGTAACACACAGCAACAATGTTGAGCAATTTAGTGAAGCTAGAATACTTTTCTGTGAGATTGTAAAGTGAATCATCGGTTGTTTCAGTGGAAACGAGGACCGTCTTGGGACACTTAAGTTCAGGAGGATTGCAGTCACGGAATTCACTCATGGTTTTGATTGGCCACTGTACCGGATCAAGATTGAGCCAGTCAGGCCCGTTGAGCCATTCGTGTGTCGCTAGCAATACGGATGGTAACGCGCCGCGAGAGCAAATATCAGCTGGATTTGACACACCACTGACATGATACCAGCATTCACTGGGCACACTATCATTGATTTTGGACACCCTAGTGGACACAAATGTTTTGAGTGTGTAGCTGGGAGTATTGAGCCAGGCAAGCACGACGGAAGAATCCGTGAACAACAATGTTTCATTGATCTCAAGTCGATTGAGTAGAATGGATTGGACGTACTTGATAAGCTTGGCTAGCAAGTGTGCAGCCATGAGTTCCAGACGAGGAATGGTGACTGTCTTTAAGGGCGCGACTTTAGATTTTGCAATGACTAAACTGACTTTAGTGTCACCATCCGCATTCTTAGTTCGAAGATAAACAACAGCAGCATACCCAAGAGTTGAGGCGTCACAGAAACCTAAAATCTGACAGTAGGTATGATGCACTACCTTGACATGCCGTTCATGTTTTAAATTAGTCAATAATGGAAGTTCCTTGACGTATAACTGCCACTGAGCCTCGAGATCTAACGGCAAGCTTTGATCCCAGTCTAACTGGCGAGCCCAAAGCTCTTGCATGAAACATTTGGCATAAAACATACATGGAGCCACGAAACCTAGTGGATCGAACTGACGACCTATTTGGGATAGAACCGTTCTCTTTGTAATCACTGAGCTAGATGGAGTAGTAGAAAAGGAGAATGCATCAAATGCCGGTAGCCACTGAAGCCCAAGCACTTTTATGGACAAATTCGCCTCATCGTCGAATGCAACTGGCGTTTCGCGATGAGCTTCATCTAGATGTTCGACAACCTGCTGGCAACTGCTAGACCACTTACGGAGTATGAAGCCACCAGCTTTCAATAAGTCCATGAGCTCCTTCTGCAGCTCAAGCGCCTCTTCAACAGTAGCCACAGACCATATAAGATCATCCATGAAAAAGGCTGATTTCAAAAGAGGGGCGGCTATTGGGAATTTGTCCGCTTCGTCGTCCGCTAAAGTGTGTAACACCTTTATTGCCAAATATGGACAACTAGCTACGCCATAAGTTAAAGTATTCAACTCAAACACTTTAATAGGCTGATCCAAAGAGTACCGCCAGAGAATATGTTGATAAGGTCGTTGAGTTTGATCAAGGTCAATCATTCTGAACATTTTACAAATGTCTGCTGAAAGACAAATTTCGTGGAGACGGAAGTTTATTAAGAGTTGATTGATATCAGCTTGAAGTTTGGGACCCGGTAGTACCAATGAATTGAGCGAAACGTTATTAGAAGTCTTACCAGACGCATCAAAGACCACACGATGAGACGTTGTGGTACTTGTTGGTTTGATGATACAGAAATGCGGGATGATGTATTTTGACTCCACGTTCTGGACATCACCAAGACAAGTCATATGACCGAGGTCCTCATATTCGTGCATGAATTTATGATATTGAATTTTCAGCTCAGGTTCCCTCTCTAGTTTTGACTCTAAGTTGAGTAGTCGACGAGTTGCCATTTGGCTCGAGTCACCGAGTTCAACTGATGGCCGAAGTGGATACTTGACCACATACCTACCCGTAGGATCACGACGATGTTCTTTGTCAAACAAACACTCAGCTAATTCGTCGTCCGGGCTGCGACGCTTCACCTCGGATGGTACATTTTCAACCTCCCAGAATGAGTGCATGATATTATCGAGGTTCATGGAGAATCCACAAAAGGGGCCATCATTAGCGGATAAGGTGGCAGCGGTGTGATTAGAACGATCGAGTTCAGTCTGACCTAGTATGACGTACCCAAATACTGAGCTCATGGCAACAGGTAAGCCATGTTCGCGTGGAAGTAACTTTTGACCGTCGTAGATGTAAGGAAACAGGTCGCCTGCTAGCAATAACTCGACTGGCGCGGGTTTATAGTAGGACGGGTCGGCCAACATTAGGTGTTGGAATTCAACAATAGTCTTATCAGAGAGAGGCATAGTAGGTAAATTACCCGCAATATTCGAAACAATAACCGCATCAGTCGACATGATAGGACCAGCACAGTGTCGCGGCTTAATTTTGCAAGTTGTTAACCCGAAATCCCGCACTGGATTGCCACCTAGACCGATCGGCTCAAAGTTGCATTTACGTCGCGACAGCCCTAGGCGTTTTGCACAGTCTTGAGTTATGTAGCTCGACATAGCGCCGCTATCAATTATAGCACGTACGGTTTGGTACTGACCCCAACAATCTGCGACGTGTATAACCGCGGTGCCGAGTAAGACTGTCAAATTAGCTGAGCACGTTAATGCGATGGCACTAGAACTCGAATTTGCAAAAGAATCTATGTGCAATGTGTGATGATGCTTTTTTTTGCAGATCGTACAACGTACTTTCGACGGACAGTCGTCGATAGAATGCTCGCGTAAACAATTTTCGCATAGTTTTAATTGTTTGATTTTATCGAGACGCTGTGCGGGTGTCAAGTCGGTGTAGTCGATACATCGATATATAGAATGCATCTTTTTGCAATACAGACATTCCATGGATTTATTTGACTTTACAGGGTCGTCTGTATTGGCAACAGCTGACGACAAAGTATGCCGTTGTGAATTGAAACTATTTGATTTTGACCCAGAAGGGTGGTTGACCTTTGATTGACCTCGAGTGGACGTTACACTTTTTATAGCAGTGGAATTTGTAGTGCACTCGGACATCTCGAGAACGCGCACGTGTTTTTCGATAAAAGTTATCAATTCGTCATAAGTAGGTAGCTTATCTTGCCCCAACTCTCGTTCTAACTCACGCCTAGTTACGGGATCCAGGTTACGCAACGCGACATAAAACAATAGAAATCCCGACAAATCCTTGATTTTAAGCAGATGAAGCGCTTTAATATTTTCTTGAAATGTTTGTAAGAATTCATTAAGTCCAGATACTGACTCATTTAATAAAGGACTGAAGTTAAATAGCTTGTCGAGATAGGCAGTCGCTAATGCGCGTTTATTTTCATAACGTTTCACCAACGCATCCCAAACTATCTGGTAGTTAGACGATGTAACCGGCATAGACTTTACAATCGTTATAGCAGACCCGCTTACTGCCGATAGAAGATAATAAAACTTTTCAATATCCGCTATTTGTTTGTTGGTATGAATCAGGCTAGAAAACGTATCGCGAAAGGTGGGCCAGTTTTCGAGTTTACTGTCAAAAGGAAACAGTTCCAATTTAGGTAACCTAGGCTTTACACAACTTCCCTCCGATTTCTGTTCAGATCGATTTTGTTTTATATCTATGTTCACACTACTCGAAATTCGGACAATGTAATAATAAATTTCGTCAAAACTTTCAATTTCTTTATATGACGGAACGTAGTCAGGAAAATATTTTCGTTTTAGGATAGTGATATTTTGTATGGATTTTTCGAACTTTTCCTGCCAACTGGGCAGTTCACTAAAACGAGCGTTAAATTCTCCTAATAACTCGGGTTTGCCACTAACGTTCTTGGCAATCTGATATAAGGCTTGCAGTCTCATAAAACACATTTCTTTTGTAGCAATATGTGGCTGTACCAACGTATCGAACTCCTCCTCAGTCATTGTATCAGTTTTAGGCATTTTAGTACAAAATTATTATAAAGCACACGACAAATAACAATGGCGGCTACCCGGTTTCGATAATTTTACGTAAGAAATAATTTGAAATTCAAGATTAGAAATATGAAGTTATGAATTGAAATAGACGTTGGATTAGGTAACAGAATATCTAAAAATCAGTTTAAAATAGGTTTGGAACTTGTTTCATGTATATTTACTGAGATGCAAGCGAATTAGTGTGTATGATTACGGAGTGTACCTAGTGTGGGTACCTACCTACCGGCCGGCAATGGACGAATCGACAAAGTTTGCAAGAATTATACCAATAAATACGTGTACCTACATGAATATTATAGATAATTATATTTAACAGTATTGATTTCGTAACTGGATAATCCGGCTCGAAGGACCAAAATGTGTGGTTCGATAGCTTAAAATTTTGAATTTACGAACAAAAATGCTGGCTTGATATAGAAGAAACTTACCGACGTCTTTTCTCCGTTTTGCGCTGTCCCGGGACTAGGAATCCATTTACAGATGTTCACAGCACTTAGCACAAGAGGATTAGACAGTTTTCACAGTTGTTATTTAGTAATTTTTAGAGTTTTCTTAATATTTTACGGAGCCGCGCGCGCGTTTTCTTTCAAGATGTCTCTCAAAGTGGCGCTTTTGCATGCTTTCGCTCATTCGTTCAGAGCGCTGAGAGATTTCCGCGCGTCTCATTGGTTGAGCGCGTTGAGGCGGGAAAGATGGTTCGTTTCAAATCAAGCCAGTAAGAAATAAACCCAACACCACCCAAGACAAATGTTTGTGTGTGATGAGCACGCTCATTTGTCCTGTATAACTTATCTGTACCTATAATATTAATATTATGTATTTAGAAATATATAGTTAAGTATGTATATGTATATCAGATGTCTACTCATAGCAAAAGTTCTGCTTAGTTTGGGACTAAATGGCGTTGTGTGAAATTTGTGGTTTATTTATTTTAATTGATAGTTGGTGTAATATGCGCAACGGGAACAAAGTCACCAAGCAACATTACGGTTTCATAGGTACTCAAAGCATACTAACGGAAACCTATTTTGTACTAAACCCAGTCTCTATTTCTTGGACCGTGATAGTACAATAATTATCCTCTGTATTGCTGCAGACATGTAATTAATAGTTCCTCGCCCATTCGTATGAAAACGTCACAGCGCGCAAGTTTATAACATCGAGTGTGACACTGGTAACTGACGTTACGAGACGACGAGGTTACATTTGTAGGTAATTAAGATAACCGTGATGGAACATCTAGATACAGCACCATTATCGGCTAAGAGTGAAAACCTGCTTTATGCAACGAAGTTGTTTTGAAATATTGCACTTTAAAATTTCACTGTTTAGACACAATATCCCAATTTAGTTAATTGGATTTAGCTGGTTTTCATTGTTAGCTAACTATTAGTAGTATACGTTATACGTAGTTGGCCAAATGTTTATTTTGTTAAATACGGAGATCCCAAGTTACAGTCCCATCATGGTCCAAAATACTGGACATGGAAAGCATCGACCAAATCCATGTCTCCACTGCTATTTGTTGTATGGTCAGATGTCTATGCTACCAGACACGTAGCATGTTGCACAAGCCTCCGCCCACCAGATCCCATAACAAAACGTGAAAGTTCAATGAATATCTTAGTAACAAATAAGCTTCATATAAACTAAATGTAAACAATAAATTGGAGCTGTAAATCTCAGATATGGTTTTCATTCATTAGCATTGAAGATAAAGCGCTATCCGTACGAGATACTGTAACAATCGTTTACATCCCACGCAAGCCCACGCTCCTTACTGTCTAACACTAAGCTCGAACGTCGCGGTATAAAAGTGCTGAGAAAACGATTTTAAAATCGGAAGTGTTTAATAAAAATGAGCAATATTACAATAGTAAATTGTTAATACTGATAAATATGTTCGCGTCGCATCGCGCTGTATGATAAGTTTCGCTACTCACTCTCAATGACAGCTATATAAATGCATGGCTCAAATATTCAAAGTGTCCGGCGCGGTGTGCAGGCGACCCCCGATAGGGGGAGGCGCGTGACTCGACTGCGAAGCCCCCGAATGAAGACGAGTTATTTACTCGAGTGACCCCCATAAAAAGAAACGTTCCTTCAGGATTGTGCCGCACGTCTCATCGTTGAATTTTAAACAAACACGCTACTAGTATTTCAGTGATTTCCGAAACGTATTTCAAGCGACTGCCGAGCGTCAGGCAGACAGCGGCGACGGCGACAATAGGGGGCGGGGGGCGGCGGTGGAGCGAGGGGAGTGTATAATGCGTTTGTCACACGCGCGACTGTTTATGCGTCTGTGACTTAAAACATTGAAAACCTACTGAAATACTACGTCTGAATCACGAAGTAATTAAAACGAAAACGTTCTTTCATTCCTCCATGAGCGAATCAAACGCCTCTCAGTTAAAGGCACTTCATGGTATGAATCTTAGCGATTCAGTTTAGGAACCTAAACTGGTTTGCATCGGAATTGAATGGCCAGCTAAAAGTTGAAGGTAGACCTCGTTCTGAATCATCTTTAAAATGTTATATGTTTCGACTGAGTTCCTGTGATACATATTTTGTAGGTTCCTATAAATCTAAATGAACAGAAGTGTGCTCCATTAATATTCTCTTGCCCCACAGAACCAGATACATATCGTACAAGTTATTAACATACGTGTCGATTCAATAAATAATTGAATGCATTTGTATCTGTCGCCGCGAGTCACACTTAAAATAAATCATCATAACTCAATTGCATGCATATTATTATCAATTTAGAGTTGCTTACAGAAGTACAGATAATATTTATCACTTGAATGTAAATAACTATATATAAATATAATATCAGAGCAGCTTCTAGCACAGTACAGTACAGTCGGTCTACTTCGATGTTACTTTATTTATTTTTTTTATTTACATTTGTGAGACATTAATATACAAATTATTAGACAACAATATTGAAACACAAACTGACAAGTGCGGGTCGGTTAAGGGTTAACTCATAGTTACGGGTTCCGTAGTCGAGATGAATAATACTCAAGCACGATTTGGACTTTACCAACACTAATAAGTTAATCATTTTAATTGCGTGTTATAAATTATTTTTCTTTTTCAGAATTGTTCACCGTGAAAAGTTAAAGAGTTCTACGGCATATGCGACTTTAGAAACGTCTCACCAATATTGTTGACTTAACTATAGGTAAAAGTAGTAAAACTAAGTTTACTTCAATAAAAAACAGGATATAGTGCCTTGGAGGGAAAATGCCAGAAGTCTAGAATCTATACATATAATAAAACAGTAACGACAGAAAAACTGTACATTGAGAATTTTCAAGAAAAAATAAGTGGGTTTTGTTAGAAAAACGTAACTGGTGACAAAAGCTATACATATGGGGTGGAAAAATCGTTAGCCCTGACGGGAAACCCACTTTTAATCCATAAGGTATGTGCATTACTTTACTTAAAGGAAACATTGTTTTACTTTCAAAGAGAAACGAAAGTTAACGAAACTGAATTCACAGATAAGTTGACAAGCTTACCTAAACCGGAAATCAAACCAGCTAAAAATTAAAAAAATAACGCTCGCTATGATATTTTTCTAGTAGGTACCTATAGTTACTGTTAATGTTTCCCTTTAAAGTAATCTTTGCAAATTTTTAGATGAGTAATTTCTCATACAGTAAGAATATAATAAAAGCTCCCATTTGACTTTTTCAGCTGAAATGTACCTACACGTTTGTAACAACATTGCCTGCTGGTCCTACATTTTCTTTTAGCTACTATTGTACGATGTAAGGGTTGTTCGGCACCGCATGCGGCGTCACGTCGCACTTCGCTATAATAAATTGATTGCTCGCTAATGATAATTAAAATCAACGGCATCGCGTTGCGCGCGTGTCGGCTCTACGCGTAATGTTGTGATCGCAACGAGTTACTGTAATGAGAAACACGTGACTGCGACTAACCACATCTCCGCTTGTCCGTAGCTACCGAGTACTCATTTACAAAAATTGCATAATATGTATAACAGTGAACATTTATATATAAATAACATGGTATCACTACAGGTTTGCTGCTAAAACCTCTCATCCAGTTTCTGAAAGGCTACAATTTTCTGACTGATTTGCAAACCGATTTAAGTGTATATTTCAGCCAATCACAGCAGTTTACATGAGTTAGATTGTTTGACAGCAACATGTGGTCGGCCTAAATAATAGATACTGGATCTCACCTTCCTGCTGTTGAAGCTGCTAGACAATGAATTGTCCAATGTTTTGGTCGTGTGTGCTGCTCTAAAGTTCATAATACCTTTAATTCTATATTTCTATTCTTTTTACTTCATGGTAGGAGTACCTACTCGTAGGCGACACAGGCCGCATGCGCAGGTCGTGTGGTCAACACATGCACGCGCATAAAGTGCGCCCAATCCAAGATAATACCATTTTATTACCTGCACGTCCCAGCGTGAATATTCAGAGGCATCTATGTAGACAAGTACTTAACTGAGGTATTGATGTCCTGTGCTTTACACATACCTACCTACATAAATATTAGAGGGTCAGTGTATCTGCTGTGCAGTGTCTTTGTGTCTGTATTCATGTCTGTTTTTTGCAAGTGGTGCACAAATTACAACTGAAATTGACGACGTTAACATCACAACCATCACTACAGTGTCCACTATTATGTGTCCGTTTAACGGTAAATCAAGCGATCAAAGTAAAGTATTCGTTTTCCGAGTCCGGCTAGATGTCGGGAGGTCTTTACGTCACAGTTACTATGTCACCGGCATCAGCAGCCAGCTAGCCGCAAGCGGTAAGTTATGGTACTTACTCTATGCAGCCTACCCTAACGCTCTTCATAATCATAATCATAATCATTTATTTGCAATAAGTATGGTACATTATGGTCTTAAAGTCAGTTGAAGTTCCTAATACATAGTCAGATTTAGATGACATGCAAAATTTTACAACACAAAATTCATTAAAGTTACCTTAACTAGAATACATTAATTCATTAATCATTGACATTATTTAGAAGGTATTGTTCGGTGAGGCGTTGAGCTCCATGTTTCAAGTTGAGATCACGATAACACACTAATCTGCATGGTCCTCACATGATCTGACAAATATAATGTCTGGACTTTAAATAGAGACTTTGACCTTTGAGTGTCTTTCGGGGTTTTATCTCAGAGTATCTGTAGTGAATTACCGACCTCACTTGTTTTAACGTGTAAAAGTGTTAATAATTACATATAAACAGAGATAAATATCTTTTCCACTAGGAACTTGGGAGCTTGGAGAATGGGTACGTTTGTAAACATTTACACAACCAACAACAAATATTTGTTCCTTGCGGGAATCGAACCAACGGCATGCAGCGCAAGAGCCAACGGCTCAACCAATGCGCCAAACATGTCGTCAATCATTTATCAAGCAAGGTGCAGGGCGGACTAGTCCAACTCGTGTGAAGCCAGGAGGCAATTCGTTTTATTCATATAAGAGTTAAGAAGCAATCGTGTAGTGTTGACATCTGCAGTGTGACCGGCGCGCGACGCGACACGTGCACCGTGCAGCCGGACGAGACGGACGCTAACGCAATTATCACGCCGCACTACTCCGCACCACTCCGCACCACTCCGCACCGCGTCGCACCGCATCGTGAAAAGCAGACAGAAGGTCTACGCCATACAGTGCTAATAACAGGTACACAGATGCAACCAGACGTTTTTAAATCTCTACAGCCAATTTATGTTTACAAAACACTTGATAGCCATTCGTAGGTTAGTGAAAATCAATCTTAGTGTAGTAATATGTCAACGAACACACGTATAGATGAAACTATAAAAATCGGGGGATCTGAAGCAGAAGAAAAACCCAAATAACGTACTTGAGATTTTTAAGACCAGCGGACCCTTTACTGCCTACCAGGCGTATCTAGCAGAATTAAATAAGTGTGTAACATCATGCGTTATCGTTTCGCTCTGCATATACTTAGTAAGTGTGGCGCGACTGACCTGCGTGTTGCTGCAGACTATTGAATCAAGTCCTGAACTCCTGGAGTCAGGTCACGGTTGCGTAACGGAAATAAGAACAACTGCACTCTATGATTGCTTAATTAACGGACATACCTACCTAAAACTATTCATTTATACCTCGCCATTCATAGCTAATTGTAATTGTATTAAAGTAGTCGCAATACGAGTATAACCCGCTTACAAACAAAGAAATTGTTCAAGGAAATTAATCAAAAAGTATCTAAGTACTAAAAGTTTAAGATCTACTCACATCAACTCACATGCAACACTTAATGGTTATATTGTTTAATGTACCTACAAGTATGTTGTTGTTATATTGTAATTATTAATTAATATATATATATATATACATATAATAAAACAATAACGAAAGAAAAACTGTACATTGAGAATTTTCGAGAAAAAATAAGTGGCTTTTGTTAGAAAAACGCAATTGTGCGCGTTGACCGCGTCATTGCACGGTCTTCAAAAATGTCAAAATGTCCGTTGACAAATTTTAAAAATATTACGTCAAGAACGTTAAAAAAACATGGGATACCGTTTTTTCGATAAGTAAAAGTGTTTATTTATAAGTATTTGTTGTTTTTATGACTCAATATACAACAGACAATTTGATTTTGATTTAATTTGTCTCAAAATTCACTCATCGGTCCAAGTAGAATACGGCAAATTTTAATGGCCGCATTGTTAGAGTAGGAATGACGCATAACAGCTTCTTTCTATTAAGTCGCATAATACAAATGATCCTGATATAAATAATGGAGTATTTTTTTTTATTATGTTTATTTTTCTTTATTAGATAAATAAGTCTGAAATTTCGTGTTAAAGTTTTTAACAAATATTTATTATGTTTTCTATAACAGTGTAGTTTTTAATCCAATGCAAAAAAAGCCGTCATTTGACGATTTTAATTTAAAAATTACATTTTAGTTTTCCTCGTCACCCAATTGATACGATGTAGACATTGGGCATCAATCGTCCGCCAACAAAAGCGTGATTGTTTTAAGCCGAATAAATCAAGCGGCATTAGTTCAGAGCATTTTTGGACAAAGATGTACAGTATGTCACTGAAAAGGCATAAACCGTCTTCTTAAAACAGCTTTTCCTGGTGTACTATGGTAAGTAACTTTCTTTAACCAGAAAATAGCATTTTCCAAACAAATATCGTACCTTCATGAAAGTAACTATTTTTTTAAAAGATATGATACCACAGGACATCTATATTTTAAGTTATTACGATGAAGAACGGACAAAACCTTAGTGCCGCAATATCACAAAATATTATTTGATATGCTGACAGATATTTATAATTTTGATGTTGCTTACAGATTGAAATACCGGATGTTTGTGCTAATACTGAAGTCCCTACTAGTTCAACGTTCGATGTGGAAAATAAGAAGGAATTCAAATTTGGATTCACTTCGAAAAGTAATTATAAAAAGCAAACATTTTTTTTTTATAATTTTAACATAATTATTGTACCAGTAAATGTTTGTTTCATTTTCTGTCTGATTTTCATAGTTATTTCGATAAAATGAAGTATCAGGGTTTTTAAGTATTTTGTGAATACAAAAGAGAGGTATTTTAGTATATAGAAATATAACCTAACCTAACTTACCATACCTATCTTATAGCTAACCTAACTACCTAACCTAACTACCTTGCTACAATGCATTGATTTTGAAAGATACAAAATACATCATTTTAAACTGATCTACTGCGCTGCGTGTCTCTATGTTGCATACAATACCAGATTAGGTAGTAGTATGTGAAGTAGTAGTAGTAGGAGGTAATAATTTAACTCGATTGGTATAACATCCATACATAAGTACTACTTTGACTGGTTGATCGAGTGGATCCGCACTTGCGTCGCGGTCGTCTGTCTGTCTGTCTGTTCGCGATAAACTCAAACATGACTACGCCGATGCTGTTTTCACCTATAGATAGAGTTCTTCTCAAGGAAGTTATTAGTATGTCGTGGCGAACGATATTCAGAAATAAGAAGTTGTGAAGTTGATTACATTAGTACAGAGTCTGTGGTAAACGCCGTGACGTCAGCTGTCATTTGCAAATGGCGCGAGCGATGTCACGTGGATGGAGTCGTATTCGGAAGTGGAAGCTAGACAGAGCTCAGTTGGATTTGAGACACCAACGAAGACACTAGTCCAGTGCGAAACTGTCTGTTTACCTATCTGAGTTGTGTTATGTGATTGCTTTTAACAAAGTGAGGTTATTACTGCAATGAAGATTATTATTCAACGTTATGTACCTGGTACCACGAAACCCCTAATGTCGGCCCATACCGCTCAGCCATCGCTGACGCCGACATCAGAAGTGAGGATAAGGACTTGCTTCCCACTTGGCTGGCGTGCTTTGCCAAGTCGTCAAGATATATCAGAAGAAAATGATCGAAGCTTGCTTGATATTGTCAAGGCTGCGCTGGGAGCGCTGGCATGGCGAACAAGCAGCGATAGCTACATCGGGCTCTCAAGAACGTTTGCGAGGTGCAAGATGCAAGTGTAGCGGGTTTGCAGTGGCGTGGCGCGGTGGATAGACAGACACGTGCAAAATAGCTGGTATTGTGGGCAGTCATAGCACAGCAATCCGGTGAGTCGTGTAATTTTTGTTTTGATGGACTGATGTCGTTCAGAGTTTGTTCGTCATTTTAGAGGTTAAATACAGACGTTTGTATAAAGGGTATGTAGGTATACCTATGAAGTACAAATAGACCGTACTGTATGTACCTACTTAACGAGCAAATTCATTGCGACGTTTTGGTTTATGGTCTTTGTTTACCCGTTTTATTTTGGGGTAGGTACCCACGTATTACGATTAAATAACATTTGAAATATAATGTGACAGGCGGTCACGATGTATTTCTTGGTTATTTCTAAACAAAAATGTGCAGTGGATTGTAGTTACAAATCTAACCAGATAGGTACTTGAAATACGTTACGTAAAATACCTACGGTACGTAAAATAGAGAACCTCTGATAACTTTACTTAATGAATATTGCCATACTTTTATTATTGGTTTACCGTGCGTACGTACGTCTATCGGCGCCTTACAAAATTTGCTTAGACAAAAGGCTAGTAATGCGAGCAACGGTCCAAGAACTAGTAGATGCTTATTACATACGCTTTAGTAAGCTTCCGTTTGGGAAACCTTTTCGCTTAGCAAAACTAGATAGGCTATTTGAAGTTAAGTACCTAATAAACTAGCAGAGGGCTATTTTAATGCGTTTAGGAATGACAATAATGCTATCGAAATATTATTTAACGTTTGATTTACGTAGCCATATTTTGTTACGTTGTAATACAACAGCGATCGAAGTTGTGACAGTTAAAACTCAGTAAGTAAATAGACGTAACCAAGAATAGAGTGATAGACGTGACGCGACACATTCACTACTTTTGGAGTCATCGCAGTGAACCGAGAAATAGGCTTCAAAACCTGAGCCTTAACCTCTGACGTCAACCTTACAGACTAAGTCGGACGAAAGGAAAGTAGTGTGATAGGTACTCTGTTAAAAAACTAATGAGTGATGGGTACTGTTATTTGCCCTAGTTAATTCCTGTTAAGTTCCCTGTTAAGTCCTGCTACTTTAGCAAGGATTGAAAGGCTGCTCGGTGTATAATAACTCAATAAACACCGGTTTGAACATTTCGAAGTGTTCATTTGTGAAGCGTTATGTAAAGTTTCTAGGCTATGATATCACAGCTAAGTTGAGCTGAAGCTTAGTTAAGCTGCCTCTCTTGATAACATTCACCATGTTAGGCGGTTCATAGGTAGTACCATATTTTCGGAAGTTCGTCAGTTCAATTTTTCGTTTTTTAATGTACCCTCAGTGTTTTTATTGATGACTAGTAAACAATTTGGTCCATTTATTTGGAAATTGGGACACTGACAGATAAGATGACAAATAATTTCAATTTTAGAGACTATACCTGGTTGATTATTTTCTAATTATGAACTCTCAATTTAAATGAGATTGAAATTCAAACTGATGCAAGTGCGGCGCTATTCCTTTTACTTTTTTTTTGTAAATCGGATGGAAACTTGTTGATATCACCACGGTATCAGAAAGCTGGTTGTTGGCCTAACTTTAAATTGAGCAAAGATAAAAGTCGGTTTGACCATAATATTAGGCTCAGGGTTTTAAATTAGCTTAATTGTGTTTTAATTGAAAATGTTGACAGAAGTCAAACTAAATTAGATTCAAGTATGAAGGCCCCGATCACAAAGTTCCTCGAGAATTGAATGTCCTAGTTAATGACAGTGGTAGTGAAACCACATCTTAAAAATAGCTTGTATACTCATACTCGAAGCTTTCGACCCCGCCTCATGAGTAACATGTGGCGATGGGTCTATAAGGAATCGCGGGTGCGATTTCGGTCTGTGTTGGTGCACAGATTTTAATGAGTTGAGTATGCATTGCTTATAAATGATGATAAAGAGTAATAGAACTGTTAGAATTACTGGTTTTAACTTATTGGTCGGATCTTTTCTAATTACTAATGCAGTGCGCAGTGCGCTGTGAACGAAGGATAAACAAGGCAGTGTAGTTATTAGCAGAGTTCAATACTGTGCTTAGACATGTGAAGTAGGTACCAATAGGTTATCTTGTTTATTAATGACAGAAATTCATTTGAATAAACTTAAACTGATGTTTAACCGACTAGACGACTGTCCAAGATAGCCGTGAGTGTCTATTGACTGAATTACAATCGGGATTTATTGATGGTTTACCATTTACTTGGGTAACGTGCAAAAGTTCCAACTCTTATTGTTTATCGCTGTCTTTCTACACGAAGTAGAGATAGTAGTACGATAATCCGACAGAGTGGTTCCCACTTTTCTAAACCTGTTTTTGCTTCTCGAAAAGCGTGATAGTTTCGAGCGTATGTCAGTAGATGATTGACAGTTAAATTTAGATAGTACTTTGGGTGAATTCCCACTACCGTGTAAAGAGATCAAACTTCTTAGGTCAATGGTAAAAAAAAAACGTTTCTGTAAGTCCCGTTTTGATAGTACCTACTAAAACGAAACTTAAGTGTTAGTAACTTGGTTTACATTAAAATGAAGAGCCTAGCTAAACTAAACTTGAACCGAAGTAAAGGTTTCTTTTAAACGCTTGCGTGCGACCAGTATGTTGTAAAGTCAAGTCATGATACCAACCTGTGAAGTTCAAACAAGTTAGAAGTAGAAGACAATGTTTCTGAGGGCAAGAGAATCCCGATAGACCTATGATATGCTTGTTGGCTATCCGGTCAATCCGCATCTATAAGATGCAGTCGCAACTGCGTACGTTGTCGTTCAGGGCGTGATGAGCGGCTTGTGGTCTGGCGGGGACCCAGGCCTTGAAAGAGACTATTTGTACGGTCATGTAATGACTCGAGAGTCGTGGACCCTAGAGGAAGTGTTGGTCGTATCACGTGAGATGATAACGATATGGGTGGAAATACCGAATTGTCAATGGCTGTGGCAGGGTCATGAGTAGTGTGTTTACTTTTGAAATTTGATAATTAAGAGGCTTTGAAGAACCTTCCGTATTTAAGTTGTTAAAATGGCTTAGTTAAAGTTCATTTAGTTATTGTGTGTACTGAGTAGTCATTACTAAAGATTACCTGTAAAGTTTTGGAATACATTTCATCTAACTTATCGTATACTCTATGGATTAAGTGTGAGTGTTTGGTGACCGATCCAGTTGCGCCGGAGCATGTAAGAGGTGCACGTGGTCTGCTTTTTATGCGCAGCATATCCTTTCCGAGGGGTAGCACTTACGCGGCTGAGATGGTTAGCTTCTGGGGATGGATCACTGGCCAATGCATTGGCAGACTGTGACTAGCCGATGGACTGGCAGACTATGACTAGCCGATGGACTGGCAGACTGTGACTAGCCGATGGACTGGCAGACTGTGAAAGGCCGATGGACTGGCAGACTGTGAAAGGCCGATGGACTGGCAGACTGTAAAAGGCCGATGGACTGGCAGACAATGAAAAGCCGATGGACAGGCTGACTATGAGAGTCTTTGTACTTACAATTTATGTCTGACGACACCAAGTGACGTTTGTTTATAATTATCTCATGTAAAGTGATCTCATGTGTTTTATGGGATGTTTCCTTCCTAGAATTTTACCTGTTTGGTTCTAAAAGGCTGGATTATTGTGACTTCCTTAATCCTTGAGACCTTGTCAACGCTGGCTATATTGTACAGCTATAGTTGTTAAGAGTTAACGGCAGGATAGCCGAACGGATTACTTTCAGAATGTTTCTGTTGTCAGATCAGACACACGAGGACGTGTGAGGGTCATGATGGCCGTGTCGTGGCGAACGATATTCAGAAATAAGAAGTTGTGAAGTTGATTACATTAGTACAGAGTCTGTGGTAAACGCCGTGACGTCAGCTGTCATTTGCAAATGGCGCGAGCGATGTCACGTGGATGGAGTCGTATTCGGAAGTGGAAGCTAGACAGAGCTCAGTTGGATTTGAGACACCAACGAAGACACTAGTCCAGTGCGAAACTGTCTGTTTACCTATCTGAGTTGTGTTATGTGATTGCTTTTAACAAAGTGAGGTTATTACTGCAATGAAGATTATTATTCAACGTTATGTACCTGGTACCACGAAACCCCTAATGTCGGCCCATACCGCTCAGCCATCGCTGACGCCGACAAGTATATAATTTGTCAAGTTTTTGTATAAAATATAATGATATTTTTTAGAGGTGAAAAATAAGCCTTCTGGGAGCTGGGTGCGATAACCGACATCCATGCGGGTGAAGCCGCGGGCATCAGCTAGTAGGGAATATTAGAGAAGTAATTTGTAAATTGTATTTGAAACGCACAAAGCTCAGCTTATAGTCTTAACAACACTATGCTGTGGGCATGAATATTGAAAGTTATGTCTCAGTTTTCTTAGTCAATACTTTTTGTAGTATTATTATAAACCACTTCGGATCGTGATATTTTTTTATGGGATTATTAGTAGTAGGCAAACGATAAAAAGTTAAGTGAATACATTTTTGAATAACCGGAGCGCTAAAAGACCTGAAATCAATCATAGTTAGCCCCGCGCCAACAATGAAATTCTGACATGTGAGGCAAAATCCTGATGGATGGCAACCCTATAGACGCGGCGCGGTGCGGGCGACGCGCGACGCAGTAATCCGCGCGGTGAGCCGCCGGCGTCCGGACACGACGCGACGTAATCCACTCCGCGTAATGTTTTTGTTTATAACTATTCACCTCCGCGCGATTTGCCAGGATTTGCCAGACCGGGCGGCCAGCGAGGCACAGTACCGACCGTCCTTAATCTGCCATCCTATTTTATGCTTCAGTATATTTTCAATCTGAATTAAAAGGAACTTTTCCTAATGGAAATGAACTCTGACACAATAAGGTTGAGTACGCATTGTTTTCTAATAACAAGTTCGTCGACTCGCGAACTTAACGTTGTAATCGAGCGGAGCGGACGTGCGCGCATCAGGGATGCCGCCCTCGCACTGCGCGGTGCTTGAGAATGACATTTGCACCAATTATTGGCACTCGGCTAATATTCCTGACGCAGATAATATGGACATCCTCCTCCCACCTCTCCTCAGTCAGGTCACAGGCCGCGCTACCTATGATCCTAGAATTGCCTAATTGAGAATGCAGACACCTTTCCGTATCGCTACTTTGGCTCGTACCACAACTCTGTACATGTTTAGTATCCATTACTGGGCGCGTGCACGTAGCTATCTCCAATTACCGTTCACGAGCAACGATGTACAGCACGTACGTGGAGAGCGCGTCTGATCATCGTGGGCTGCGTACCTGTGTAGCGGTGCAGTAATTGAAATAGCGCGAGTTAGGTAGACGCGGCGCACTGAATTCATTAGACGGATATCATCGTGGCTGTACGGGTGTCGGCGGGTGTATGTCGGGGGCGCTCGGCGGCGGTCGGCGGCGGTCGGCTGGTAATCAGCTTGTTTTGTCGTCTAGTTAGCATTGTTTACGGCCGCACGATATGTATTTACAGCTGTGTGAACCACTCGTGTTGCAGTTACTTTACGTTCACTTGAAAAGGGCGGCTAAGGGGCAGGGCTAACGAGAGAAATCGAATTGCGAAATCCCTGGCATTCACGAACACAATTTCGAAACGAAACGAGAACCTAGGAATACACTTATGTAGCGGCGGGTACAATAACACGCACTTGTACTACATTACATACAATAATGTTATTACGGTAAACTTGTGTTTATTCCCCCAGTGACCCCGAGGCAAAAAGCGTGAAACGTAATGATGATGAGCCGTCATTACATTATTCCCAGAAACAGTTTGATGTGAAGATGTGGGAAGCGGTTCATTGGTTAAGTATAAGAATGTAGTAATAGGAGCAGTTACTGTGTAATAATAACATGTGATCAGTAAGTGAGGCTGACACATGTAATACATAATCAAATATGAATTAAGGCGGGAGCGTCGAGCATACTGAACCACTCAGTAAAAATAAGCAGAAGATCACAATAAACACGCATATCTAATTCTAATAAGTTAAAGCTACTATTCAGAAGTCGTTGTAAGAAACAGAAATATCTTTTTATTTACCTAAGTTAGTTCTACCTGATTGACACAATGTAAATCAGTTAGAACTAAAAAGCGAATTTACTCAAAAAAAATTATGTACTTTGTCGTACCTAACACTTATGTCGTATGCGCAAATTCTACCATGTTCTTGTTATAAGTAAGTCTTGTGTTTTGAAGTGGTCCTTCTGCCCGTTACTTCACGTTGTGGCCTTCGCTTGACTTCAGCCAAATTATAATAGGTCGGTTTAAGGCGAAGTTATCCGGGATTAAGATTAAGTATGAACTTGGAAAGTTTCCGCCGCTTCTAATGCGGCGCTGGCGGAGCCGAAACGATCGCATTCACTTAGCCACCATCTAGCGGCTAAGTTTGTGACTTATCATGAATGTGAGCACTGGAACGTTACAGAGTTCATATTAATTAAGGCAGAACAAGAATCTTGGTTAGTAAGTAATCATCAACTTTATAAAGTTTGCAACATTGTAATACTTGCTAATTGAAATTCACCGCAACCAACAACGGAACATTTTCTCGTTATGACGCAGTATGCCGCACCAACCGACGCGATGTGAGCATCTAATCAACTTATAGGTAGCACCATCACAAGCAAGCAAGGAAAATCTGGCATAGAATAAGAAACGAATGATCACGAGCATAGGCTTTACGTCAAGCTGTTCTGTACCTTAACACGTCACTACCATCACGTCGGCGTGACGAACAGTGACGTGTCACGCGTGTTATCGCGTCGTAAATCATAGTCGCGCGCTAAATATTAAAATCCCCCGCCGCGACATATTATTACACCCGGTACATATGAATCAGATAGTAGGAAGCAATCTCAAGGAGTGAAGGTGCCATCTATCTTCAAGGCCTAATGTAAATTAGTTAGACTACAGAGCTTTTCCTTATTTTTTTAATAACATGCAAGCATGGCATATGTATTAGGTATCTACGATGCCGGTGGCTAGATGACGTTCTCAAGGCGGATTGGCGATACTACAAATGTTATATTGAATAAAATTGCACTGGTCCTTGCCTGGCTTTAAGTTTACAAGTATGTGCATGGGCGCCAGGAGTCAACACGGTAATGTTTAGCATGCATTAATTAGTTTCATGAAACATTGAAAACTTTTCTATAAGTACCTAGTCAGTTAACATTTGTCAGAATACATAAATTGTGATGGCAGTTAGGTTCCCAACTGAACATTCCAATAATACCGCAGGAATTCCGAGCAGAATCCGACGCGCCTCGGGCCTCGAAACATCGCCAACCACGCGACAACACTTTGTGAACTCTGACCGAGATCCGTCAATTAAATTAATATTGTATTCCTGTCCATGCTAATGGCCGCTGCATTACATTCATTAACGGCTCATTACCGGTAGTCCTGACCGGCACATGCGCTGGTAAACAGGATACACCCACGTCACGTCCTTTCTCCTCTCTATGATGAGATATAATTGTGTTATAATGACGTTAGCTGCCTTGGAGAGCTGCCTGGTGGTAGCAAGATGAACTACTGAGCGAAGTGGCCAGCCTAAAGCCTGGTTTCCACCAAAGCAGAGAGGAGAAGAGATGTGTCATACAACCAATCAGCTTGCGACATTATGACAGCGCAGTGCTTAGTTTCAGCGTAACATAATTTCCTATTGGTTACTACGAGACATCTCTTCTCGTCTCCGCTTTGGTGCGGTCTCGCCCTAAGTCATGTTGTAGGAAGGTGAGCTACAACACTGGGCAGCAGATCATAGATCATTGCTTGCTCAGTAGGTCATAAATCGCGGTGGGCTGCAGCGGCACCGCAATATACCGCGTCGTCAGTATTCATTACAGGCGCGTGTTACGACCCTCTGTAATTGAAATATCTGTACATGTGACATACACCTACTGGAAATTAGTTACCTACCGCGTCCGGACTGGCTCAGCAGTGGCTTTCAAGAACTGGACAAACATAAAATGATGTCCTAACACTGGATGGTTTTGCTATATCCCTTTAAATCTCTTTTGCAGCGACTCAGAAATCGTAAAAAAAATCTGATCTTAACTAATATGAAAAATGTGTGGTTTGTAAATTATTCTTCTTATTTATTACATAACATAAAAGAAAGCTAATACCTGATGATTTAATTCAAACTATTGGCCTTCTGCACTCTTTTTCCATGTGAACTTTTGATCTTAAGCATTGTGAAAGTCTCATTCACACGATGCAATTTGAATACTATAAGATTATATTGAAGTAACCAAATTACTGCATAGTCTAGACACTGTTTAGAAGGTGCTTTCCCTGTTGTTTTAACGTATGGCATGTAATTAAATTACAACGTGTAGATCAGGCTCTAACCAGGCGGCGGCTGGAGGTGCGTACAGTCGCAGAGGTTATCGTTTGTCGGCCGCCTTCATTAACGCGAGCTACGGCCAATTACACCGCGCACACCTGCATCACAACATACAGGGACAGACAGAAAGTCCACCAACAAACAACTCAGTTCCACGCACAAATACGAAACTAAATGTACCTAAGTGAAACTAAATAGGCTACAATGACGGTCTGAAACGGTCGTTCGAATTTGAATGTATACCTTCTGTACGTTCCTATGTCGTGGTATTCTCTTGCGGCGGTGGTGTCCGCACAGAGCACGCCCTGCGAAAGCTTTACGATTGAGTCCAGGATAAGCACCTCGCAGCTTATTAGACACACCGCTCTAATAAGCAAGAGTGTGTTAATTAAACTTATCAACTAACGGGAGTATACGGCTAAACACGGTTTTCAGAACCTTCATAATGAGAAGTAGGTGTTGCTAGAAACAGTTTGCATCCGTTGTACAGACGATGATATCTTGCGGCGCCACGCATTATGGATGGAAATATAATCTGCTGAGCTGTTTTATCAATTACGAGATTTGTGAAGCTCGAAACGATAACGATGCAATAATTACGGAATGTGTTAAAGTTCTAAATAAAATAAAAATACATAATTACTTATGTCTTTTTATTTTATTTTAAGTGTATAACGGACGAGAAAGTAGAAAATTCATTTCAGTTTGTTGGTTACTTGCCTATAACACTTGAAAAATAATAATATCTTTAATCTAGTCCTTGGCATTGAATGCCATGTGCTCTTGACCGGTGTTGTAAACAGTTTTTCGCAATATTAACGCTACGCTTTCTTATCAATGATCTGCTGTACAACTAACTATTACGGTAGAAATTATTTATATTTTATCCTGAATCAGTTCCCCTATAGTACTCCGCAGTTAACCTAGTTAGTATCTACAGATAACATTGTAGTCCCGCGCGGCGCCTCCCGCGTTAGGTGAGTTAGACCGGCGCGCAAGTCTCGCTGGCACGAGGCGCGGAGCAAGCACTGCGCGCTCGCAAGTGCTAACTACGTAACATAACTAGGTGCTGAACTCTGAATTAGGTACTTGTTCTTAAGTGTACACAAAATTGTGTTGAGTAATTTTTTTCCTGTTGTTCCATACATTTTGTCCAGTTACGTGTAGGTACATAAACGTACTTCACAACCCTTTTTCTCAGATTTCACGGTGTGTTTCATGATAAAAGTTGTTCATAATATTATGAGTACGAACATCCCTTTTTGAGATTACAATGGTTTGTATTGTCAGTTAAAATCTGCTGAGCCAACTATGTACATTCAAGTATAAGAATTAATTGAGGCTATTGAGCTGTGCTTTTCAATAAGTTTCAGCTGACACTGAATTCTTTTAATTATTAATTTGTTTTATAGTTACATAAAATTATACAACAGAACATTTAGACATTTACCGTGAATTACGACCATTAGCCTATAACGGCTCTACTACTAACTAGTAACATGTCGTTACACTAGCACGAGTACGGGCACGAGTTACTGAAAGCACGTTAACTGTAAGAAAATACATTCACGGCTTATTCGGCGTTAAGCTGGCCGCTCGGTGTGTACTGTGTGTAGCGTGTGCTCCCCCTGGGGACACACGGCGCGGCCACAGCGGCGCGGGCGCACGGCGGGGGCGCGCCAGACTCACCGGCTCTTGTCGCTAATTGACTGAATTCATTCTAGTGACACTAGTGAATACCGCCGCCGTGCCTCCGCGCGCTCACTGAAATAGACCCACAACGCGACGCGCGAAGGTCGGCGGCTAATATTCTGCACTCATTTTATATAACGTTGAAATGAAATGAAATGAAATTTATTTATTTGCCAGAATATAGGTACTTACATAGTAACATGGTAACACAATTTGCGCACAGCTCACTCCAGATTTCTTGGAAGTTTCTCGAGGCTATTTCGAAAAGTCGATATCTCAAATACTACATATTTTCTATTCAATACTTTTTTTGTGACGAGAATAAGTGTTGCAGATGTTCCCAATGGAACCTTATAAATTATGAAAGTTAGGTACATTTTTTATTAGTTTCGTAAATATATTAAAAATAAGAAATTTATTATCATATATTTTCAGTTGTTGTTTGTCAAGCCAAGTTCCTGGTCTCCCAGATCTTATACAACTCCGTACACATTGAGAGTTAAACAATTATTATGTAACTAAATAATATAAAAAAAATGTGAAAATATTTACTTACATTATATTTTCTGAGCTTTAATTATTATAATATCAAGTATGTTATCTTGCCAGTTGATTTCCCTGAAGATTGTGTGGGTATATTAATATTACCATGATTCCGGTTACCTTTATCTTATTAAACGGTTTACTTGCATTTGTATGTCAAGTCCGCACTTCTTAACCCAAGTAATCTAACGTAGTACCGTTGTATTTATTTGTTGGAATACCTACAAACAATAGTTCTTTATTATCTTCTAAGGCTTGTAGTTTTATGTTAAAACGTGAGTTTAGTAAGTAAGTACTAGTTCCATAGAAGTTTACCGAAAACTAAAATAATGTATACCGAATAAGTACGTTCTCATGTAAGTTATAAGTACTTAATTTGCTCTGTGAGAAATAAAATAGGTACTTTAGCCCGAAATCATTTAGTATGGGCAAATCATCGGAGACTCTTCGTTAGCTGTTGCGACAAGTACCTATTCTTGAAATACCAGGCACAAATATGCAGGCCGTATTTCAGGGCCAATTTGTTCCATTATTAGTAAATAGCTGGCTAAAAACAGTTGGGATCGGCCATACTACAGATAGACGTAGATGTGGGCCAGTATAGTAACAGCTGCGCGCTCTGTTCGGGAACAGACTCCACACACAAAGTATGCAAAGATTTTCGTGGACAATAAGAAACCCTTGTAGCACAAAGTCGAAGGTGGCTTTGAACTTCAATAAGATTTCCTCACAATACAATGGACCGGTGCGAAGTTAAATGGGATCAATGAACTTGGAACAAACATGTTTATTAAAATACTTCGTAAACAACTAAGTAGGTACGTAGGTTACGACGGCCTCGTTATAGATACTGAAGATGAGTTAAAAATAAATCTATGGAAAGAATGCCTCGTTATATTCTCCTCACCAACACGTTATATTATTGTGTATAAGTATTTCTTCTAAATATAACACGATGCAGTAAATATAAATCTGTTAGTAAACATTCTAGCGAAGAGTTCCGTAGCAACATGAATGTGCACAACTGAATATTGATGCAGGCTTCCTCGAGATTAATGCAAAAGCTATACTTTCATACGATTTTCCTAAAAAACAAAGCTATGCAATTCACTGCAGCGCTGAAAATTTAAAACAGCGCGCGGCGTGGAGCGGGCGGAACATCTCTTTCGAAGCTTTGCTTATATAAATGACTATTGTGCGGCAAAAAATTAAACTAGCGAGATAAACGGGCAGTAATAAATTTGATCACGTCCGAGAGGACCACTGCACCCCGGGCCCCCGGGCCCCCGAGCCCCAGGCCCCGGGACCCGGGCCCCGGCTGTAGCGATAGAGACGATTGTCTTTGTTCTTAAGGGTGGGTAGAAAAAGTTAACGCGCGATGATCCCTGCCTCTCGTGTGCACACACATAATAAACAAATACAGTAGAACCACTACTGCAGTATTCAGCAGAAAAGTCTCAAGTGTGACGAACTTGATGAACTATATAAGTACCTACTTCTGTGACAGACGGAAAACATAATTATCACGATACATCCTGTTGTGTTTTGTAGCAATAGATACTGTCAGAGTCTCAATACTTACAACATCTCTGATCTCCGCATACTAATAATTTATTTATTTTATTTTAGGAAGAACAAACAGCAGCACAGTATGAATAAGTCATAAAATCTCATCGCTCATCTTGTATTTTTTTAATTATATTAGCGACCAAGAATGCTTTTATGACTGACATTGCTTTATTCATTGATAGTACAGTAGTATAACAAGATGCTTTAAGCAAACAAACTTGCAGATCTTTTGATACCTAAGGCTACTTACTGTAAGCTACGATAAACCTAGCCTTCTGCGCGATCTGATACAATGAACCGGCAAATAACGTGCGTCCCCGGCGACGCGCCGCGCGTTCCAAATTACAAATCAGTACACACCCTTGTCCCGACGGACTGAAGGCGAGGCAGGGGGTGAAACGAGGCGGCAGCGGGAAGGGAGGGGTCCGCTTATTGATGGCTCGAGTTACTGAACGCGGTTACCTTGATTATCTGTGTGTCCGCGTGTGTGACGTGACAGTTACAAAGTAAGAAATACGAGCGCGCCACACAATGGAGGGTCAACTTTCGATGTTGTTAACTCGACAACTCGTTCAGCGACCCTACGTCACCCATATCGAACTTTTTTCATGCTTATAAAACTGTAATAAGTGAAAGTAAACCTTCTTTAGCTATTTTGATTTCCAAAAGCAATTATCACAACACTCTGGTGTGTGAATGTAATGTAATGAAACGTTAACGCGCACGTCGGCGGCGGCGGCGTCGTTAGGTGCGGCCGCGACGCGACGTGTCGCGTGATAGATCGCTCTCGTTGACGACTGCACCGCGCCCGCGCCGCACCACGCCGCGTGCCGTGTGTGCCATTTTATTAAAAAAGTAAATAAATTGCCGCCATTCGACGCCCGCTACACGATCGAGTGGAGTTCTTCGATAAATGAAATTGCAACTTTGCACATCTGATTTCCACGCCGTTCAGTCAAGGGATCAATACGTCGGCGGAGGGTAAAAAATCGGTGTTATTTGTTATTAATCAAGGCGTGTCAATAGTACGCTCGTCCTGTGCAAACAGACGCGGCATCGATCACAAACGCGACCGCGAGCCGCTCGGCCGCTGATGAGCCGGCCATCACACTCTTGTACACACAATACACTGATGTTTGACTTCTTGCAGAAAACATTTACCATTTAATACGTGGACTGTGTTTTGTTGACTTGGGTTTTGCAAGTATTTGATTAATTTCTAAATGTGAATCTTAGACGTGTGGCACGCCTTAGATTTACGTACACTTGTTTGGGCGGCATAATAAATAATAATAATAAATAAATATTCCACAACTTTTCACACAATGTCATTTAGTCCCAAGTTAAGTTTGAGAGCTTGTGTTATGGGTACTAAACAGCTGATAAACATACTTATATATTTTTAAATACATACATATCTACTATATAAAAATAAGTCGGGTTTTCCTTCCTGACGATATAACTCCAGAACGCACGAACCGATTTCCACGGTTTTGCATTCGTTGGAAAGGTCTCGGGCTCCGTGAGGTTTATAGGAAAGAAAATTCAGGAAAAATAACAATAAATTACATTACTAGAGCTAACATACCAATAAAAATAAATTAAATTACATAAATCAGATGCAACCTTCATAGTCACTATGAAAAACTAAGACACAAAATTAGAGAAAAGTAAATGACAGATTGACAACTGACATAATGTCAGGCAAAAAGTAAATATTGAAAATTAATAAAAAATGAATCGCAAAATGTGTTGGTAAGCGCATAACTCAACAACGCCTGGACCAATTTGGCCAATTCATTTATTTAAATGTTCGTTGAAGTTCAAAGATGGTTTTTACGGCGAGAAAAATTCGAATAATTGCCGGAAAACCCCTAAAACAGCTCTTTTCTTTTTCCCATACAAACGTTTTCTTTTACAATGAGCTCTATTGCTATTGTATAAAGTTCATATTAAATTACAAGCACTCACTGTCGTTTAAACAATGCAGGTATGTTCTTAACGTCAAAGGGTCAATTTGCACATTAAAAGATATACCTACGGAGCAATCATAACCAATTTGGTGGTGCAATGATTTTATTAGCAGGAGATTTTCGTCAAACTTTGCCAGCGATTCCACGATCAACACCAGCTGGTGAACTCAATGCATGTCTAAAGTCCTCCAATTGTGGAAACATGTCAAAGTACTTCATTTAAGCAAGAATATGCATGTCGAATTGCAAAATGACCTATCTGGAAATATATTCTCTAAACAACTCATTAACATTGGTAGTGGCTGCATTAACATTTCTCAAAGTTTTTAACCGACTTCAAAAAAAGGAGGAGGTTCTCAATTCGACGGTACCTAAGTATGTTTTTTTTTGTGTGTTTGTTACGCGATTTCTCCCCCATTTGTGGACCGATTCTCAAAATTCTTTTTTTATTTGAAAGAGTATACTCCCGAGGTGGTCCCATATTAATTTAATGAAGATCTGGTGCTGATCTTCGGAGATATACACTGGAACTCTTCAAAAATAGACGGCAAATCTGTCGTGATTGCTGGAATCGCTTGGATATTTATTGTTTATACAACATCATGACGTATCATCACGCCTGTATGCTCTGAGGGGTACGCAGATGTGTACAAAATACCTAGATTTCGACAGTTAGGTATGATAAGTGTCATTAATAGGGATAAGTGGATAACCCTATTACCATGACATGTATTGTTAACAAATAACAATATAAAATTAATTCATGGCAAATATTTGTATGGGAACAACTAAAAATGGAAAAATAAAAATCTTTTTTGCAAAAAATAAAACCGACTTAAAAAAAACACTAACCGGTGTAAAATCACTCTAAATTCGGAAGTCGGTGGCCCATCATGAATAAGACAAAACCACCAAAGCCACAGACTTCCTAATTTAGAGTTATTTTACACCGGTTCTTAGTGTTTTTTTTTAAGTTGGTTTTATTTTTTGCCACAAAGATTTTTATTGTCAGTTAACTCGATCAAAAGATGGACTTATCCAGAAGGTGTTTCCAGATGTTTCTCAAAATTACAGGAACCATGATTGGTTGAGCGAACGAGCTATAGGTATTGGCTGCAAAAAACATAGATGTAAATGAATTAAAATTAAAAATACAAGAACAAATTACAGGCGAATCGAGGATATATAAATCAGTTGACTCGGCTACTAACCAAGATGATGTAGTGAACTATCCACCAGAATTTTTAAACTCGCTGGATTTGCCAGGATTGCCACCTCACAATCTTCAATTAAAGGTTGGATCGGTAGTTATAATGTTGCGAAATATCAACCAACCGCATCTTTGCACTTTGACTTTAAACGACTACAGTTTCCAGTTCGGCTTGCTTTTGCTATGACCATTAACAAGTCCCAGGGGCAATCATTAGGTGTTTGTGGTAGTAATCTGGAAAACCCATGTTTCTCACTGTGGTCAATTGTATGTTGCCTGTTCCCGTGTTGGAAAACCATCAGATTTGTTTGTCTATGCGCCAGATAATCAAACAAAAAACATCGTATATCACAAAGCACTACAATGAACATAAAACTGATTTTTGTTAATAATTATGATTCACATGATTAACAATAAAGGGATTACTTTGTTTTAAATGCTTAAATATGTTTTATTTAATTATATTTCTTATTCACAACGCCCTATCACCAGGGTGACGGTTCTGTTCAGGATATTTTTTTGCCCCGACTATAAAATATGTAGGAACAAAAAAATGACACATTACATATCATTTCGACAGGAATTTATTGCAATTTAATTAGGCAGTACGAAGTCTGCCGGGTCAGCTAGTTATAGATAAATTACACACAGACACCGAACAAATGATCATGCTCATCACACAAACATTATTTTGTCCTGGGTGGGAATCGAACCCACGACCTCCGGCATAGCAGTCAGGGTCACTAACTACTAGACCAACAGGCCATAGCAGTCAAATAAAAAACAAAATTTTATAGAGTTGCTTTGTTGTACAAACACTACGGATTCGAATGTGCCGAGTTGAAGAAGTGTGTAGCACGCCTAAGATTCCTCAACAACTATTGGAGTTGATTTTAGTGTTTGAATGTATGTCGGGACAAACAGGTAAGTATACAGGACATCGATAACCGTGGCCGACAACTACGTCGATCTTGCGTCCCCTCGGCCGTTGGCTCTCGCCTTAACGCCATGTGTGCACTCTTAAATAGGATTAAGGAAATAAAAAGTGGTATTACTTACGTAGTGTAATGCAGACAAATGTGTCTCAATATTTCATGAACGTACCTGAAACAGACAAACATTGATATTTATTACAACGTGTCACGTTATCTTTATTAAAAAGGTTCGTGATAATAGGAACATAGTTGACTCAATGTTTAATAAAAATCCTATATAAAACCCTATTGACCTAGGAAAATTTATTAAAAGCGCGCGAAAGATTGCAATAGAATAATAATAATAATAATTAAGCTTTATTTAATTCCATAATAAATTTGATTACATTATTTTATTTTATTTTGAAATTTATGCATTATTTTACTACTCATACAATGTCATCTCCTTCTAATGTGGACCCCCTCAGGGTAAAAGCCTCCCCCAAAGAATTCCATTTACTCCTATCTTTAGCAGTGTTCATCCAGTCTCTTCCTGCAACGGATACAATCTCGAGATTGCAATAATCGGTTTAAATATCTAAGACAGCTCCTACCCTTGCTTAAGAAACAAACCCTGGCGAGGTGTGTGCACCTGTTAATGGCACACTTGATTGTCGTGGTGGCGTGGCGGCAACAAGTGCAGCTACCCACTCATTAGGCGCTCGCTGTCTGCTTACACCTCACAACTCTCCACTACTAGATGAAGCAGTATTGTTTGTGATTGTGACCGAGACGTCTGACCAGAGCCTAGCAGCCATGCGTATTGCGTATGCATTACTCGTACTCGTGGAACCAACAAGTGAAAACCTTCATAGCTGCTACTAATTAAATTTTCCGTCAGATTTATGACACTGATAAGATTTATAATGTACTTTTTTATTATATCCCACTTTTAAAAACGTAACGTTGTTCCATATATCAGACATTATACTAGGTACAGTAGATCTCATCTTTGCCTGACTAGATTATATTATAATTTTCAGGAGAATGGGAAACGTTTTCCATTCCTAAGCAACAATAACATCAATCAAACTGCAGAGATCAATCACTAACCCATTGCCTACGCGCGGTGTCTACGGCGTAGGCGTCGTAGCCGCGGCCTACGAGACTACGCTATACATCCATTCTCTCGAAGTTTGTATATTTTGTGTTAAAACCTTACATAAAGCGTTTCAAGATTAGGAGGCATCCAAAAACACGAGATCGATAATTAGATTGTTTTTTGTTACAACCTTTGCTATTATTAAATGGACAAAATAGAGATATTTTTCTGTTTTCCCTTAACTGTGAGAGATTAAAACTTTGTAATTTTATTATTTAGGAAGGAAGGTACTCGGGGCTTGTTGGTCAAAAGCTGTTTTTTAATTATCTTCAGTAGTACAAACTTTCGCGTGGGATTCATTTATTACAGTTTACAACAATCGCTTAAGTAGGAATATTTTTTTCTGCAAAAAATACAGAACCTCCGTCCAACTCGGAGCCTCCGTTCCTTCCCTAAAGATATTATTTCTGTTCCGACAAAAGTCCATGTAATGGAAACATTTAATCCTTTGAAATCTCTTTGGGTGCTTTGTCGCTGGCTCCTAATTGCGCCGGGCAAAAAGTACCACTAAGTCTAGATTAAAATGTGCATCCTTCCTGCAACGGAAGTCATCAAATCTCTACTGTAATTACTGAGCACTAGAGCTCGTTTTCGCAAAACGGCGGTAATAACAGACAGCGTTTTCTTAATGTACGGGGCTTCTAGGAGCAATTAAATGTAGAGAGGTCATATTCCAGCCACGATATTAAAAAACGTACGGAACGAGCGCTTACAGGCGGAATGTGCTTTTAACAGTACTAGGTACTGATACTTTGCAATGGAAATGAACAAGTCTCATTATGACGGTCCGGAGCGGGTCGGCTGCCGTGCGCTGACTGATCACTCGTATAAATTACACAACACATTAAAACTTCACAAAAATATGTCCCAACTTTGATGCATCGGCGCGCACCCGGCGCACTGGGAGACCAAACAAAATAAATAATTGTGAACAACAAAAGCCCATATTTCCATCTGTATTAAAACATGTCGGCGATGTGGACTGTGGCAGAAATGCAGAATATCTGGCTTTATGTGGCGTGCTTATACAACGCAAATGATTTTATTGTCGGTGGCTGAAAAGTTGACGTCGTAAAGTTTAATGTGCGCTGAAATATATTCCGCGATGGGGCGGGGGTGCGGCAGCGCGGCGCGCGGCCGGGCGGGGACGCTATAAAGTGGAGCCGACTTGATCCGCGCTGTCTGCCCGACTCGATAATGTGGGAAATAGCGGACTTTATACTGCGACCCGCGGTTGCACCTACCACGGCTACCACTCGCTCTCATTCTTGTTAAGTGCGGCCATTTACATTTGTGTGTTTTATTTTCAGTTTATAGATTAGAAAATAGACATAAAACATTGTTCAGCAGGTTTACAAACACAATAATTCTACACGTCGGATCTACTCGCCCCGCAGCAAGTAAATCACAGAGATATACGGTTGAACACACAGCGAGCTAATAAAGTGGGCTTGTTTATCAACTCGAAATCTTATAATTTGTAGTATAATTAGTATCTTCATCGGTAATTAACTTTTATTTAATTAGACTCTTGAGGTTCAGATTAACATATCTGTGTGAAATGACTGAATTAAATAGCTTTAAATTAATATAATTTACAAAAACTTTCCATATAGATACAACAACCAGTTCAATAAACAAACATTTATAATGTTATTATGTTAATGTTTTACAATGTTTTATGATTATTAGGTTTTAGTGAAAGTGGAACAGATACAATTAATAAAAGTCAGTTCAGCATAATTAATGAATGCTGACCCGATCTCTGTCACAGAACCGACTCGTCACTACAAAGTTATGAAACTGTGTTTACTTGATTTACGTAGCGGTGCCTACGGCTACGCGTAAATAATGTGTCTTTAAGTTTTGCGTTTACAGTTATTATTATTAATTTACTGATTATGTTTATTAATTACCAATGCTGTTTAAACTGTTCTTCTAACATATCAGATAGACGTGTTGCTGGGGAGTCCCACTTCTTCTTCCCAGCAAAAATACTAGGAAGTGGCGAAGGGCGGGCGTTTTGGCGGACTGTCGTATGTAATTTTTGACGTTCAAAAAGTGCTGATCCTCAGCCAAATTTGAATAAATGACTTTTGGTTTTGATTTTGATTTTGAATAATAATAATAACGTCCACCTTTAGCGCCTGTCGGAAATAAGAAATTATGAACAAGAGCCATACAGCCGAAGAAGCAGATATGAAAATGATAGTCAAAATTATCAAAAATATTTGAATTTTAAGTTTCTATAAAAAACATAATATATATTAAAGATTTATGTACCTATATCAGAATAATATGTTTGCAAAAGTTTTCGTTTCCTGAGGCATTACGATTCCATTATATTATTCCCATGAAACGTAAATATATGTTACTTATTTTAATAATTAGAGATAAGATAATATTATAAGTGTTGTTCTTTTTTTTTAACCGACTTCAGGAGGAGGTTCTCAATTCGATCGGTATTTTTTTTTTTTTTTTCTTATGTATGTACACCGATTACTTCGAGATTAATGATCCGATTTACGTGATTCTTTTTGAGTTCGATGCGGAATAGCTGCCATTTAGTCCCATAAAAATATAACATAGTTTGACCCGGTAGTTTTCATTTTATGAACAATTATATGAAAATTTAATTTATTTTTTAACACTTTTTTGTATGTATGTTCACCGATTACGCTGAGATTTATGTACCGATTTACGTGATTCTTTTTTAGTTTGATGCGGACTAGTTTCTTTTTGGTCTCATTAAAAAAATACATAGTTTGGTTTGGTAGTTTTCATTTTATGAAAATTTTTGTTCATGAATTTTACTTTTTGATTTCATCGCGAGCATTTGTTGTTTATTTGTTTGATTGTAATATGTAAATATGTGTTGTAGAAATGGATAATAATTTATCATCTAGGTATATAAAAATAAAAACTAAAAATTGTTAAATAAAAACTTTTTTACAAAAAATACAACCGACTTCAAAAAACACTAACCGGTGTAAAATAACTCTTAATTCGGAAGTCGGTGGCCAATCATGAATGAAACAAAACCACCAAAGCCACAGACTACCTAATTTAGAGTTATTTTACACCGGTTAGTGTTTTTTGAAGTCGGTTGTATTTTTTGTAAAAAAGTTTTTTTTTATTTGCTTTATTCATAAATCAACACAAAACATGTTTACAAAAATTCTGCCAAACCTCTTAACAGTTTGTCGGCAGTTGTTCCGTTTAACAATATTTAAAATATTTTACAAACATAAGTGTGCGTGTTACTAAACTATATCTAACTTAACTAAAAACCACCAACCTACCAAAGAAAAAGTTTATGGACACAATGACAGATAATGTTTCTTAAGTAATTTCTTAAGTTGGTACTTGTGTTTTGCACCTGTTATCAACTCTTCTCTTCAAGTTACCAATTTTGACTTCGATGGTCAAAATTGTTATGATTATTTTATACTAATGTTTACGGTAATCTTGTTAATTATTGTAAATAATGGAAACATAATTTGTTTTAAAGTGATCTTACAGCTGGTTATACGTAATATAAATTGTATTATAAGTACAATATCTTTTCATCTTAAGCAATAATATATGTATAAGCGAAAAAAGTTATTATTGTCTTACGAAATCCTGACATCAAAATTATCCATGTGAGAAAGTTGTCGGGAATTGCTCATCACTAATTGAAACTATTCCAGAGAACAACCAGAAAATGATATAGTTATAATTTTATTTCACTGTAAATCAGTCGACAGTTACTTTGCACTTCATTTTGAAATAAATTGTAACTGTGCGTGAACGAAACAAAACAAGGAATAGGAAGCACTTACCTAAAGTTGGACTTCTTTACAAAAACTTTTCAATTCGAGCCATTTGAATATTTATCAATATGAAGCATAATTATTAGCATAAATTATAAGCTAATGTAGGTGAAGTTACAAAGTTACGTCTCCGAGGGAAATGCCCATTGTTATTATAATCACATTGACTTATTTGAATTTATAATTATAAATGGAAAATCTCATGAAAATTCATAAGACGAGCTTGTGACCTGCTATCGAGAGATTGGGTGGAGAGAGTAGGCAGGGACCAACTTTAGTGTTTCTAAGTTCGGTTATACTACATTGACTTATCAAGTTATCTTGTGTAAGGACTCCTGTGAGTGGCCATCATCAAGAGTCGCCAGACACTCTTGTTTAGTAGTATTCGTTCGTCACACAACCTAATGTAATGTGTGTGTTTGTGCAAAAATGGTTGACGCACACTGTGCAACAACAAATGGCAATGCTACTCCGCACAATAGTTGCTTGCTCACTAGCTAATTGCACGCAGTTTTGCCCGTTCTCCAAAAGATAATCACAGCGTAGTGTCAGTAATGTAAGTGTGCTGAGAGACATCAGTAACACACGGCAAAACATTAATTACATGTCAGTACATTCATATCGATTATTTTTGACTTCAATATCATGTCAACCATTTTGGAATAGAATAGGTGACATTATATTTGAGACAAAAGTAATCGAATAACTTAAAAAAAAACAATTTAAGAGCTAAATAAGGTGTAGTTACAATACGCGGCCTTACAGCTAAATGCGATCTCTTACAGACAACCTTTGGATGGACATGATAGAAAAGAAAAAATAAGTTTATAAAAATTATTTTACTAACTTCAAAGGGTAAGGTTATGTATTTTAAATCAATAACAAGGAACCCACTTGTGTTTCGTTTCAAAGTTGGTGTGTGGGAGTAACAAGCGAGCTTGTTATTTAAGACAATAATAACGTTAATTAGAAGGGGAGTCGAAAATAATACAAGTTAATTATAACGTAATATACCTACTATGAATTGAAGGAAACACAGCTGATTGTCCAGAGTGGTGCTTCGACGGGGACCTGTTGACATCGCACTGATATTTGCTTCTCACAAGTACCTACTCATTATTTGGTTGAGCTTTTAATTAGGAGACGTTACAATTATATTTATGCCTTCGAGGCAAGTAGCCAATTTTATTTCAGGAATGTGTTAGTGAGTCATGGGAACGAAGTTTACTTTGTTAAATAACTAATGAGATCTACTTACGGTGCGTTTTCAGGAGGGATATTTACGTAAACGTACAAGACAAATGTCTTCAATAGTAGCTATACACAATATGTCAGGCTGCTCCAACATACTCTTACCCATGTAATGTGGACAAGCTTCTATACAATCTCTTGCTGCAAGGTCACTGTTTACTTGCCTAATAATTACTGAATCAATTTTATTTTATTTATTGGGGAAAACAAACAAAAACATAATAATTTACAAAAGGCTTACAAATCATCAGCGTTTCCCACAGATAATCACATGAGACATTTTGGTTCAACAAGCATTATTTTAATTTAATTTCATAAAGCACTAGTGCTGGACATAAAAAAATGGCGAGTTGACCGAAGCTAAGCGATGTTATTTTCAAAGCTAGGAACGCTTTTATGATTTCTTCCAAAGAAGATGATTAAGTACCTACCAATTTTGTTAAAACGTTGTTAGTGTTCAACAAAGCCGACTGTGAAGCAATTTTACGTAATTTCATGTTCAGTATAATAACGTGAATGTTTCTACTTCTAAATATTCTCACAACAAAATTACATTTTCTTCAAAGCACGCATAAACAATGAATAACGAACTTAATTAGTCGCGTCGCGGCAAATATTTTACAATTATAACATTATTTATATAATCATGTCTCTGTTTTTTGCACGGAGCAGATACGAGCAGAAGGACCATTCCACTCACGTAGACTTTTTATGACATAAAGATATTGTTTAAATAACTGCAATACTTGCGGTGCTACGGGCTGTAGTAACTGATGTTACCTGTCATTAACTTATATAATGGGCAAGTTGGCGTCCTAATACCAACAGTTTAACCTTTCAATCGTGTCCGGACGCCGGCGGCGTCCGCTTGGGGTTTAATGAATTAAATGGCTGTAGCCTTATTTGCTCGAAACATGTACCATAATGCAACAATTTTCACAAACAGCCATATGTGTGTACCTACTATTGTGATTGGCCTGTTGATCTAGTAGTTCGTGAACCTGATTGGTTTGGCGGAGGTCGTAGATTCGATTCCCACCCAAGACAAATGTTTGTGTGATGGGCACGATCATTTGTTCTATGCCTGGGTGATAATATACATGTATTTAGAAATATATTAGTGAGTTTATCAGCTGTTTAGTACCAAAAACACAAGCTCTGCTTAGCTTGGGGCTAGATGGCGTTGTGTGAAAATTAAGGAATATTGTATTGTTTATACTAGCTGCCCCGGCAAACTTCGTTGTGCCTTAGAGTCAATTTATTGCTCTTATCAATTTTTTTATATTAAATATACATACGTTTAATAAGACGACAACAAATAGATTCAAACCAATAATAACTACTACCTACTACTTTTTATGTAGCGAGTCTCTACTGTGATCTTATTTAAACATTTTGTGTTCAATAGAATTAAAATTACAACATGTATATATAACCTAACCTTACTTACCATACCTATCCTATAGCTAACCTAACTACCTAACCTAACTTCCTTACTGAAATGCATTAATTTAAAGAATACTAAATACATAATTTTAATCTGAACTATTGCGCTGCGTGCTTCTATGTTACATTATAATTTATAAAGTTCCCAATCTACTTTAATTAAAGTCAAAACAGTAAAAAAAATCTATTTGCATTAAATTATTAAAGTTCGTCTCTGTCGTCATTATTAATTACCTAAAATGATTTCTCAAATAAATGACTTTTTTATGCTACATAAAACCTCTAAGTTTAGTAACAAAATAATTTTCAGAACGTAGGTACGTATAAATTGACAACCTTCCCTTCTTAGTTTTAGCTTAAGACTTGTCATATCAAATTGTCACCTGATAATGAACTGGGAAGTTTGACTCCTGTCATGTCATCCAAGATGGTGCTGCGTTTGAAAAATGTTTGAGACAACGAATATTCTTGATATTTATTTTTTCGAGGACTTTTCATGTTTTTTATTAATTATTATATTATTCCTGACAAAGACAAATCCAAAAGACCAAAATCATTCAAATTGATCCAGCCATTCTTGAGTTATAAATGGTGTAACTAACACGACTTTCTTTTATGTGTATAGATTATTATGGGCCTACTGAACCTATCTGCTTCATAGTTTATGCGTTTAAAAGCGCCCCCTGTAGCCCTGTCTCGTCCCTTCCTCGCCCGGCACCGCGCGGCGGAGTCCTGCACTTAATTGCTGTGAAAAGCGCCACTTGATAATAAGCAGCGACGGACAAAAGACGTGGTTTCCACTCGATTATGACGCGAGAATCTCATGCGCGAGTTACGAATGGAAGCGGGAATTAAATCAAACCGAGTTGTAAGCGCACTTTAATTATCAGACTGACTGCGATAACTTCTAGACAAGTGAAACTACCTACAGTAAAGTTAGTTATTATTTAAGACAAACATTTTGTTTGTTGAGTTTTTAAGAGTCAGCTTTAAGGACTTTGACACTCTTAGCTTTAGTATTAAAAAAACATAAACTAACCCGCTCGAGCTCACAACTTGCGCCTGTCTGCCAGCAAGTTACGTCTCGTCCTATTCAGTAAAGTGGTAATGTCGGAGGCGCGGATTTAATTATAAAATTATTTATCATACTGAATAATCCGCCGTTCTCTACCACGGTCGTCACGCCATCACTTATGTACAGTGGTGTCATAGAACACACACCTATGTATGACGTTTCACACGTCTCAGAAAGTCATCATTCCCGCAGAAGCTCGCTTGTTAATAGTTGTTAATAAGTAGCTAGTATGATTGGGCTTCCAGATTTTTAGTAATATCCTAATAAGATCTTGTAATCATGTTGTTGGCGGCAGACATTTTTATAAGATAATCAGAATCGCTTTTGAATTCGTTAGATATCGTCTAGTATATTAATCGTGGTAACTAGGTATTAAAAGATTAAGTATCTTGAAATAATTAAATTCATCGATCATTGATAACAGGCTATTGGTAATCGGTGCAGACTCGATGATAACGTTGATCCATTAACAGCACAAAATATGAAGTTCTAAGTAAATGCACCAGCTTTTGCACGCGTCTCCGTCCGCGTGCAATTTTGAAAGCACCATTTTATTCCTCCGACTTTATACAATGGCAGAAAGATAATATGTGGCTTAAAAATTGTATTGGTTAAACCACGTCTAAAAATTAGCCAATCAGCTCTTGTTTCTTAGATTTCATTAAATATCTTTAATAACTCATAGCCTATATTATGGCACTTGGAGAAGTGCATATTTCTTCCAAAACCTACCTGTTAAAAGCAAACGATTTAACCTCTTTTTAACATTAGAAAAATGAAATATTACCCAGATAAATCTAGTCTACAGAATCCACAAAGATGTTTATAAAGAATATTTTTTGGAATATCAAACTACAAGAGCTGTCTGGTTCAATTCAAAGCGGTAAACATAAGCCCTCCTAAGAATATTGATTTGGGAACACGTTTGAAGTGAAATCCCCATTCGATCTTCAACAACTTCAACATAAATAAAAGTGTCACGGAAGGAAGACGGTTGGTAAAAATCTCCGGCGGAGTGTCTGTGTCGTCCTCCGCACCGCACCGCGCCCCGCCGCCGCAGCGGACCGCGCGGCGTCGCGCGAACAATATTCAAATCGGATGACTCGTCACATTCGCACGTGATCGGCTCCACTCTCGAGATTCACAAAACGCCCGTGAAACCTGCGATATACGCCACACCCGCATTGGAACAGTAAAACGTCTGACTTGTGGCCCCGAGCGGCGCCCCATGCACCCAGCACGAGTACCGAGCGCACTCCCATCAGAATACAATTTATAAGTTTATCTGTTGTGCGTATGCAAATATGTACCGTTATCTACATACTAGTACAGAGGGAGGTCGTAAAAAGCAATTAAGATAAAACGCACGTAGCAATTGGATCGTTATTAGAGGGTTGTGTTAAATGTATTCGGTACAGCGTCGCTGCCGCGCGGATAAGATACCGCTGGACGCTAACTTGCGGCCATTTATTAAGTTATTTAGTAAATATGTAGTTATGTGCATCCGTGCCGATAAATCTTTGTGTTGTAGGAATAGCTTCCAGTGAACATGTTGCTTCTTAATGGAGAGGAATCTCCGCTTATCTGATGTTTATCTCTGCTGTCCGCACACTTCATTTGTGTACATAAATCTGAACACTACTGATGTTATCGCTTCGACAGAACAAACTCTTAGTTCATAAATTCTTTAAAGCTTTGCAAAGTCTTTGCATAGGCTTATGTAATAACAAAAGCTTTTTACAGGACATTTTCAACCAACCAAGAAATTCTTGTGCTCTACACGTATAACATATTCATAGTATTGAAATGATTTCCTGCACTGTGATCTGAGGGTAGAAAGATATGTATGTGGAATGTATCAGCTGCTTAATATCCCGGACACGTCGTATATTTCCAATCGTCGTAAACTTGAGGGAAGGGTGAATATTGTCATAGCCGACGCAAAGGGGAGCTGCTAGTTTCACTCTACGCTTTAATTTTTTGTAATGGACAACGAAATTGTTTCCTTTTTGATTTTCCCTCTAATTGTATAGTTAAATGTGTAATGATAATGCACAAATTGATAACTTTATGTACGTGTAGATAATAGAGTATATTACGTAGCTTTTTCTTGCAAGAAAAAGAAAACTCACAACTAAGTAAACAAAACAAACGTTACTCTGATAAGAGTTTCCGTAAAATGAGCAATACATACACGCCCGAGTATTAACAACATCCTCCGCAGTTGTTGTCTGTGGCTGCATGTGTAAGTCGGACTACGGCGTCAACAAATATATGACACCCCGGTCAAGAACCTGTTCAGTAAATAGTTTTATGCAGGCAAAATCGCGAAACCGAACCGCGATCAGTACAGAATTAACGAGAATATGTACACAATCTTGGATGTTGTCTACGTTACCTACATGCCTTATTTATAGAATTCAGAGTCAATTTAATTCATTAAATAATAATACACAGTAGTAGTAGTGATATATTTCACCACTGACAAGTCTTTACGTATTCTTTTGACTTCTGGACATTTCTTTATTTTGAAGAATTTTGCACTCACCTACTTTATCACTGTATTTTAGTTTGAATCGATTCTGTTTTGTTTAATTTGAATAAGTGAATTTTTCATCTTTTTCCTCTTTTTTTATTGACATAAACTCATGCCTTTCCCAATGGGGGTAGGCAGAAACTACAGAGCGCCAATGTTACGATTCTTACATATATTTTTTTGCTTCGTTTATATTTATTCATGTTGTAATTTTTTAATACGGTTCCAATTTTATCATTATAAAATCATTTCACAAGACACACTTGTTAGCACTGTTGGCGAATTACATTTAAATGAGCCGTAGCACCCCGTAGCTATCCAGTTAGTTGCTTACGTTAAAGTTGTGTCACTTGATTTGTGAGCACCGGGCGGTTGAGCTACGTTTATTGACCGCAAATGTCAACAGAATCTTGTAATTTGCTTTAATTGACATTTGAGATATGGAGAGGACAAGCGGAGGGAATTATTTTGATTGCAGCCGCGAGATTAGCCCACTCTATATGCACGCTGCTAATTGTGCGGGTCCACGTGAAGTACGCGCTGCGGGCTCACTTAGTACTTTATCTCAATACGGTTTATAGATGTTGAGATCATCTCTATTCACGTGTGCTTACAAAAAGCCAGATTTTCTGTTTAAATATACCAGAATAGTTACTAGATATAAACATAAACTTTTAGAGTTAGAAATCGGTGTGTTTCTTACTACAAAAAACACCGGGTACAAATCCAGACTCGCGGCCTGTCACTGATAATAGAACACTTTGCACGACCTGAGAATTAATTAATCCGAAGACCTCATGCTCAGCAGTATCGTTTACGACTACTTTATTAAGGGTCGACAATCTAATAAGTAAATACTAAAGTTAGTCTTTATTGTAAATATTTGAGCTGACTTTCTTTAATCAACGAACGCAATGTTTAAAAGTAGAAGTATGTGATCCCGGTAGTGAACCAGTACTCGGTAACTAATCAGTTTTATTGTATTTTATCACCTTCCTACCTTTTATAATATATATTAAAGATCATAAATGACAAAACATATCTTCTCGGTAATGTCATAAACAATTGTTACGACGGCAAACACCAACACCGAGTTTAATGAAGAAAACGTTTAATCGTGTTAAACTATTTAATCATGGTTCGTTAATAAGATCAGTTTGTAAAGTTTACTCCAATATGAATATAATAGCAATGAAGAACGTATAACTTCTACGGACTCGAGGCTATAACTCAAAAATAATGTCGCAGTGACGCAGTGACCGGTTATGAATGAATGAATGAGGTGACTGCGACGGCGCGCGGTACGCAGCGACCGGGATGAACGAACGAATGAATGAATGAGGTGCAGGCGACGTGCCTCCGGGATTTATCGGCGCAGCCCACCGAATTATAATATATTGCTGGTTGACGCCATCGAGGGCATAAGACAGAAGGATCACTACATAAGTACAAACGAAGGATTACGACAAATCTGGGAGACAAAAGAACCAACATGTCGCTAGAATCCACCGTACCTACTTAGTTTAGTTTTATTTCTCTAGTTTAACGCACCAGAGCTACACTAAAAAACTAAGTACCTATATCTAGGAACAAATAAGATGATGTAGCCATTGAAACCTTAACTTGATAGTTTAATGTACTGCTGTAGTCTTTCGGGATTTTGGGAAACGATTTTATGATTTTTCTGCCCTTATTTTTACATTGAGCAGGGAAAGTAGTAAAAGTTATCGGCTCGCGATTTGTCAGCGCGTGCGGTGGACTGCTGATATTTTCATCGCGGCGCATATATTACTGCGAGGCTATATCTCATCGCGGCGTCCTCTTCTCGCACTCACGATGCGTTTCCTATTGTTCTCGGTCACTGATCATAAACTTTTCATCTACGCACGAGAACTCCGAATTTTTGACGTATAATATGGAAAAAGTTGTATGTTCAGTTATTCTTTGATCCTCATGTTGGGGTCGGCTTCCGGCCTAACCAGAAGCAGCTGAATAGTAGTTTATTACATGAAGCGACTGCCTGTCTGACCTCCACAACCCAGTAATTTGGTAACACGCTATCCCTTGGTAAAACGAGGTATTCCTCGAAGCGCTACTATTTTGAGGCGCTCCTATTTTATTCCTCGGAGCGCACCTTTTAAGAACACTCCCGATAGCAATTCAAAATATATATTTTTTTCGAGGAAAAAAAACAAACATTATATTTTTTTCGAGGAAAAAAAAAAAAAAAAATTGCTATGGCTCTCAAAAGGTGCGCTCCGAGGAATAAAATAGGAGCGCCTCATTAGGAGCGCCTCAAAATAGTAGCGCTTCGAGGAATACCTCGGTAAAACTGGTTGTCAGACTTTCTGGCTTCTGACTACCCGTAATGATTGCCAAAGACCAACAAATGATAGTCGAGTCCAACGGTTTTACATGCTTCCCGAATCACGGTAGGAGCCTTGATATGTAATGAGTTGTCTCCCATCCACGGAGCGACCCCATCAAACGTGGCTTAACTTTAGATCGACTCGTGGTTATACTTTCGCCATAAGCTTCTCCAGCTACTTTGATGTCAGTGGTAAAAATAAAATCAACATATTGAACCGACTTTTATCAACTACAGAAAAGAAAGAAAGAAAGAAAAATATTTATTTGACATCAGACATTAAAAACACATACACACAATAATTAAGAAACAATAGAAAATATTATAAAATAGTAAGTACACATTGTGTGCTGTGTGCCTCACGGCTGCGCCAAAAAGGTCCATTTCAGCATTCATGCCAGACAGGTGATGCTGTCTGACGCTGGTCTTCCAATGAACCTTGAGGGGTACCCCAGTGACGGAAAGAGATAAATAAATAGAAAACAAGTTAGTGAATCAGTTAAATGTGTATTCAAGAGGTATAAAATGTAAAAAATAAATATATATTGTGTTAGAAAGTGACACTAGCAACGATAAATAAATAGGTACAGAGATAAACTCAGACAGCATAAATATTTTTAAAAAGAAAAAAAAGTGTATAGTGTGTGTGTGTGTGTGTAGTGTGTGTGTAACTGTGCTTAAGACACCCAACTACAGATTGTTCATACGTAATTAATGAATGTCTGACAACGTATCGACACTCGCGACACAGCTCATAAACGTTGCAGCAAAGCAAACAATAAACTAGCCGACGTTATCTCCAATCAATCTAATCAATCACGGGTTATCAACGTCGATCAAGTTTAACGTTACAGCGCCGCGTGGGTGACGGGTGTGTTGGCACGTGGGTCGGTTGCAACAAAAAACGTCTGTTTCTAGAACAACCGGAAATGTGAAAACTAAACCACGTTTAGTTAAAAGTAAACGGTACCTACTGTAGGTACTGTAACTGTACAATTTTTCTTTCAATCAGGTCTTCTATTTTACATTTTGCTAGCACTTTGCTCCCGACTTCGTCCGCGTGCATTTCATACTTTTCCATAGCCCTTCCGGGGTGGAGGGGCAATTATTAGTTTTTAAAATGAAATATAGCCAATGATACTCACGAATAACATGGCTGTCTTTTGAATTTTTATGTCATGTATACCTGTTATTTGCATGGTTACTGTAATGCCGTTTTGCTATTAATTTATTAAATGAATATTGTAAGTGACTCTGCTGTTGGTGTGCTTATTGTAAATAAATAAAAGAATTATCAAAATCGGTTCTGCAGATCCAGAGGTTACCCCCTACATCACAAAGTCAAATAGGTACAGGGATTGATCGCTGAAAACATGATCTTATATGCCCCTTTTTTTTAAATAAATAAGTACCTAATAGGATATAAGTATAGATGTGAATAAAACTCAAACTAAGTATAAGAATACATGAAAAGTGAACCAAATAAAATGGAAGTTCTTCATTTTTCCATCAGCCCTAAACAAAAACAGAGTTTTCAACGTCCCATTTATGAATAAGTAAGCTTGGGGCAATAGTTAGTTCAAGTAGATAATTTAATTTTCTGTGAGAACTGAGCAGGTGCAGAAAAAACACAGATTTTGTACACTAAAATAGTTGTAATAGAGTTATAAACTAGAAAGTACCAACGTATATATTTTTATACCTAATTATTATCGAGGTAGTACCTATATTTTAAGCGGTGCAGTCAACTTTTAAAAGCGGTAAGTATCTAGATTTTTCTTTCTAAATATCATATAAGAAGCTTTTACCATGTCGTCCTTCCTATAAGAAGCCTAGCCATCCGAAGAAATCAGTATGTCTCCCCAGTTTGTGCGGGTATGTGTCAACCGCACACGAAACAACTTACACCTTCGTTAATAGAAAGACGTCTACCTCCCGCAAAGTTACAGTACTCCTCGCCTCCGTGTGAACATAGCTAATCCGGTCGCCGGCGCCCGGCGCGGACACGGCGCGCTCCGGCGACGCTCCCAGGGTGCCGGCTATCTGATCACTGCGCTATTCACGCGCGCTGCTCGTTTAATCTCTTAAATTCGCGCGGATGAACTTTAAAACACATTTTTGTCGTGTAATGTGAAAAGATTTGCTGATAGAGATTATGGTTTCTTTCAAAGAGGTTTAAAACGAAATGTCTCTTTGTGCAAAAGCAGGTCGCGCCGATTACGTAGGCCTCGTTCGAAGTCAGTTTGTGAAATAGAAAACAATAATTCTAGATCAACTAACTCGACTACTTACTTACTCGAGTTAGTGTCACGATTGATAGTATCTTTTACTAATGTATTCAAAACAAACCAGTTACTTACTATTAGTGCTAAATAAGTTGTTTCAAATGGCTGTAATTACTATTACAAATGGACGCTTTACTTGCAAAGCCTTCGAAATGAGTTTAACGCCGTCCAAGTAAACCGTTGTGACAAGCCCAATTATAATGTTAAATAGCTCTAAAGTGCGTCGATTAATTTGGTGGGATCTGTAACGGCACGCTCCGGCTGCCGCCGCCCGCTCCCGGCTCGCAGACGGCCGGGGGGCCAGGACTGCGGAGCTCTATTAATCGGTACGTGACCCGGAATCAAATGACCATCGTCTCGTCGTAAATAACCTGGCAGATATGATAATTCACCCTCAGCCTTCTAATAAATTAAAAATCCTGAAGAATTTAATAAAAGTAAAGACCGTCGACGCGGCACCGCACCGGCGGCACACATCCGCGCGGGAGACGTAACCGCGGCGCGACCCGCAAGCGAATAGATTTTATTTGAACGAGCGGAGACTGCGGCCGAGTGCTCGCGTACCATCCGATATATTATATCCGTTCCGTACTATCCATGGTCTTTTTCTATCGACAACCAGTTTAACCGTTGTGTGTAATAAGACCTGATTTTTTATATCTGGCACATTCTTACGTTTCTCAGGATTTCGCATTAATCTCTATCTTGTAAGTTAAACGAGTCATGATGTGTGTTTCTTAATGATTATGACTTTTGGGTGATAACACTTTTCTCTTATTTTCTGCGCTAAAAATACCGTAATTACAAAATTATCCCCTAAAATACTGGATCACAAAACATTAAACAGCAAAAACATTTCATGTTGATACCATTCGTAATGATGACGGACTCAAATGGTGCTGCGGCCATCGTTAGGTAAATCAACCAATTTGGAGCCCTTTTAATCCGTTTACCGGAAACCATTCCCAAAACAAAAACTATTTGGATACACAGCGACATGGTCGCATGCAAACACGCTGCGGCATGCGTGGTCCGCTGCCTGGCGGCACGCGGCCCCTCGGCCTCGCGGCTCGCCATGTCACTCCGAATCAAGATTTAATGTCAATAAAGTTTTACGCAGCTCGCTGTCCACCGGTCGGACGCTCGTAAAAATTATATTTATTCGGACATCGGCGGGTGGACGGTGACCGGACGGCGACCGGACGTCGGCGACACATCGGAAGGGAATGCACGATTATGCTACAATTAGCGAGGCTACGTAATTGTGTGTACTGGTTTTATTTACGAGGGGAGTGTGGATGTGACGATTTAACAAGTAGCTTTTGTTGTTTGAGCTAATATTAACGTTTAAAAGGGATCATATCACCGTTTCAAGGGGGCATAGCTCGGTCAGCAAGTTCTCAAGTTCCAGAGCAGGTATTAGCACGCCGGCAATCATTTCAAGCGATTTTAACAATAGGCATAAGTTATGTTCCCACTGCTACTTACAAATGTTCTATTTAGCAACACTTAGCTCCATAAACGGCTCGCAAATTGCTTTTAACCATTTCGACTGAGCTAGATAAGATAAATGTGATCGTTTTATCTAAAGTTCAATTAGAAATAAACAATATTGGCTAGCTAGCGCCGCGCTCGTGTAGCCAGTACCTAGGTACCCGTTACGGCTTTACCCGTACCATATCTCTTTATCAAAATGTCTGCCTAATTAATTTTGATATTACCTTATCCGAAAATGTACGAACAAGAATGTGCTCTTTAATATAAAATAAATTAGTCGTGAATGTCTTATTACATCGCTCAAATACAATTAAACAGCAGGTTGCGTGTAATAGAATGTCGTTTAAGTAAACAAAGCTGGCTCGAGGAAAATGAGTATAAGAAGCTTGAAACAAAACGAGTCGAGTGAGTCTTCATTTTGTTGAGAGAAATTGAAACGAGTTGTTATTCCAACGCTGATCAGAAAGTAAAAGAAATACTCCGATCTGTCAGATGATCTTTCATATTTCGCCAACAGAAAATATTACAGAATGGCAAAAGGCGATAAGTTGGCATCTGTAGTGTTAATACCTACCTCGCTTTTTACATTTTTATCATTTAGAACCAAATAAGAATTCTTTGATTTATAAAAGACATTTTGTGACGGCTGGTTGCATGCACTCGTTGAATGTTACACAGGTACAGATGACAGCTGGCGCACTCAGTGCATCACACAGCGCATCCCACTGCGACAGGGCTCGCGTCGCACTCATGACCACCTCACTTCATTTGAACAAACACCGTGCTGTCCATTCAGCCGGCCATAAACCCGCCTCCCGTATGAATATGAGCCTCAGCTGAATAGTACTGAATCAGCAGTTCGTACGATCCAGGGACATAAAACATCCCGTTCGCGGAACGACGTCTCTTTGACAACGAGAGCTAAAACGATTTTTCCATTATTGCTTTATGGTGAAAGGAAAAAAAATACATTTTATTCATAAAAGGAAGTTTACGAGGTAGATGTGGTACACTCGGTAAATGTTATGGAGTATTATACAGAGTACTGAAGTTTCCAGTAGTCAGTAATATAGGTCCCAAGTTGGCCGTTCTGTATGTAGAATAGGTACCTAACTTCTGTGCAGGAATATGAGGAGCGGTTCTGTATACTAGTGCATGAAATAGCTACCTTGCTGTTATCTACATGTCTGCTTCCAAATGCTAGTCATATTATTAGTTTCACTACGGATGATGCCATCAGACTTACAACCAACCACAGCCGCATTAAGCTTCTTGCAGTATTGTAGGACAAGTTTATAAACCTAATGCGCGCAGTTACAACTTATACACACATTAGCGTTAATTCAAGTTAATACAGTGCTGAGATAATCGCCGTAGATCTGAGTTAGTCGTGCTTCATTTAATACAATATATGGTGGTTCGTAGCGAATGCAACGCGGCGGCACGAAATAGATGTGATACAGAAGGTCGACTCCATACGATGAACGAAAAGTCAAATTTATTATCATTTAGTTTATTTTAACGCGCCTTGGTTGGTTTTCAATCAGCCAACATACTTAAAATATTTTGAGATCTCCGTACATTACGTGCGAGTGCGTGTTTTTCCTTGTTATCCGGAGCCGGCATACTGTATGCATTACTGTGTGGCGGACGCAGTGGTGCGGTGGGGAGATGAATCAATTGCTATTGCGGGCCACAGATCAACTGCAGCGCGATCACAGCCGGGCGTGCAAGCGTCACGCGGCGACACGCAAAACAGCGGAGGTGTCAAGGTAAGCGCTCGACTACGCTGCAAAGCCTTTTTCGGGCTTGTTTGTTAAGTTCCTAGGTAATTTTAAACGAGGTCATCAGGTCAAACGTTATTTGAATTAAAGTAAGGGAGAGAGCCTTTTTATAGTGGGTAAGTGCATGTCGTGTCATTGCGTTCAAATGTTGTTCCTATGGTTAGTGACCAATGTGACCATTCATGTTAAGTATCTAATGACATGGTTTTTGTAAACTTTGTCAGCAGGCATTAAGTATAGTCAATTATAATGTGTCACGCTAAGCTTTTAACATGCGCCACCCCGCCAGAAGCGATAGCGGTCACATAACTCGGCCGTATCGGGTGTTAGGCGTGAAATATCGCTCCGCCTAATTACTACCCGGGACTTATCTACAAAAAAACGCGTGCAATCGGACCGCGGCCCTACAGCGGCACAATTAGATACTGTTTTAATTGCGTCGGATTAAGATATGGCTGCTGATGTCCACCATTACGTCCTGATTATTGATGTATCTCTGTTCCGGCTTGTAAACTAGAGGATTACACAGACATGCGCAGCCAGCTGGACAGTTCGACGTTATTTATATGTTTGTGCGTTAATTATAGTCCTTAGATCGTGATCGAGTCTTTAAGATCTATTTGTGTTTTATTAAGAGTTTTTTTAACCGTGTCATTTGTATTGTTCGTCTTTTACAAAATCACGGCCCAATGCGACTTTTATATCAATACTAGCTGCGCCGGCAAACTTCATTTCGCCTTAGAATCAAGTTATTAAGTAGTCTTACTTGGTTTTTATTAGTTTACGACCTATTCTCAGACCTACTGAATATACACACAATTTTATATATTAGACATAGGTACCTACATACGTTTAGTAGACGTCCCGCGGTTTCACCCGCGTTGTTCCCGTTCCTGTAGGAATACAGAGATAAAAAGTAGCCTATGTCACCCGGGGATAGTGTAGCTTCACAACGGTGAAAGAATTTTTTAAATCGGTCCAGTAGTTTCCGAGCCTATTCAATGCAAACAAACAAACAATCAAACCTTTCCTCTTTATAATAATTATTAGTAAAGATAATACAGTTTCACAGTTAAAAGATCTTAGGGCCCAACTAATATAAAAAGCCGATGAAATAAAGCAATCAAACAGCCTTCGAATTATACAGCAAGCAGAAAGTAAGCAATCTGACAGCGTAGTGTAAGTTGTAACATAATAACTGAGACGTGCGACGTGCTCGTGCGTGCCGGCGTGCAGGCGCGCGGCGCGCTGGCTACCGTTTGCCCGAACACTCCCGGTGTGTTATTAGCGACGCCCGAGGAGGCGGGACAAGTGCGTCTTGTGTAATAACAGGATAATACCCGGGAGCCAAGAGGACGAAGAACTAGAGTCGGTAGGCCGGTCCTTCCTTACTATACTCACTACTACACTCTGTAGTTCATTTTGGATGGCAATTTCTTATAACGAAGCCGCAACACTATCTCACTATCACCTAAACACAGGATTTTTATTTCTAGTCCTGACTTTAAGGCAATTTGTGGCAATTTGCCGTTCAGTGTCAAGTTGTATGATGATTAAAATATGAGTTGCGATCGTAACACGTGTGTGTTTACAGAATTATAAACATTCAAATCATTAAGACAACCCTATAAGTTTATATTAAGATTCCATAGAATGATTATTTCATGAAAAAGTCATTTAATAGGATTCAATTAACATAGAGGGTTGTCTGATCTTAATTATTATGACACAGATAAACTAAATTTGTTACGGTCACGAGTCATATATTAATCAACATACAACCTGAAACATAACCTGGCACATCCACCTTAACAGGGTTGTATACGAATGTGACATGGGCCACCAGCGTTAAACATTTTAAATAAAATTGCCCCGTGGTGACGAAGGATGGTCAGACCAAAGGCTAGGGGCGCGCGGTCAACTCCATCACGCTAATAGCGTTTGCGTTGCGTTGATCGGGTTACCGGCCGACGAGCAAACACGCAGCCCTCAGACGAGCGGAGCGGGGAACATCCAGTAGTCCAACGTGTTGCTGTAGCAATAAATGTAGGTAACTCAAAGAGATTTAAGATACTTTATTAATATAGTAATATTGGAGCGGCAGCGGAGCGTACCAAACTAAACTCATAGATTTGTCTCCTAGTGGACACAAGTCTATGAGTATACGGGACATCACGAAAAGATTTTCGTAATGTCCAGTAAGTGCCATGGTTGTTTCTGCTTCCAGTTTTACGTCTAAAATGTCCAATTTACCGTAGAAAATAAGGAAAATATTTAAGAAGCCGCATAGTTGCTAGAACATAGCAAACACTGAACATCACATGGTAACATGTTGAATCAAGAAACTATATTATAGATGGTTTACGTCTCACCAACTTCACAAAGTTCGTACTCAAGCAGCTAGTTCATTACGAAACATGGCATATTAACTTTTCTTATATTTTAACTCGAGCTGTATTTACTTACAATGTATCGCTTCGTTTACATTCAATGTAGAGTTGTATGTATGTGCGTGTAGACTCAAATATTTGTCAGACAATTCAATTACGGGTGTACATAGTACATTATGTAACAAAGTTTGAGCTAAACAAACCCGCCGCCACTTCGTAGCGATTGTTTGTTCCGACCGTCTGTGCACACACCATTTGTTCAGCCTATGTATAGGAACCTCATACCTATCTACATAATAGTATCATGAGTAGCGAAATGTATGAGAATGATGACTTGAGAACAAGATTGAAGTGTCGGTAGGCGGTGTTTGTATTTGGATTTGGAGATCATTAATTTACTGGTTAAATGGACATCAGCAACTTTTAAACCAGCCTGTTATTGTGACACTGCAGGGCAAAGACTTTTGGCCAAGGCAAAGGTTACCCAGATGGTAAAAAAAATCTAAAATGTTTATCAATAAAAAAAAAACGTTGATGATCCTTTTAGATGTGCACCAAAGCATTAAACCCACTGCCATGTTTTCAGCACGAACACTACATGGTCTGTGGGCTTCGGAGTAATCCCGGGGGGCGAGCTACTACGAACTAAGCAAATAATATACTGTTTCTGAAACCCCTGATCAAATAAAGTTATTTCTAATAATAGCCATTTAGTAGTAATTGATCAATTATGTATCGCCGGCTGGATGTTGATTTATCAGCTGACTTCACCGCGCCTCAGTCCCGCCACATGCGGCTAGCTAGCGATCAGTGGATGCCATGATGCACACGTAGATCAGACACAGTTAACATTTCAAAATGTAAATTATATTAGACGGGAGATCACGAACAAAATTTTCTTCCAAAACTTGTACCTATTCTAGTGGACACAAGTCTATGGGTTTTTTTGAGTGCTCCGCTGCCGCTCCAATATTTATATATTATTCTAGATGGCGTTACTGAGACATGGGATCAAAGTTTTTCTATGACATTTCCTTGACATGCCCGCTCTATAGTATTTTAAATCTTTTTGTAAATTATTCACAATTTCTTTTATTTCGAACTACGTTAATTTATCATTAATCTGTTAATCAAGTTTCGTTGTATAGGTTTGTGTCAACTCTAACAGAATTACTTAACGACAGAATGTATTTTTTTATTTCCCAAAATACAGCTACATATTGGTGATAAAAATTTCAGATGGTTTCACTGAATTCGACTTTAAAGTCGTGCAAATATTTATAATTAAATAGGTACAATACGTGAAAGGTACAATGTTAAAGACAAGAACATAAAGGAAGCAGTGTTTATTGACGTCTTTTAATTAATAAGGACGTTCACCCTTTTTGAAGCAAGTGATTATTATGTGTTCAATAGGAGGCACATGAAACCGAAAACTCAGAAGTGCGTGCGTTGGGTTCGAACTCGAGACCTATGACACCCCGCCGGTCATACTACTAGGCTGTTAGTGTGCCAATTAAAAACCCATAATACACCTTTTTCCGTAGTCAACAAGGAACACTTTTAAGATGTTCCAGCATGTCCGTCCATCGTCTGTCCGCAACTTAGCTCAGAGACTTCGTACTATTGTGATCTGGCTAGAATGGATTCACTTATTTCTATCTAAAGCAAATCACAGCTTCCTAATTACAAAGTGGTAAAATAAAAGATTGTTTATTTCTATAGTGTACCTCCTTTTTTATAATCTTTATTTAAGGAGCTTTTTCGCTAGTGTTCATTCATATACTTAACAATGTTTCGAGTAATGTATCCATTTGTAGTTAAGTTAGAAGGTTTTACAAGTTGACAAGTAGGTACATACTTAATAGTCGATTAACTTGTAAGAGTCAAAATTTCATACAAACTCCATATAAAGAGGACAGGGGGAAAAAACTTTACAACGCAACCACATACTCAATACGGCTCTCGATAATAATTACTGTCAAATAATATCCAGTAGATGGCATAAAAAATCCGGTACTTGTTGGTGCAAACCCTGCACGTGACACGCAGGACGCAGGTCGCGATGCGCGCTACGTGCGGCCGCGGCGCGCCGAGAGACGACCGTGTTATTAAATTATTGCTGATCGAGTGCAATCTATGCGAAGCACGCACACGTATGTATGGAGAGCGGTGCAAGAAGGCGTGTACATTATGTGGAATTAGACTTGTAGGTGCACTGCAAATCTCTACACTGTTCAATTAAACTAAGTTAGAATAAACTGCTAAAATTCTTATTATACTTAATAACCGCCTTTCCTTTTTTTTAAGTAGATATTTTGCTGTCAAATTAATTAATTCTTAACAGTTTTCAATTTAATTTAGTTAATTTCTAATCTGAAGTTTTAGTAATATTATTGTTACTTCGCTACAAACTTTCTCATAGTTTAATTAAATTTACGAGCTTTCCTACATGCATACCGTTAGTGACCTATCAGCCCACCTGCCTCGCCCCGTAATGGATACCTCCTCCACGCCATGTACCAGGGCTGCAGTACCGGTGCAGAGGTGCATGCTATTCGCGACGCGTGTAATCAGCGGCTCGCGGAGGTCCGCCACAGCCTGACATCTCAATTGAACTGCGCGCCTGGTAGGGCCGCCACTGATGGCTGGCGATGTGCCATACATTATAATATTTATCATAGTTTAATTAGTTAGGAGGGCACTGTAATACTTTATTCTAGTAGCTTTTTAGTTAGTCTTGTTGTCGATAAATACTGTGCATATAAGTCAGAAATCTAAAATACCTAAAGTAGCACACTATGGTGCGGTGCAGACTTGCGCGGCGCACTTTTTAGTCTGTTATAATAGATTCAAATAGAATCATTTTATATTTAATTAACTTAAGTCTGACGTTCAGTTTTCTTATGCCTTATAATGGCCTAATTGAAATAAATGATGCGCTTCGTATACGTTACTGCTTATAATTGCATTAGTTTTATTTAACAGACTTACAAGTGTCAAAAACACGTCAAGCCTGTATCTGAAGAGATTAGATGAGTAGGTATATTAATTCCGTAACCGTAATGTACCGTGAAAAGCGAAATCGCATGGAAAACCAATTTAAATTACTGAAATGCATCAGTGTGTACCCGTCCCCTACATACTAGGCTCCGGGCAAGGGGTCGGCTGCGCGGAGCGCGAGACTACTTAGTAATTATGTCTTCCGGCTGTTGCCAATATCACAGACGAGTTGAGCACGACTTAGACAACATTATGTTTCTGGATAATAATATAATAAATATTTCTTTTCGCATACATAAACGTATAATAAACCTATAAAGTTTGTTAAGTACCTATATTATATGAAATGCATAAATAAACGGCTTACTTACATGTTTACAACGGCATTTACACACATTTATCGGAATTTGAGATAATATTAAATACGTTTAATGAGAGCAAGCGTTTATTGCATTAATTGTCGGAATAATATTTGTCCTGTAGGCGTATTTCAGGGCGCGTGGCAGCCCTGTGTGCCCAAGGATGATTTACCGGCGTTGTTTCAACAGGGAGGGTCCAGCGCAAGTCGACGAGATCGCATTACACCGTGATGTACAGCCCGAGGATTATCATTACATTTGTTCACATTGCTGATTCAATGGAGACCGTCGCTGTATCTATTGTTGTCGATTGTAAGATAACGCTCACGGAACCAAACTCGGCAAGTGCAGCATGATCACCGTAGAAACGGAATTTGTCTCAGAAGAATCGACAAAGTGACAGATTGTAGAAACTTCGATTGCAGAAGAAATTTCAATGTCAAGAATAAAGAGAAGAAATGTGTAGATTTTGCAGTCGACAATAGTCTACAATATCGAGCATTATTACTTCTATGAGCGGCAAAAACGTTTCTACACAAACACACACACACACACACCCACATACACACAACGTCACAAGTAATACCCGAAGGGTTAGGCAGAGGTGTACCTGGTAGTACACCCACATTTCGCCAGTTATGTTTTAGTCCCATGTAATAGGGCGCGAGCCTATATTCATCAATCGGGCCCAGATCCAGCCTCCGGGCTGCTACTGAGAAATTCCATATGAAAAAACTCAATGACACTTTGCTCGACCTGGGGATCGAACAAGGGACCTCATGTTCAAAAGTAGCGCTTGCGACCACTAGACTAACGAGCCATTCAATGTTTCCATCATCTGACAATTAGTCGATTCTTCTGTCGTCATACCTAGCAGTTTGTACCGTGACTATGTGCTGCTGGCAGCGCGTGCTGGAGGCTGTGCGGTGACAAAAATAGACGTAGACAGTGTTAATTTAATTTAACGTGCATTTTCAGGTTATCGTCTCAAACACAAAAACTTTTCTATTTTAGGTTACGTACCCCATACGCAGCAACTATTATACGCGGAAATTATTTCACACATGTTTAATTAAAAGCCTTTTGGGTTTGACCTGCTTGTCTGCATGCACCCTAAGCCATTTTGCGTAACAGTTTCATGTTTGTTGTGTAAACGTCATGATAGAACATAATGTCGGATAATAACCGTCGCTTGGTAGCTGGATGTGGGCTAAAGGTGTAGGTTCAATTGCGGACCACGCAACACATTCTATCGCGTCACTCGAGGAGTTGTGGAAGTCGTGACGTGCGTGTTAACTACACCTTATATACGAGAGTTAGTGAATTTAAGTTCTCACATGTCAAAGGTTCAGTTTTAAAGGATCAGTTTTTTATGGCGACTAGGTGCAACTGTATTACATGAAGCGATCTCTTATAGAACAATACTCCTCGGTAAGTCTAGATACCAAACTTTAGGGCTTCTGATTGGCATGTTTTGTAGAAGTCTCGGTATGTTATTGAAATCAGTAAATCATCTACACCAACCTCGACAACCGTAGCTTAACCTTCATCTATCCGTTCGGCTGTTATTAGTATCAACGTGCCCCTTCATTAACCCCAGAGTGAAAAAGAGAGTAGAAACAAATTTGTGCAGGTAGGTACTAAGTATAACTAGGCTCAAGGCCTCAAATTTGGGCAAAACCATTCTACCGCTTTCATAAAAAAAAAAACAATAATTAAGAAGGAAATCCAAATCGCTCAACATTCCTTATGAATCAGAAACATCTAATTTTTAATATATTCCACAGCATTTTTACAGAAAAATCCCGTTAAATTCAAATAAATATGTTCGAGTGACACAGCTAACATTAAACTGTCGTTGGCGGCGACACTGTGATACGTCTTCGTAATAAAGCGGATCGCGCTTGTTGCAATCAACGTTTTCTCTTGTATCTCCATAAGGCGGCCATTTTGCCGCGTAGTCTACCGGTACCTACTAGATTAGTTAATACATACAATATTAATCGCTTACGAGGCGATGAAAGAAATAGGTGGCGTGCGAGCCATAGGCGACGAGCGTTAAATACAAGATAACGCTTTTAGATTTTAAGTATACATTTAATGATCGCGGCTATTGTAACAACAGTAACGAACCTATCCAATTATTGCTTAAAACTGTTTGTACTTAGTATAGTTAGCTGCATGTCAAAATATTCTCATTAAAATTAGAGTTACTAATAAAATTGTCATTCAATTTAAATGTGAATAAAACATTCATTTGTTGGAAGTAAATTAGGTACTAAGCGTTTACTGCGTTGTTACACTAGTTACTGTTTGAGTTAAATATGATCAAAATAAATTAAGTGCTTTCAACAGTCGCATTTAATGAACTATTTAAAAACCTATTTCGATTTGAACAGTTAATATTTCAAATACTTGGCACTCACTCGGCTTCCAAAAATAGAAAATGTAAGAAATGATTGACTTTGTTTTCTTTCAGGACTCAAGGCCCGGCTATTAAAAAAACAATGACTGCGACTCACCGGTGGGACAGGCCGGCCTTGACCGGGTAGTCTAATACAGACGAGAATACAACTAAGATCCAATAAAAATGATTAAGTGTAGTTTTGGTTACTGATAATCGGATAATAGACGAGAAACGTGGGATACCTTGTGAAATATGTTACTAAAATGCTGTCGCTTGAGACTTGCGTCCAGCGCTTGTCGCCTGTAGTTGTCGGGGGCGTTTCACAACAGGAATGTTTTCATAACGACGTTGTCATTACGACCAACAGATAGATACGGACAATTAATACATTCGCCGGCCCCTCGCCCATCCGACACAGTGCAGGGAGGTGCAGTTAGGTACTAAAAAGGATCCAAGATAATCTGGCATTTGAGGAAGTATTCAACTGCTGAAAGCAAGGTGGATTTAAATTTTAAATATTATCTACCTTTATATATTTACATGGACACTTTATTAATTATACTCAGGACTTTGCTTAGTATTCAAACTGGCAATCCGCTTAAATCAATTTATAATAAGATAGTCATTATAGCTTAAATCTCCAGCCTGCGTAGCATGAACACCGAAGAAACGGTCTTTGTTGTGTCTCGGAAGAAAAGAAATTAAGTGTTCATGCTACGCAGGCAGGTGTATTGAAAGAAATTTGACAGATTGAGGTTCCTATCTATATAATCTGTCACTTTGCAGATTCGTCTGTAGACAAAGGCCATTTCTTCGGTGTTCAATGTGTTCATGCTACGCAGGCAGGTAGAGTTAGTCACTAGGACTGGTTATTTAAACTATATAATATTATGTAGTGTCTTGTAACATGCAGCTGCTTCGACTTTGTAAGAATAGGTACATCCAAGCTCCGCAATATTATTATCCTACTGTGTGAATGTACACTGTGCCGCAGTAATAACAGCCTTCAACCGGTGTTATTATAACTCTCATTCAATGAAACATTAATACTGATCGACATCGGCTAAACGAATGTCGGTTCACATCGGCTCATGTAAGGGGTTCCACACACCAACCATTTCTGGAAAGAGGTTCAAAGACGGGCTACAAAACCGGGCACACAATGAAAATACACTAAACTGTCAAGTTTATAGCGAAGTTATGGCGGTGCCATTAACAGAACTATGCAGAGGAATCCGACGGACTTATTGTGCGTCACAAAAGCTTCCTTAACTAGTTAATACTATTTAGTCAGTACTTGCTCAGGCTTATTTACAAACAGTATAATGCAGAAATCGTAATCATTTGCAATTTTGGCTGACGTATAGCGGACCACCCACAGTATAGGTAAGTATCAAGTTTAAATTAATGAAGAAACTGCTCCCACGAAATAAATATTAGCAATTAATAGTTCGATCAGCATAATATAGCTAATGTAGAATAGATTTTATGAAAATAAATGTGTGTCGGAAAAGTCAGGTACCAAAATAAGTATAGAAATAAACTAGTTTCGTCTGGAAATACCAACTTACAAAATCGTGGTGAGATTACTGAGATACAACTTGTGCGCACGACTTTAGTAGGCCTAAGTCAAGGAAAGGTCAAGCTTAGCCACACGCGTAAGCTGACACTGAAGGATTTGGAACACAACATTATTCCCTACTCAAGAACTTGAAAAACCTTCACATCTTACGTTTACTAAAACGTAATATTAACCAAAGATAATGAGATAGATACAGAAGTAAATTACACGAGAGGAACAATAACCCCTTGTTCTCCCGACGTGAGCACTTCTGAACCAACAAAAGTAATGGACAAGCGTATCATATCATCCATCTTAATAACATTACGTTGTACACAAAGCAGTATTATATTACAGCGATAAGTAGCAGCAGCAGGCACAACAACACAAACGCAACAGAAATGGCGAAGCAGACAAAAGCTGCGACGATTAAGATGGGGACAGAAACACGGTCAATAATATACACTAATGCCCATTCATTACTGATGAACATGAGAACGAGACGATAGATCCTCTGGCTGGTGGGTGCAACAGAGAGGGAGTTAATTGTGATATAATAAAAGAGAGGTTTAGCGGGGAAGCTTTAGTATTGAGTAATGAAGTCGCTTCTAGTGGAGATAAGGCAGTCGTTAGACGTGGATACGTTCTTTCATAAAGTTGCGCTCCTCCGCTGAATGGTAATTGCTAGACTGCTCTCGTTGCAAAGTTGTGCGTGTTCCATGTGAATCTGTCTGATTTATCTCAAATGAATGTTCAAGGATCGCAAATCAATGTTAATTTAAGTAGTATTGTGTTCAGCTTCAAATCAATTTGTTTGAAAATTACGCAAATATGTTTTACGTTTCTACTTTATGGGTTTAAGATATATATGTACATAAACGTACAAGTAGACATATGTGACTGCAGATGTTCGTCTTTCAGCAAGCCCTCATTATAAATTGCTCCTCGATACTTTGCCATAAATCAATTTGATAAATGTATCGCTGATGGTTTGATATTCACGGCGAGAACATACCTTCAAGTTTTGAAAAATGTAAAACAAAACATTTGGACCTGTATTAGTTAGTAAATTATTAATTTATTTATTTATTAATCAAGTTAATTAGTTAAGTTTATTTATTTATTACCTAATCAAGTTAATTAGTTAAGTTTAATTATTTATTTATTTATAAACCAAGTTTACAGAAATCGGTACTTAAGCTATGACCCACAAAACCGTTTTCACGGTTTGTCTGTGGGAACGTAACACTGAATAATAGTGAACATTAAATAAGCCATAGTCGTTTAAAAATGAGAACGTTTAAAAAAAAATAAAACGATGCAGATATTAGGTTGTTTATTTTAATAGTACTTACATATCTACTTTGTGTTCTTCATCAATTCTTCTCTAATCCTACTAGATTGACGTTTGATCCTGAACAGGATGTTAAATGATTTGACTGAAATGTATTTGATAAAAGAACAACATCACCGAACAGAAGATGCCAATTTCTCTGTTTCGATAATATTAATACGCTTAGCTCCGGTCGTCATGGCAACCGAGGCATGTTAGTTCAGTAACCCACTTTGTGGAGTCTTCGCGTGGGAAGATAATCACCTGATATCGTGTTATTCTTATCCTTATTGAATACGATACATTACGGTACGGCTAATATTTTTTCGAAGAAAATAATGAAGTTCTTTCAAAAGTTCTAAGAAATGTAAAGTGCTAAAAAATATAAATATGATTTAATTGGCATTCTTATGTTTCAAATAAGGCGATTTGGATTCTAGAAAGAAGTAAAGGTGTTCGATATTTATTGACTATTTACGGCTACACTACGATATGTGGTATTCGCTGAGCGAGGTGCCTAGTGTCCACTCAAGCTAGTCTGAAGTACGATGTTCAGTGAAGCTGCAGTGCGGTAGGCAGCTGGCTCTCGGTCATAGTGTGCACATTTTATCATTATACTTGTAACTAATTCCCAAAAAATTAAACGAAAAGAAATACAATAACCTAATACCTATGTTCAAAACAGTAGGTACGAAATGTCAGTAATATTCTTGAGTGTTTTAAAAATTACACCAACATTTAGGTAAGTATTGCGAACTTGCGCTCGTATTTTAATAGCAAGAACCACTCCAGATTATTTTGATACTGTTGGAGGCTTTTAAAGAAAAGAAAGGTGTTTTCTCAAAATATCCATTTCAACATTTACAAATATTGTAAAACTGCCATTTCCATGAACCAAGCATACTTTATAGAGGACGTGTGCGCCTCCTTTAAGAATATGATATCAGTAAAGGTATATCAGAAGACTTAAGGCGCGCACTGTCTCAGATTTCATCATCCTATTACGATTCCAGAGAAACACATCAACGAGCTCGATTGAACCACAGACTACCGACATCACTGGCGGATTAATGGTTTAACTGGGTAATTGCGTCTTAACTCATTTCGGTTTAAGATATTCTGTGTAGAACTCGAGTGGTAGGTGAGTAAAGTTATGCATGGGTGGATGAGAATACAGCTGTTTAGTATTGTATTCACATTCCACCGCTCTGAACTGATCTACTTACGCACGGCTGCAGTGGGGAATCAGAATTGCACTAACTTTATAGCACTGTTATGTTTGGCCACTGTCCGTGGCTAATTTGTTTTGGCAATCGCTCAGATAATCTTTTGAATGAATATTGAATGCATTATTTGCAAGTGTGAATGGAGCACAATTTATATACCGTATTTTTCAGTTATCCCGTTTCATAATACCTACCTATTGTCTTTTTTTTATGAAATAAACTAATATCTAGTACAGTATTAAGGTGGATGCGCCAGAGTAGGCCGTGAAATTCTAATTTTCTTGTGTTTTTTTGTGATTTGCTGTTTTGTGTTAGGATGTATGTTGACTAAAATATGACTCTTGGTCGTAACAAACATGGTTTATCAAAGTTGTAATAATTATAATCACAAATACAACCCTCTAAGTTAATTTATTCCGATTTTAAATGACTTTGCCTTGAATAATAATGATTAAGATAAATAATAAATAATTATGTCGCAAATAATTTTTGTTCAACATACATCCTGACTGAACCGCAAACTGCAAAAAACCAAGTATAAAATAATTTTACGGGCTACCTTGGCACATTCCCATTGATACTGTACCTACTACCTATAATAAGTTTATATAAAAAAAAACTTTAAATATCATTAAATTCAGTGGTAAACGTTCCCCGGTTTTAGATGACCATAAGGTTACTACATTGTCAGTATTTAATGTCACTAAGCATCAAGTGCGTATTATTCAGTGTAGGTACCTACCGCAGTTTCCTTAGCAGTACAAATCACAGTTCTGAGGACACATACCTGAAACAAACAGAAAAAAATGGTTTAACATAATGAGTGGGTATTTATACATACCTAACTATTAACTATATTACCAATGTATGAATATTAAGAGCTTCCACCTATAAATATCTGCGGTGGGCGGTCGGTTCTAAACATATTTAATTAAATTACTCGTACAACAAGACCATTTGAATCTTAGGTCACATTAGTAAGCTGCCTTGTTCAATTTATGATTTATCATATTGTTTCCTTCAGCGAATCGTCCGTGGGACCAGGGCCGCACGTCTAGCGAGTGGTGACCGCGTGGGCGCTCGTCAGCTCCTGGAACAATGGACTAGGCCCACGCCTAATTGACAACCTTTCTTACTACAATAACTTTATGTAAAGCGCTGCCTTCACCTGTCTCGTTATTGTTGATAGCATCACGTCTTTGTCGCATTACGGTCGAAAGTGACAACGAATTAACATTCATTAAATGACTTGTAAAAAGTACAAATTGATCAAATTTACTCAACGTGAGAAGGTAACAATTAATGTCAACGTTTATATTTTTTCCCGCTAACAAAAGTTCCGACGTTATCTAATTCGTTTACCTTGCAAGTAAAGATTACATCCGTAATGTTTGTAAAGCTGCATCGATAAAATCTCACGTAAAGCCGGAGATGTGTATTTAAAGTCATCGTGTTACGGTAATGGTGGTGTGGGCGACTACACACAGTACACAGTACACAGTAGGCACACCACACAACAAACATACAGTTGAACACATTTGGAGTTCACATTCAGTACAATGAGGCGCAACGAAATTGTATAGCAGTAGGTACTACACAATGAGTTCCGGAGAATTGTGCAGTTGTGGCGTGATGCAGACACATACAGAATATCTAGCAGAAACTATTCATACTTGTGGTCGCCCTAGTGACTAAATTCGACGAATACCTTTCTGGACTTAAAATCCTGGCTGCTAACATTAGGTAATCGCTAACATTTTGTAGAAATACACATAATATAAAGACATAGCGTTATCTTGAAAATTGTTTATTACTTACAAACATGTAGTGACAATAAATCAGTAGATATCAAATGAACATTTCCATGGAAAATGAAAAGCCTTATTTTAAAAGTTAAAATGTCTGAAGTTAAAACGATCTTAAAATATGCAAACTCTTACTGGAATAGTTGCCAGCATTCACCTGGACACTAAGGAGTGTACAGAACGAGGCTGCTGACCTTGCCTGACCAGCTTGCAACAGATTGGCCTTTACCAACGAGGTGCGTCGCGCGGTCAGAAGCACGCGGTGCGCGGCGGCGGCGTGAGGATTAGTCGGGTAATCCTCACGCAGCCATTGCTACTGACGTCATAGTGCACACTAAACACGTGCATGCGTTTCGTTACAATATGCGAAGCTTTGAACAACTACCTATTTGCAAGCACAAGATTATCCTTAACTTGTAGGCTTTGTACTTGTGACTTGTAGACCATTCGTGTTCAATCGAACCCTCATTTTAATTGTTATGTTGGTTATCAATTAAATGTGCTACTCTACTGCCATTTTATAATTGCAACACGGTAGCGTTCATATTAACTGTTACGTAAGTATTATGATGAACTTGGAGTGTTCTAGCTAAAGTTTTGCTTCAGTCTGTACCTATATGAAGCAGGTACGGGTCCACGTACCTAAGCACTAACTGCTACAATTCCGTCGTCGCTGCACGACCAAGTTGTTCGCTAACAAACAATACACAATAGTTAAGTTCGCGTACAATAGGAGCGAGTGCGGTCGGTCAATGCGTGTATTAGCCGGGTAATCCCGTCTTAGTGTCACAACGACGCGCGCCGTGACGTCAGGGGCCGTCATTGTGGCCTTAACAAAAATGTTTTAAATAATAGGTAATAATACGTAGGTGCTGCAGGACAACGGATCTGCTCATCTTAAGGCTCAACTCACACGTAGCAGATAACATACATATAAGGTATAAGTAATAATAACTTTAATGCCCGAGATCACTAGTTATTCCTACGAATGAACGAAGGCGTTGGTGAATACAGGTTTAGTTAAGCATGGAACTACATAGGTACTTACCTACATAAAATTAACCCTTTTTCCATTGGGGTAAGCAGAATTTACAGAGCGTCATCTACTATGATTCTTAGATCTTTCTTTTGATTTGCTTACGTTCATATTATGTTGCCAAGCATCAGCATGCCATTGTTAAGCATCGTACACTAAGTACTTTCGTTAGGGTAGTTTTGCTGTGAGATAATTAGAAGAAAATACCGTAGAATTACCGTAAAAATACAGCATGAATTCATTATTATTGTCTTTGCAGAAACATTTGGGCGCTTATTAATTAATTTATTGATTTAAATAACCAACTTATGCTTACAGTACATATACCACACATATAAGCTATAGGCCATAGTTATAAAACATGGAAGATACACAGTATGGTTGCTGAGTGCTAGTTTATAGTGAAATTGTCCTCACAGCTCGAACACTTTTTGTTGTCCCTATGCTGTGCGTGTACCTCGTATATGTTATACTAGCTTCTGCCCGCAACTTCGTCCGCGGAAAATTTCTTGTTTTAACATAAGATTACACTCGATTGATATTACTGTATTTAATTTTATTAGTAAAATATTTTTTGGAATCAGATCAGTAACTTCAAAGATTACCGAAGTTCTCTTTTCTGCTCAAGGTAACTTAACCCTTAGTCGCCTTTTACTTATTTTTTTTTTTTTTTTTGATAAAAGTTTTTATTTGGAACATATAGGGTACAAACAATACAATATGAAACGATGATAGACGCTGTAGTTAAAAGAAAAACTGTGGCGCATCTATCAACGCCCACCTCCAGAAACAGATTACATAAGTCGTTCCATAACAAAATTCAACAAAATTAGAAATAAGTTATAATATTTAAGTTAGGTAGGTACCTATCTATTTAATTTAAAGCTTCTCTATATACAATGTTTAAGGTTGTTTTATTTTCCGGTACTTAACAGAATAATCTGCTTTTCGGATGATCCCACTCTTGAACATACAAAACAAACGTAGGTACTTACACCGAAATTACGATATTTTCGATTATGAGGTATCTGTCAACAACAACAACCATACTGCATACGAACGAAACAACCGAAATCAATAAGCAACTGACATGTAATATTTAGAAATCCTACTAACGACAACGTGGGCATAATAATTCGAGAGGGTCATCAATCCACGGAAAGTCTTAACACCGCGGTCCGAGATTCAGAAAAATTACGTCATTGCAGACCGCCATCTATGGGCAAATAGGTAAAACGTCTGCACAGTGAAAGTTATGCTAGGGGCATTTTACGTTTTAGTAATTTTATATTATCTCCGAAACTGTATGACCAATTGATATACTGTAAATGGCAAATCTTATCTGTATGATGTTTTTGTGATACTGAAATAATTATTGTCATAAGAATTAATATTTTGTTGCTCAAATTATCAACCAAACGTAAGTATGCCGAAAAAAATTTTTTTAACGCAATAAAAGAAGTATAAAAGATAAAATATAAAAGATAGAGATATGGTATCGCGGACTTTTTTGAAGAAATAATTAAGACGAACCATTTGGCAGTACATTGTTTTTAATTTTAAGCAACTGTTTAGGCAGCGCACGCAAATAATTCTGTTTTATGAGGTATTTTTTTCCGACTTGCTAGACAAAAGTTGTGATAGCTCGGTTAATATACATGTTATAGAAACAATTTATAGCCTATAGCACTCAGGAATAATGTAGCTTTCTGCCAGTTAAAAAAAATTTTGAATTGGATTATGAGTTCCAGAGATTACCCCCTACATACAAATTTACAAACTTACAAACTTACAAATTTTACCTCTTTATAATATTAGTATAGATAATATGTGTAATCCTTAGCTTTTATACATTACAATCTGTTAATTCCATGCAATTGCTCTCTGTGCAGACGAGCCTTTATATGCCTTTGGTGTCAAGCAGCGTTGCGGTAAGCCACCGGGCGGCATTAACAGCGCGGCGGTAATCCGCACCGCGCCGTCACAACACTAGCCGTGACGTCCACTGTCATTATACACTGATTAAACAATACGAGAGCACTCTGATACCACAGAGCAGAGCACGTAGATTGCTTTGTGAGCAGATTCTTAATGAAATTGCGCTATTGCGTTGTTTGGTGAACGGCAACAGTTTTTGTCTCGACGAACAGTTTGTTTCAAGTTAAGTTTCAATAGAATTGTAAAGTAGAATGTTGACTCTCATCAATATTAAACCCCAAAGTGTATACTTGAACGGAAACATAATAAACCTTCAGACTGTTTTTAGTTATCGAACGGACAACGACACGTGGAGACTGAAGGATTTATTTATAAGCTGTGGGTCCAGTGAACCTCGCAGTTTACTAAACAGCGCGGCGGAAACCTGTCACAATGGCGGTCACACCGTAATAATACGAGTGACACCGACGGCTCACGCCTTTATCAGAACCGCACAATGACACCGCTGAAATCTTAGCGACGGTCGCCGTGGTAACTGTGGACTTGTATCTTGTGGAATAAAGTGATGTCGCGTAAACAGGAGAGATGAAATAAAAGAATATATTACACCTGAACACAAACACACATACATACACCATTGAAGCAGTGTTACATGAAGAACACTTTTACTTGACCAAATGACTAAGGTGTCTCATTGTTTTTGAGTCAACTAATCTTTGAAGCATATGTAAGGTCTTCAAATTTATCAAAAAGACCGTATCGCAAGAAAAAAGATTTTCCAATTTAATGATTTATGAATTGTTGTGGTTATGAGTTGTTTACACGCATGAATTTCTGTACTAACTTATATGTTTCCGAGAAGCTCAATGATTGTACGTCAACGTGATTCATGTTGGAACCTCCACTTCATTCGTGTTCATGTGACTCATTGTTTGAACACGCCATAGCAATTTCAGTTTTTCTATTTCAGTTTATCCCGTCACTTAATTGGTGAAAATATTGCCTTTAACTTGACGTTATTCGACCACGACCGGCTCCGCAAACTAATATTGTTGTAGCATATGTCTCGAACACTTGGGAAGTTCGCAGTATCAGTAGCTTAGTTATATCCTTACAATAAAGGAGCAGCGGGTCGGATTACCCTGACTTAGACCCGAGTGGCCCGCAATATGTTTAGTTACACCCCTCTCCCCGCCACCGGCTTCGTCTTCACCCCACACACCCGCTCCGCAAATTGTCTACGTCTTGAGCCCGTAATTGAATTTATAATGGGTTAGTTTAAGAGGTATTTAGTGTTTTGCACGGGAGATATACGGAATCCAGTGCGAAGTGTATAAACGGCACGTTGTTCTACTGACGACGTTAGCGAAGTGGGCCGGTGGGCGGGAACAGATGTAATCAACCAAAGGCGCCTCATGCTTAGCTGAGGGTTCATAAAGGATTAAAATAGTAATTTTAAACTGACATAATTCAAGAAATAACATCTGCTAGAAAGCAGAGAAACCATACACGTGCGTGCTGCTGGACCACAGACACGTGTAAGTATGCTGAATAGTCTTTTTTAGTGTTTTTATTATATTAGTGACAACGAGTAGGTAAAAAATATGTAAATAAAAATGAAATTTGTATAATGCGAGTATTGTTTGAATATGAGCCTCCAGGTCCGCTCACTGGACCTTTGTTTGTGAAGACACTGCGCTCGGCTAAATAAACTCTCCGTAATGAAGTTTTGTTAATTAGTTTTCTTCGGTGAGTGGAAGAGCGAATACAAAACATTTCGCTTCTCGGAGGATTTACGAAATAACAAACAAGTGGTGATCCTGAGGGTTGCAGATGTTGCGCCGGACTTTACTTCCTGTTCATTGAGACTTATGTTTTATAACAAGACTCTGTGAACTTCCTAAATGCTGTTTCGCTCTCTTAAATTCGGCTCTGTTGCGTACTAAACGTTTTGGGACACATTCATTGTGCGTCACATTCAACTTCAAGGAGTGGAATTCCCTGCCGGAGTCGGTGTTTACTGATAGTTACAACCTTGGGGTCTTTAAGTCAAGAGTGAACAGGTTGCTTCTAGGCAAGCGTGCTTCATCGTCGACCACATCATCGCTTACCATCAGGTGACATAGTAGTCAAACGCGTGCCTGTCAGTTACAAAAAATGTATATTATCTTTGTTTCAGCAGTATTATTATTGCCCATACGCAAAATACGCGCTTTGACGCGGAGCTGCGGATCTTTACCTTTTTTTTTTCATCAGTATTACCTTCTTTAGTTTCGTAGCATTCCTTACTATAAAACGAACCAGCACGCCTGCACTCCACAGCCTCAGCAGATAGCGGTTGACTATCTTCCAACCTCCCTACATAGCAAGAAACTGCAAGATAATAGAACAACGTTTCAATGCAAGATGTTCGCAGCAACTCCGCCGTAATTCCATAACCGCATTAGCGAGCAATATGCTAAGATATTCATCACGGCAGCGCGCCGCGGGCCCGCCAGACCCGCCAGACCCGCCAGTCCAGCGGGCTAATTGCGTTACTTAACAAGGCGAGCTACCCATTAGCTTTATTACTGATCATCTAGTTTCTGTATTAGTTTTAAATTAGTAGCCATTGTGACCTTTTGTGAGGAAGCGAGAAGTGGGTTAGTGGTCAGTTGGGTGTGTAAACACATTGCGAGGTGATGTAGAATGTGTCCGAAACCACTGGTATGTACTTGTCTCATCTTTTTAAAGTTGCTCATTCATTGTGTATTTAAACGCTTTCCCAACTACTATAAGTCCTTGTTTCTGCAGCAACAAAGTCACAGAAGTTCTTGGTTTGCTTGAGGTTATTTATTAAATTCCCTAATACTGAACTTGAATCTTGCACGTCGCACGTAGCTCTGTCCAGTAGTGTACAGTGTACAGTGCTCCACTCTGAAGCACGAGCCGTGTCAACGCGTAACGTCGAGTACGACGCGCGACGCGATGATCTGTCGCTCTCAGTCAGTCCTGCCTGCGGTGATGACGTCTGGTGTGTGATAAGTATGTCTAGTAGATCGAGATGGTAATTACTATGCTATACTATAAACTAACTATGTAAATATGTTTGTATGACTGATTTTTTAAAAAATACACTAGCAATTGTTATAATGGTGTACCTATAATACAAGTTTTAAAATGAAATGTTAACGTTAACTAACATCGTATAAGCCTAATAAATCTATCAACACTACTGTTGAATCCTCTCGCACTTAATGATTCAATTACCTGAAGAGCGTCTCAGTACTTACAAACAACTACAGAGTGGTACGAGACGCAGTTGTTGGTTTCTAAAGGGAACACTCGACCGCTCAGCACGAAACTTTCGCATTAAACGACTCGGATCAAACTTCCTCACCGAAGTAATATTTCATGTTTCTCAAATTATATTTGAGTGAATGCAAATCAGAGCATCACTAAGTCGAGCAAAATTAAGTGGTATTAAGAACAAAAGGGCTAAAAAGTTGCTAAGTCAGTCCTCGTACTCCCTGGAGACGTGTTGCTCAACCTGGCGCTTTAGTAAACTGAATAATTTATCGGACTTAACAAGGATTAATACGTCCTGGGAGCGCTGGAATATGATCCCGGGGGCGCCGCCGACTCCGGCCCTTCTGATCAAAGTGCTCCCTTATGACGGACTGCGATTCATTTCAGCGTCGCGTTGTGTGTGTCGGACTTCATTAAAGGTTTCGGAGGATCTCGCTGAAGGGTTGCTTGCGCTAAAGGGATGATGTTGATGTATGTTTTGACGGAGAATTAAATTGTTGCTTTAATATAACGGGCGTGTTAGAGCTCATTACAAATGTAAGAAGGCAACGGCTTTGGAAAGAGGAACGTTTACTTTAATCAAATATAAGCTTGAACGTAAAGCTACTTGAGTGTGGCAGCTCATGGGGATTATAGTAGGTAATTATTGCGATGAATCAGACAACTTGTGCTTGAAACATGATATTGTGATCCAACCTGGTTTCTGAACCTATACACCAGCTATGTATAACAGAGGCTCACAGTTAGGGCTTGCAATCCGGATATCCGGATATCCGTATTATCCGGATATCCGCCGATTTTAAAATCCGGATTTTACTTGCATGACAATCCGGTTTTTTCGGATATTACGGATAGTTCTATTTCACTTTGAAATATTAAATAAAAAGCTGTCATCTGTAATGAGCATTACTGTTATTACGTTATTTATTATTTCAATATAGTTAATCACTCTCGCTTTTGTTTTTTTACTTCCCAAATCATACATAAATACATAAACGCACGCCTTTTTTCATGAGGGTAGGTTGAAATGAGAAAGTACAGAGTGCCATGTGCTACGATTCTGACATAATTCTTTTGCTTCGTTTACATTCATACATGCTGTCATACACATTATAATATTGAGTCAATTTAGTGGCAGAGATTATAATTAATTCCAACATTCTATATACATAGCCAAAATACAGGCTTTGCTTAGCTCTGCTTGGCTACAGATGGACACTCCACACCAATTAGACCGACCTAACTTAGCTTGTACAAATATTATGCCTGAGTTTTCTTTTAACAAACATTATTATTAAAATTAATGACCACTGGCCAACTTTATCAATCAATCAATTCATTTATTAAATCAAACAAATGACACACATCCATACTGCACGCATTTTCAAGATTGTGTTGTATTTTACGGCACGCACGGTAAAAGAAGACTGGACCAGAGTTTCAAAATCAATCGCTATAGTGGCATTTACAAAACCTCTCACATTTTTATTAAGAACAAAAAAACTTCCAACGAATCTGTGAGACTAGCGATTATTAAAATTATATCCACGTTTAACACATAACAACCAAATCAAACAGTCATAACTTCTACGGACAATACACGATATAAAGAAGGTTGCTCTTCTTCAACTGAAAACGTATCAATCAAAACATATTCAAGTTTCTTCATGACACACATGATATATCTGAGGTCATCAAAAAACTTGAATCTTTAGGCCCATGCATACCACTAATTTCTACGGAAAATTGTTCTCAGTGGAGGCTATACGGTTATGGAATGCTTTGCCTGTGTCAGGGAGACAAGATCAAACATTAGCATCATTTAAAAATATATTATTATCTTTCTTCTTTCTTTCTTTCAACACCAGGGGCGCGTTGCCGACCCTTTAAAAACCTATCTACTCCCCTTTTGAAGAACCCAATACTGTAGCCCTCTGAGAAAACCTCGGCAGGGAGCTCATTCCACGATCCAAGTGTACGCAACAGCTGTAATAGATGGTTAACAACTAAATAAGCAACGCATAGCCAATTACAGGTAGAAACAAAGTATGTTACAGAAATCTTAGGATTACTAACAAGCACGGTAATAACAGAAAAAAAAAATAGAAAAAAATACAAAAAGCACTCACATTATAATGTTTTATACAGGTCGATTGGATTGCGATGTTATGATTTGTAATAAATGTAAGATCTCATGTTTAATTAGAATTGTTAGTATGAGAAAAGTACATTCGATTGTATAGTGCGATATCGGTGTTTTAAAGCAAAATTTTAGAAAGTTAACAATTTTGTAATTGTTACTTGAAATATTGGTGTAGTTTAATATTTCTTGTCATTTTGCCTGAGAGACTAATTAGAACGTGTTACAAAAGCTTATTAATTTAATTTATAATAAAAACAAAAAAATATCCGTATTATCCGAAATATCCGGATAATCCGGATAGCAATTTTTTAAAATCCGTATTATCCGGATAGTAAAAACGAACGGATATTGCAAGCCCTACTCACAGTTTAAACTTTATTATTACTTATGACATAATTAGGCAACAAATAACATTAATGAGAGTTTCTCCAAAAGATTAATATCACAAGATACCTACATCGGCCAGCTCATCGGCTCAGCTTATTTTCAATAAGTGCTTTAGTATTTTTTTAAATAACTAAATTGAAAGATCAAAATTCCCAGAGTTTTATGTTACGTGAAGCAGAAAAGGAGATTATAAAATAAAATCTTACGAAATTCGATCTCAAAATTTCCGTTCCATTTAAAATATCTTAAGTTGAAATGTCCAAGCGTGAAATCTCTTAGAGTTGGGTCGGCTCGGTGCGGCTCGGTGCGACTCAGTGCGGTATATATGGCTTCGACATTCCCTCGGAGTGACGTTATCAGCATCCGGGACCTAAACCTAGACCCCCGTGTGACGCATTCGTATGGAAATGTAGCAGCAAAAATATATCGCGATTTTGTTTGGAATGTGTCGAAAATATTTGACGATATTTGCATGAGATGGTGAAAGGGGAACAGCTTCGCGCCGATGTTGAAGTACACAACGTAAGTAAGTACTGCGAGAGTGGTTGTGGAAACATGTCAAACACGTTACATTAATGGGTGACTTGGTAATTATTTCGATTTCCTTGATAAACAATGAAATATCTGTATAATTACATTTCCATTGCAAATTGCAGTTTCTCAGTAATAACCGTACGTCTGCTGGATATACAGATACATCTCGAGTTTTCTAGCAGCATCTTTATTTATTCTATCTCATATTCACGATCACTATCAAACATACTTTGTGTGAACTACTAGGATTATAAAGCTGTCAAAATAAATAAACTGCTAGTCTTACTGAGTTGCAAGGTGAACCTTTGCTCTCTATACCGTAGCAAATAAAGATCATAATCTGGAAGCGGTCGGGCGACTTATAAGGAATTATATGTTCAGGTGTCAGGTGCCGGCAATCCTGTCTGTTTGTGCGTTATTATGTCGCGAGCTATGCCGGTGCAGACCTGCCAAAGCGCTAGAACGAGCGTTTTTCCATGCTAGGTACATCAGTATCACCGTTGCGTCTCTCAAAATAAAGTCAAATGTAAAACCGCGTAGTTCTGTCGGGATTGATACTCTCGGATAATTTTATTGTTTACTAGTGAAAACCGCGTTGCGCTACGTTCCGCCAAATGTGCGCTGGCCCTTAGTCACGCGAGCTTCGTGTCGAGCCGCGTCTGCGTCTACCCTCGAAATGAAATTCACAAATTCAAGTGAGTGGGCATACATAACACTAATGTTTCGTCCCGTTGGACCATGTATGCGTAGAATATTGTCACGTACGTTAACGTAACAAGAACTCTGACATAGCATTCCACTGTATCTAATGTTAGGTAAATTTTTCATTCATGCTACTATAATACTCGTAAATATTTAAACAAATGTTTCAATGGACACCCATTGGAACATTGGATAGAGAATACACATTCTCTATTTAATACTTGTTTGTCAGAATCAACAAGAAGCCACATATTAAGTACTTACTTCGAATTTAACAAAATAACATAAAATATCATGATGTATTTCAGTATTTCAAGTGTCTGCGAACAAATTGAGTTATTCGAAACAATACGATCCATAAAGTGTAGTGGACACATGCCAACAGCAAGCGGCGGGCGAGACAGCGAGGCCCGACGCGGCGCGGTACCCAACGGTCGCGGCGCGGCGCGGTACCCAACGGTCGCGGCGCGGCGCGGCGCGGTAACGAGCGACGCAGATGTGTGGAGGCGTGATAAAATTTAACGACACGCGCGGACGACACGCAAGCGCTGACGCCGCGACAATGCGAACACCGCCTTACGTTCACATCGAATTTTCATTGTCACATAAAACGAATTTTTGTGCAGTAAAATATCTGATTAGTCGCAGTTTTAATAGCGAATAAAACTTTTCATGCCAATAGTGTCTGTTCCGAGACTACGAATATCGGTATAAAAATATTTTATTATACTGATGCTGGCCTATAAAATATTATTATGTCTATTAATTCAATATTATTATTCTTGGAAACGTTGCACAAATATCGAACGGAGGCTAGTAATGCAATATTGATACAAGCAGTATCAGATATAATGTTAATACCACCGTGTTAGTGCATTAGTTGTAACATAGATTGCCTTCTCAGCAAGAAGTGATGTGTTAACCTTTCACGACATTCGTCGAAACAATCTATTGCCATCTTCATTACTGTACTAAATCTGTCAGTACTATTAATAAAGTAAATTTATTACAAACACGAGTGCGAGTGGAGCGTGAGCGGTGGGCCGCGCCGTCTGAACGAAGCTCCGTCGAGAGTCTGCTTGACAGTCAAGTGGCCGTAAAGATATTAGGGCGAATTCATACAAAGTTATTACTTCCAGTGTCATATTTTGTGCTAAACGTAACCTTTTGTGTACAGTTTAGCATATTGCCGAGCAAGCAACATTCTCGGTGCTAGAATGATGTCTTATGCAGTGTTTCTACGAATTTGTTTAAGAATATTTTAAGTGGTGCCTTTGCACTTAACTCGGTGTGTGCGCACATGTGTTCAAACTGTTTGTTTGAACTACTTATATGGCATACAGCTACTGCAGTGTTCCGATCCCGAATAACTGGCAACATCACTTTATGGAACGACATTGGATAGCAGTATAGTTGTGAAAATCGGGCGCTGATTCAGCTGTATCTCAGCTTAAGTGCTACTTTATCTGAGAGCCAGCGTGCTGGGCACTGGGCAGCGCAGTGTCCGCGCTCGCGACCCCTCACCCCCGGCGGCAGGTGTCAGCGTCGGGTGACACTGCAGTCGCGCGACGCACCGCGTGCCGCACCGTGCGACTTGACGCCTCGTGTGCAGCGCGCTCGCCCGTGAAACTAAACTGGCTAAAAATATATTTGTACGAATTTGTAAAAATCTACTGCGATAAACACTGTTACTTTTACAGCTTCAAAGAAAAATATATTCACTGGAAAGTCTAGATTTACTACATGCATTAGATCTTCTAATGAAATCATTAACTGAGATTTAACATGGACCAGCATTGTGTTCCAATTTGTTTACACCAATATCGATCGAATGAATGTCGTCGTAGTCAATCATAAATTGATGTGCTCCACATTTCAATCAATGCGTCGCTTCAACTCCATTTGTGTTATAAATCGAGTTTATAAAGTTATATTAGAAATGGGGTCGGAACGACACATAATTTTTATTTTCCTCGCACGTTTGGCCATCAATTTGCGGTAGGTGGCTGACGATTTCAATCAAATTGTAAATGTGTTCGCATATTTTATCATGTCAGATATTTATTTTAATGGCATGCATGACACATTTTGTATCTTCGAGGAGTAGGTAAATAGATCTTACCTTCATCAATATCAGCAATTTATACTCGCATATTAAGTACTTTAGAGAATGGTTACTAGAATTGAAGAGCATTTATCTCACAACACAATCAATATATTTTAGTTAAGTTTTTCAATGTGCAATATATTACAACTTAGCTTAGTTTATTCGTAATGTTATCTTACTAATATTATAAACGCGAAAGTTTGTGAGGATGGATGGATGGATGTTTGTTATTGTTTCACGTAATAACTACAGAATGGATTTTAATAAAATTTGGTATGGAGTTAGCTGACACCCTGGATTACCACATAGGCTACTTTTTATCCCTGTATTCTCACGGTAACGGGACCTACGTGGGTGAAACCGCGGGACGTCTGCTAGTTTAAATAATAAACGTACAGTGATCTCTTAAATGAACCCAAACCGCTCCTGTTCATTCATTAAAATGTCAACCGAGACACTCAACGAAAACCAAAACAAGGCATCGGTAACCGATAGGGGCGATCTGAATGGTAGGGAATATAAGTTTCTGAAAATACACGCGATGCGACAAGTCGTAAATTAGCGCGACAGATTGACGCGGCGCGACACCGCGACACCGCCTGTCAAGCTCTGACAAACTTTATTTTTGTCACTTCGTGTGCCGATGATTATTGCATTGTTTTGTACGAGACAAGAAAAGAATATCGCTTGTGACCAGAATAACTACTTTCAGTAAGCGAAAGAACTTATAGTATAATATGTTTAGTTTACACTGAGTAAATATCCACTTTTAATAGTAGGTAGTTTAGTAGTTTTAATATCCACTCAGTACTTATCTGCACAGTTTCTTTAAATTCAATTTGTTAGCTGAACTATTTCACACAGATGTTAAGATAACGGACTGATTTATTTATCGCTTCCGTTGATGCTAGAATCACTTAGGTTCGCGAAAGCGTTGCTAACAAAGTTTGAGTACGAAACGCAACCTCATCGTGTGTGGCGCAACCCGCACAACCCTGAGTGCAGGAACATTGAGATTAAGTAAAGTTTTTCACACATTTTTTATGCATAACATTGGCACATTAGAATCCCCATCTGTCTCGCTGAAGACGGGAATAGCTCCAAGTTACACAAACACGTGGGGTGCAAACAGGAATGCTTTTAAACGCCCCATTGACTGCGTTGACGTATGTAATTTCAGATTCTTTACAAAAAGTAAGTGCGACCGTCATCGACAGCGCCTGTTCCGCCGTGTCACATTTGTGTTGAACTAAAAGAGCGTGTTTCCAAACACTTTCGGGGGAGATTTAATCGCGAGCAACAGCTTTTGATAAAGTCCATGGGAAGGTAATAATACCCGAAAAGGGGCATGGAATTTGAAGTAGATTTAATCAAAACTACCAAGTGCTCCCTAGTTGGAGTGATTTATTTACAGTTAAAAGTTTGTGCCGAGTACAGACTGTAAGCGATCGCAGTAATTGTTCTGCATATAAACTGCGTCGTGCATTGAAATGACGAGCAGGTCAATTTAGCTGACAGTTTTCTACGACTTAAGACTATTTAGTCCAGATTTATCTGCCTTTAAAATAGCCTAATTGTGCAGTAGATTATAAAATTAGCTCCTTACGGTGACTTAGATACCGCACGTCTTAACTTTTGATGTCAAGTGTCGTGGGCTTGCTACTCTGAACCCGTCTATGATATTTTATTTGTTTGTCCTCCTTCCGATATGAGTTATTTTATAGTAATGCCTTTGAAAATGCCATCTTTTGAGCTTTCAAACTTTTAACTTCCTCATAATTTTACGCCTGATTTATTACGAGCACTGATGACCCAGTTAACGATACATTAAATGTGTCTAATTTTAGAATCGACGCTTATGTTACAGTAGTAATAAAACTTGATTTGTTGCGCTGTCCGTTCCTACTATACGCAAGTGAAAATATGAGCATCTTATCGAGTCGAGATCCGTCATCAGTGTGGGCCGATCTCGTGTAGGACTGATCTGTGATTACTTCATATTCACGATCTACACCAGTCTTGGAATTATTCACCAGTAAGCTAGAATTAAAAGCAAACCAGCTTTCCTCTTGATAAGTAAAATGAATTGCAGCAATCCATTACGAAATCAAGACAACGTAGACTGTAACTATGGCTATAACTGATAAAGCATGATTAACTATGACAGTAACATTATCAACAAATGCAAATATTTAGATTGGAGCAGAATAAGCAATATACAGCCAGGGAGAGCAGTTCTAAGTCACTTGAGTCAATTCAACAGTTAATAAAGTAATAAGTGATTTCCATATAGATGACTCGACAAAACAGTTCTACGCTGAGAGAAACCTCATTGCGCACTAATATAGATGTAAATTCACCTTCATTAGATATGAACCCTGAGTCAGTAAATATACAATTGTATTTGCAAAGGTGTAGCAAGACCAGAGTGTTGCTGAAAACTGAAATTGATGCAGAATATTGGGGGAGATTATTATTAACAGTATCGTCAGTGTCATACATCCGTGGTCAGTGTGGTTTTTTCTTCAGCATACCATTTAAGACAATAAAATAATCTGCCTAATCCTCACATGATCTAACCAAGGTAATGTTCCTTTCGGTGTTTCTTCTCAGAGTACTCAGAGTACTAAAATTGTAACTGAAGAAGGCAGTGAAAGAAAACTAAACAAAAAAATATAATAAAATAGAACCGTATAAAACAAAATATAAAATATAAAATAAAAAATATAAAACGAACGCCGGGAGGGGACGTCCTAGAAGGACATACATAGACCTTATTGGTGAGGTTCTTCAGAAAGGTCAGGTGCGTAGTACTCGCAACCGGCGTGTGTGTATGACAACTAGGGCATCGGAACCGGTTTTTCCCGGTTCCAAAATAACCGGGAATTCCCGGTTCTGAGGGTCCCTGAAAGAACCGGTTCTGTAAAACGAAGAACCGGTCGTTTCGGTTCTTTCGGTTCTCTCTTAAAATAAATTTAGAAATAATATTATCTCTATAATACTCTTTATGCTAAATATCAAGGTATTATCCAAACAGAATAAATACTGTTATTTCACTGTTAAATGAATAAGTAACGTGATTATTTTAATATTATTGATGAATCTATAAGAATATAATAAATTAATTAAATACCAACTCGCTATCGGCTAGTATGTGATGACACAAACTAGCCGATAGCGAGCTGGTATTTGTAAAAAAACGTACAAATATTTGAATTTCGGGCGGTAACCCTTCAGCTCTCACCGTAACAATCTCTGGTTGGCAACAATGGTAGACGCGCTATCGCCATTTTGTTTAGTTCGATACATACAAACGTTGTGAGTGGGTGTATTGTTTTTGACGCCGATTTGACAAGTAAGTGACTTTAAATATTATTGCATATTTTATTTAATATTATTTTATTTGAAATTCGTTAAGTATTACGCTTTCAGTCTTGTGGGAGAAACATATTGGACGGAATAGATAGAATAATAACTAAGCCAGACTTGGCTGGACAGCGACATGAAAAATAAATAAATAGGTGTAATACAAGAAAAAAAAATATTGTAAACTTATTTATTTATTTCTCTTTTCTCACATTACTTTGTCTTATGGCATCCAATCTGATAATTATTGTGAGTTATTTGAGTTATACAACACAAATCAAGGTAGGTAGTATTTCAGTTTTGGGCACTTGGTAGAACACGTGGCGCGTGCTACATTAAACTACTTATTCTTAGTAGGTTACTAAAAACTAAATAATCACAAAAAATAACAGCGTTGCTCAGGCGGGACTAAATTACGCTGGTGTTAATATTATGAGCTGTTTTAATATTATGTTGGTGTCGATTTTTGGTTATAAAATACTAGCAGACGTCACGCAGTTTCACCCGCGTAGTTTCCGTTCCCGTGGGAATACGGAGATAAAAAGTAGCCTATGTCCACCGGGAATAGTATAGCTTTCCACTAGTACAATCATTTTTAGAATTGGATCATTAGTTTTGAAGATTACCCCCTACATACAAACTTACAAACTTACAAATTTTACCTCTTTATAATATTAGTATAGACATGCCAGTTGCCTCACGATGTTATCACAACTTTTGCATTAGACATTCGATTGCAAGCAGCTAGGCCACCGAGTGTTCAAACATTCGACCAACTTGTCGAATCAATAACTTTACTAAGAAAGTTTATTAAATTTCAGACGCAAGTTTCGATTGACTGTATTCCTGAACAAAATATACAAAAGAATGGACTTTGAAAAGGTGATTAATAAGGCAGGAGACACTACTTTCTGAGAAACAAAAATAAAAATGAAGCAAAATGTAAATTATGCCAAAAGATATAAAAATCAGGCGGCGGTAGCACGAGCAGTTTACAAAAACATTTAAAAAGCGTACATAAACTTAGTTTAGAAAGTCCAACTACATCAGCACAGGATAGTGCATCTACTACAAAAGAACTTCCGGACCCCGAAATACCGAAAAAGTAAAATTGTTAATTTTTTTAAAGTTACATTTTTATTATTTAATGGATACTTTATGATCTTTGTAGTGTAGTGAATTATAAACAACTGATTGTCAATTGGTTGTGAAAATACTGAATTTTAAAGAACTGATTGTTGCCAAAAATACTTAAAAACGATGTTGTAATTTGAGTGTAATTTAAAAAAAATATATATATATTTGCTTACCAATAAATTGTGTTTTATTTAGATTATATGGTACTTTTATATAGAATTCCTACAATCAAAACGAATAAGGGAAAGCCCTTTATTCGTTTTGATTGTAGGATTTATATATAAAAGATAGCATACCTTTTCAACTTGAGTTTACGAAAAAACCCGAAAGATCCGAAAAAACCGGGTACTCGGTTCCGGCTTGAGTTTAGAACCGAAAGAACCGGTTCCTAAAATAGGGCCGGTTCTCGATGCCCTAATGACAACATGTATGAATGTAAACGAAGCAAAAGAAGTATGTAAGAATCGTAGCATATGGCGCTCTGTAGTTTCTGCCTACCCCCATGGGAAAAAGGCGTGAGTTTATGTATGTATGTATGTATGTATAAAACGCGAAAAATTTGATACTTTTATTTTCACTGGTTTTTTTTCTCTGTGGCAACTAAGCCGATATCGACTGGGTATTTCACTGGTTAGAATTTCTGGTGACAAGAAAACATTTGAAATACGACAATCTGACAATAATGTCGCAAAAATATGGCAGTTTTGCGTATTTTTTGACAATTATGTCGCATTGTCAGTTTTATTAAATAGGGCTCTGGGTCAACACTCTGTGTTCGTAACTATGAGCGTTTAAGTTTGTCCCCTTAAGTTTAATCCGAGTTAATAAATATCAATATAACTTCGAATTATTTTGAGTAATACTTTTAAGCCCATTTGTCACTATCTCCTCCAATTACAAACATTTATACGATATCACATTTTGCTTATAAAGAACACAATACACAAAAATGCTCATCTTATCTACACACAAACATACACACATAATTACTGTCATATTATTAAAAGTATCTATTTTAACACTTGATTTAGTAGAAACCTACATGGCATTCTAAAAGCACCATCGACAAAGAAAAAAACCAAGATTAGTTGACTAAACCGCATCAAAAGGGTTGCTTAGAAAAAGTATTGCTCAAATACTACTGTACCAACTATTATGTATCTGCATCGATATGTATGTTTTTGTAATTTATAATACACAACGATATTTTAGGACAAGCCTAATTTAATAGGAGTAAAATATCGACGGCTATGTCAATCTATCGACATTTCTTCAGCCTCAATTTTTACTAGTCTAATCCGAAGTTACTCAGATAGTGAATCACTGACCGCACTAGTCTAAAAAATATTTTGCTTTTATTTTTAGTGTTTGTCTAAAGCCAGGTCTTACTTAGGTAAATATTTCTTTTCACCATCTGATTATGTCAAAGTTTACAATACACACTGGTTTAAGCTATTTTGGTATTAATTAAGTGTTTTATAGACCGTGATTCAACGGAAATTGCAAATTGAAAACTGTAACACTTTTCTTGAGAGTGGTGACCGCAACCTGAAAGCCAATTCCCGTAAATAAAAACCATAGTCGCGTTCTATCTCAGCGAAATACTTGTCAAAAATGTAAGGAAACATATTAAGAAGTACCTATTTATGACAGATTGACACTGAGATTAGAATGCACCCGACGTTCTTATAAATACAGAAATTGCCCAAATTTGTAGCATGGCTGAACTTGAGAGCGAATCTTTACGACCACATAGTAGTATAGGTTACTAGATGAGTCTTGTCGACACGTTACTGCGACTGCGGAATAAAACGCCTGCAAATGTGACAAAAGTCGTACATACAACGGTCACCGGCGACTGTTGGATGACGTTGCGGTGATTCCCCTTTACGATCCGTTTTACTGGAGGCCGCGTCCTCCGGTTTACGGCGTGCCTCTATTTAGTGCCGTGGGACTAGTTAGTGACGATATGTGAACACGGCTCCAGTTTGTTGTGAGTGTCTGTATCGTGTTCAGGTCAATTGGCTAGGATCGCGTGTTTCGGATTAAAAAAACAGTACCTTAAACGAACGTAGTGATGGTCGTGCCTTCTCTTTATGAGAAGGGGCCCTTGATCGTGGTGGGAGTGACAGACTGGTATTATTAAGTATAGGGATGCCTATAATTACTAGGGGTATAACTTTACAAGTAGCCTTATTAACCCCTCCAACTAAGCTAAATATGCCTGTCTGGAGTGAGTTCAGGTCAATGGTGCAGAGTGGAGATCGAACTCACGACCTCTCGATCGCCGATTGTAGTTCTTCAAATGTTAATGGGACTTATATCAGATTTAAGCGGCGGTGGCTTAAAGAAGAAACATAAAACAAAATCTGAATATGACATTGACCAACTAAAATTATCTCTATTATTTCTTAGTTCGGGACTTCAAACGACGTAAATAGTATTTCTGATGAGAAAGTTTCGTTTATTGCTATAATTACTTAGCAATTTAAATTAAAATGCAAGTCACAGTAGAAGCAACGGTCTGCTCTAGTATTCACAACAGCAGTACTCTTAGTATCAAGCTGTTTACTAGCGATTTATTGCGATCTTTAAACTCTATCTTATCGACGGTGTAAGTTAGTGTTGCGTGCGGCTTTGAGGTGCCCGACAGACCGACAGGCGGTTACTGCTGCGCACAGTAAACCTGAGTGAGGGCCAGTAAGTATCTATTTATACCAGAACTAATTCAGAAAGTTAAATAGAGCACCTCCGGTGAATCCATGAGTAGGTACATACACCTAAGAAAGATGCAGCATAACTTGACCGGGAGCGTTAGACTCAGCCTTTTGAATGGCGACTAAATGTAATAATGAATAAATAAATAATTATAAATGTGGAAACAAGTGTCACACAACGCCATCTAAACCCAAGCTAGGCAGAACTTGTGTTATGGGTACTAAACCAAATATAGTTGTAAATACATACATATTATAGATAAATAACACCCAGACACAGAACAAATGATCGTGCTCATCACACAATAATTTGTCTTGGGTGGGAATCAAACCCACGACCTCCGGCATAAGAGTCAGGACCACTAACTACTAGACCAAAAGATTAGTCGAATAAAATAAAGTCATGAATTATAGCTTCTTAACTAAACATAAAAACACTGCAATATAAAACACACATGGAAAATAGTTAATAGAGCAATTCACAGCTGAATGAACGATAGTACAATTAAATCCATTTCAGAGAAACACACCGAAGTAACGAGTATCGCAGCAGTTAGACAGAACAATAACAAAACAGTTATTAGGGCTAACATGCGCTATTTTAAGATTCTTGTGCAGGCACGGAGCCAGACGCAGACTGAATTGCAGGTTAGACGCTAACTCGCTGAAACGGTGTTAAATTACAGGCTAGTGGCCGGTGCCGAGCGCCTATTGACAACGATTTTCACCTGAAAGAAGAGTGTGGAAGTGTCGATGACACGGACGTGCGGGGACTAGCTATCGAAGGCAGGTTCAAAAATGTTTCTTAAACGTATAGTTATGATAGCTGTGTGATGTATTTGTAGTAAAAAGTTAAGGCTCATAAAAAAAGTTGGCAGAACTATTATATGTATATAAATGAATTAACCGAGCTAATAAGACACGGTGAAATTAACTTGAAACCGTGGACAATGAAAACACTACATCAACATTTACGAACCAGGTTTATAAATTTCAATTTCACATTTACAAGAAACAATAAACAAGGCCAGCACTCGAGACGAGCACAGATTCGTAACACGAGTTCACTACGAAACTGACGGAGCTGTTGAAAAATTCATTAGCTTGAGGTATCGCCCTCGTAAAATTACATCGTTCCCTCTGCGCCGCACTTAAAAACAGCTTTTTTAACGCGTCATAACGCGTCAGCGTTGAATCTTTCATGTGAATAATAAATAAGTACATTGGTTTAAAATCAAGTCCTGGCTTGCTGACAATCTTAAAAGTAATTTTACATCATAGTTGACGATGTGCAAGAGCAACGCTCTTGTTAAGCTTTTGCACATCGTTATTCGAGTAGTCACTCATCTTATGTGCTGTAAGTATACCGAGCCACGGTACAATCATTCCATAACTCATGATATCACTATAAGTTTGTTTAGATTGAACTCCCTCGATTCTTAATAGGAAAACGCATCAAGAACTGCGCCGTCGGAGAACAGCGAAACAACTTTTACGAAATAGGCCCACTTTTTTGTTAGAAAGTTGATGTTAGTCGATTTGATAGTTGAGTATGGAAATTTTGAAGGCAAAATCAACGCCAATCACGTGTAGAATGATGTGAGGTTGAGTTTCGGGGCGAGGGGCTAGAGGGTCTAAAGGTACATGTCCCAGAGGACCAACTCACCCTCCCAGCTCGTGACCAAAATTTTTGTATTTTTGACTTCGATTGCATACAATCGTAGGAGAAGTAACAGCTGACAATTTTACGCAGATGTGGAATTCTAAGACGTTCAAGAAGAAGATTGTGAAAAATCTAAATTTTATTTAAAAATCGGAACCGTGTTCAAAGCCTGATCAAACCTTGCATCGCACGTATCTTGTTATGTTGCACACACACAGCATAGAGACTTCATAATAAATAATCCTACCGCTGTGCGAAAGTGCTCTTCTCATACTGAGAAGATAAAACTATTAATCAAAACGCTTGCTCAGGCCGTGGATTGGAGAATTATTTTAACTTAGGTATTAGGTATAATGTGTTCAATATTTCTAGTGTTATAATATCCTAAGTTTTAAATTAAAATTTCCGATCACCTCACGATGTTTTCCTTCACCGATACCAATGATTTCTAGGACAAAAATGAATATAGTAGCTACATAAATAATTAAAAAAATACATTGGTACTTTTCCTCATTTGAACCAATTACCTCGTATGTACTAAGAGGCGACGCCTCAGCCACTGAATTTTTGGTAGCGGTTAAATGATAAATGATAAATTATATTTATTTCTGTTAAAATTTCTGGTTTAAAAGTCCTGAAAATGATAAAACTTGAACATAAATGTTGTAAGTGATTACTCGACTAGAAAAGGTAAAGTTATTAGTTGACTGTGATATTAGCTGCTTGCAAACAACCATTTCATTAAGAATTTCTATTCCTCGATTGTTCGCGCGGCTAACGTCAGCTCAGTGCGTTGTAAAAAGTTTTCTTTGTTTCAGTTGCGACATTGCGAGGGCTCGCGCGGCGGTGCGGGTCCTTTTGTAGCCGTAGCCGACGATACCGTCTGGACTCCCAAATCGTTTTCCGATAGTATTTTATATGTAATGGACAATAACACATGCTCGAGGGCCTATTGTAACTCGCGAGTTTATATTGACGACCCGCTTATATTGGAAAACTTCCTCCATACTTGGTCCCTGAATTTATAATAGGGATTTTTTCTTTTTGTGACCATCGACGAACCGAAACATTGGCGACAGTAAATTGTTGTTTTATTTTAAACGATACGCGGTTAAAGGATTTTCCGGATCCAAATAATGGAGATAGGGTTGCGGATTATACGAGTAAAGCTACTGATTGTAAAGGGTGGACTACGGTTGCGATTTCCTCTGCGGATAGATTGAGTTTATTTCTGATATCCTTGTCGGTTAAACTAAAATTGGGGTCTACCTTTGGAAACGAAAGGGCATGCAAAGGGCAAGGGTATTTATTACTTAGGGATAATTTAGTACAAATTTTGCTTTACAAATCAAATAGTTGTCGTGGTTGGCATTACACGAACCACCGATCAATCAACGTTTGATTGTCAGAAATACTTCAAATCGCTTAGTCAAACCTCCCCCGAGGACAAGGGCGTGCTGCACACATTCGTAAACATTCATTATAACTCCTGAACGCCTATTATTTGCCGGGCCTTCACCGTGGCCCTATAAATAGCGTCCTCGGCGCCACACACTCGCCGCAACTGACTGACAGACAGTAATTTCCCAACAGTCAGACGTCATATAACATTCATAATGGCCTCCGGAAGGATTTTAAAACGTACGCCATGGAACTGCACCGCCTTAGTCGGGTTTACGATTAGTTCTGACATTGTGATCACGTTATGGAAACCATAATTCAAAACGGTTCTCAAGTGGTCAGGTATTATTAGAGCGAGCTTATCCGTCCTTTGATGTTCGTGGCTTTTTAGTCAAAAACATTTGTCTCAAAATGACAGTCGTATAAAACGTTCCTAAAGGAAAAGTCGTTTTGGAAATTCAGAAGTCTTTTAGCAGGGTATCGTGCAGCGCTAACAGGCTATCAACTTTTATACCGCCGTCTGTAATCAACACCACACCGTTTTAGTAGGTACGGAACAATTTGCTTGAAATTCTAGCTTCACCGCAAGGTCAAAACAAACTTGGAAAATTATAGCTCATAAGCAATACATATAATCTTTGGGAGTGGATTAAAACTACAGTGGTTAGGTATGGTGGCGCTAGCACGCAACAACTGCGCTTCGACTCGGCCGCGAGCCGGGTGCACGGTGACGGTGCCGGAGTGCAGTTGTGACGTTAACTACATTAGAGAATTGATAGCGGTGAAGGGTTATGGCGGTTTTATTGTCTGTGGACCTAAGCTAGTGCGGGGCAAAGCGGGGCCTCGTGCGGTTGTTTCGCACTCGGAGCATTCCGTGATTCAATGTTCCGTAGGACACAGATTGACGTGTTGTTTTATGTCTACATTTAACTATCTTCTAGAATAAAAGTTTAAATGTAGTCTTATAGAAACTATCAGGTATTTGTAATAAAACAAAAGAAATGTTAAATGTCTCGAACGGTTCTTACTTCGATTTTTTATCGACCTTTAGTTTACATGAACTCTGACAATCATCAATCATTCTCCTAGCGGGCACGGGTACGAATACGGACTCCCCGACTTTGCCCCCGGGACATGCAGTAAAGTAGCACTATAAGCTCCGACAATATCCCGGGGTTCAACATCACTATCCAAGTACCAAAATGTTGGTACCAAGAATACCCAATCACTGTATGATTGACGTTTATCGTCGCTCACCACAAACATTAGTAGTTTTATGTGGTGCTTTATTTATTTCTGTGACTACGGCTATTTCCACATACACACCGCGCGTGTTCAACTGGTGTCAATTAGCCACCATGATTAATTACATTTAACGGGTAATGAAAATCGTTGCCTCTAATTAGAAGAACCATTCGTCATACACCCAGTTCTGTGTGCCACTAAAGATATTTTGTTCAAGGGATCGTTGGGAACTTGTGTATGAGTGAGTCATTACCGCGTTAATATGGATTGTTCGCTGAACTCCTGAGATTGTCTGCGGCTCCCACGCAAATACCGTCCTAATGGATCCTTTAACGACATCCCATTTGAGAATAAAGCAGTGCTAATTAGAGAACCCCTGACATAAAGTGATGGTCCTATGTGGCGGGGCGAGGAGCCGATCGATTGCTGAGGGGTCGCGGAACGGACGCGACGTCCTCCCCACACAAACATTACAATGTCCCCATTACTTTAGCTGGGAACTTGCGCCATAAAAACCCAATATCATTAACAGAGATTACATTTTCTAGGATTACAATTGTGTAAGAATGTGTCCTGTGTCTGTTAAAACATCATTTCACATGAAGGATAAGACAGAAAAGAAATGATCAACAGGACTTTTACGTGCAGCTCGGTCTTCAAAACGTAAAACATAATAAGTGCTTAAAAATCATTATGAGAACGCGCTATGATTTTTTCCGAGATAAACAAAACCGTATAAATAATACCATTTTTTGAAATCTAGAGTATCTTGAGGAAGTGAGTCCCCTCCAGCCGGACGAACAGTTGCGGTTGCGGACATCCGCTATGAATTTGCGGAAACAGATTTTTAACCGCATCGACATTTGTGATGATGTCACTTGTAAAAAGCTAAATTATTTAAAAGCTGTTAAAATGGAATTCTAGCTGTTGTTGTTGAAGACAGATAGTTGAGTGACCAATTTGACCGTCTTTGTGTATTTCCTTTGATATTTGACTCTTATTAAGCTGTTGGAATGAAGGGGACTCCCTTCAATTTTGTCCCTACAACATCACCATTACTGATAGCGGGGCAAGTATACTCTTGCATATTGCCCTTCATTGTGTCCACATGCAAGAAAGTTATTTTATTTCATAAATATTCCGGCATAAACTTAAATTTTACTGACATGGTCCAGTTTAAAAAAGTCGATTGTTTTATTTTATTTTAATTCTTTACTTAGTGCCACCGGTTACGGCCAACGAATACTTCCGTTTCATAGTGAACTGAAACAACAATACGAACTTTTCTCTTGAATATTACCCTCAGAAAGGGTTACGTCGTCCAGGAGCAAATTCGGTTACTTAACACCACTTCGGCTGCGTGGCAATAACAATACAAACGAAGCCCACATAGAGGAGCCCTAAGGGAACCCTAGGCTTATTAACATCCCGCCTTCTCCTTTATGGACCTCCGGTGACCAACTGTTTTGTGAGAGCCGTGGATTTACTCTGACCTTTCCAATCGTTCGATACTTGACTCAGCGTTCATAACTAACCAACAATATATCTACTTTATGACTTTATTATCTCTGCTACTGTTTTCCATGATCAAGATTATTATTATTATTAAACTAAAACCTAAACTTCCTCGTATTAAGAGGAAGTTTAGTTTTTAGTTTAAGTAATCCAGCGTGATATCTCAAACTGGAGTCAAGAAGTTAGCAAACCAATAACACATAAACTTTGATGGGGAGGTATAAAGGAGAAATGATCTAAGTTATACAGTTGAATGTGGCCTGACACCTTCATAACTGGAACAACTCGGTCAGATATAAAGTTATGCGATGCTGCACTCACACCGACCGCAGTCGCCACCGCAGCGGCCGTAGCCGCAGCCCGCGCTCACCGCGGAGTGGCCGCAACGCTGTGGTCGCTCTGAGGGACGAATGATTGACGGATAACTACGTTTGCGTGAACAAGCTATCCTTTCCATTAAAGTGCCGAGTGCAACAGAGAATTGTGTGAAATATATTGAAGAAACTTAATCACCTACAAAAGATAAAAACCTATTGAAAGTTAAATATTTGAACCGTTTGGGGTTGAAACACTCGGGCCAAAGGGAGTCGCGAGTGCGTATCTAGTTTTCCGGGATATCGCCAAGCGGTTGGTCGACTCTTAACGTGATCAGAAGGCTGGACTTTATTTAGGTCAGAGAATCAGCATCGCCATTCAACGTGGCAATGCGCCCGTCTTTTGGGCACTTTCCCGTTGACAGCGATACGGATGAATTATTTGATGCCCTATAATTATTGTAATTTTGTTTTTGTTATTATGTAAATAAGGAAATCATAATATTTTATTTGTGATTACAATAAATAGTTTCCTCCGTGCCTCGGAAAGCACGTTAAGCCGTTGGTCCCGGCTGTCATTTGTAGATCTTTGACAGTCGTTACTTGTAGTCAGAAGCCCGAAAGTCTGACAACCAGTTTAACCAAGGGGTATCATGTTACCCAGTTACTGGGTTGTGGAGGTCAGACAGGCAGTCGCTCCATGTAAAACACTGGTATTCAGCTGCATCCGGTTAAACTGGAAGCCGACCCCAACATAGTTGGGAAAAGGCTAGGCAGATGATGGTGAATAAATAGTTTCATAAACACACAATTTGATTGGTTACAGGGAAAAGTAAGAAAGTAGTAGAAAAGTAAGTAAAAACTACTTCGTAAAGATAATAAACGTAGCAGAGACGTGGTAAAATTATACTGAAGAAAGTTTGATTTCATTGAGATGGAAACCAAGTTTAATAACTGAACACCTAAGTTGGAAACTAACAAAACTCATAAGACGAGCAAGATATGAACGCTGTGAAACAACAGGCCAACACTCTGACCACAAAACTTTTTAATTGTGGCCCGTGTGAGTTGGCCATACCTTAGAGCCAAGCTTGGTCCAAACTTTACGATGGCGGGCATAAAGCCATAATAAAGTATCTCATCAACACTAACTCGCTGCACTCGAATAAAAGTTTACAACCAGTAAAAATATATGAAATTGTCGCGAACTCGCCGAGTGCCGCAGAGTAGAAAGTTTGAAATGAAACATGCTCCGAGAATCTGTGCACTTTATTTACTCATCAGAATTGCATGGGAATGAAATACTTCTCAAAATGAATAAAAATTAATAAGATTGTTCTTGAAATCAAAATATTTAACGATACTATGAAATAATGTTCATCGTCAGGGCCCATTCAGAGCGAACCTAACTTAAGCGAACCTAACTTTGGCAAACCTAATTTTTTTTTTTGGGGTGGAAACCTAACTTGAGCGAACCTAACGTGACCGAACCTAACCTGAGTGATGTCAAACCGTTTTAGTTATTCTTTATTTATAAAAGTACATCATCAATCTGAATATACAAACATCTGTTATTAGACAAGGACATTGAATGAGTAACAATAATTCTACGCACATTTCTTTCTTAGATGAGGCGTTCTGAAAAAAATTGGTGAAAAAATTGAATTAATGTTAGACACAGAACAAACACAAACAACAAAAGATTCATCTTTTGTTGTTGTTGTTTGTGGAGCTGTTGATATAAATTCCATTTTTATGCTTTCGCAAATCATTGATTTGTGTATACGACGTGTTATCGTTTCTTTTCCCCTAAAAGTAAATTAAAGACCAAATGATTATTAGAGATTTTATCCTGAACAATAATTTTATCAATTAGTAGAGAGTGTTTATTTCTCGTCTTTAACTAGTTCTGTTTCCGATAATATAAAACTTAAAAAACTAAAAAAACACGACTGCTTTTCTGAGTATTCATGAAAAAGCCCTAAAACGAAAAAGTCGCAAATTGTAGCAGTCGGGACCCATTCTAGAAAGTCAGCCGTAGATTGAAGTACTTTGCAATGTAATATGTGCTCTCAATTCACTAAGCCTCCATTTCAAGAATGGGCCCCGACTGCTACAATTTAGTTTTTTAGTTTTATATTTTATTACGATATCACTTTCAAAGTAATTACAAATCTAACGACACCTCGCAAACTAAAATCCATAGAGCCGTTCAGGCCACAGAGCGAGCCAAACATTTGAATTAGGCGCCATTTTGTTTTTTTATTTTGATATACTCAGTGTCTCTGTCACAGTAAATACATTATCTAACGACCTCACACGACCTCACCTCTCAAGCTAAAATCCGTAGAGCCGTTCAGCCTGCAGAGCATGCCAAACAATTATACATACATACATACATACTCTCGAAAAACATGACGAAGTCGCGCACCTCCTGGCGCAGTCGAGTAAAAAAGGTATCTTTTCCTTATGTAAAATTATCTATCTTAAGTGTTAAAAATGATTTACATTCAGGGCCTATTATTTTTTTTTATCTTGTATATTGATTATGGATGTGATTTATAGACATTGACACACACTTGTACCTAATATAAAATCACAACACTTCACAAGGCCGTCCAAAAATGAAGCTGCATTATTCTGTAACAAAACATCTCTCCATTGATAATATTCTTTTAGAGAGATCAAAAGATTTAGAAGAATAACCAATGATCCATAATGAACACAACACCGATTTACTTAATGAAAATTGTGCGAGGCAGCACAAGTTTAATAAAGTTTGTACAACGGAGACTAAACATAAAAAATGTGAAAGAGCCGTTTATAGACGAAGTTCGCTCCGTGGGGACAGAGTTGCGAGAACTGAGCACAAAGGAGATAAGACGGCGGCTTACAATACACGGGATACCAAATTATAGGGAGCTATAACTTGCTTAACTTGTCAAACAGGAATAAAAAGTATTGACATAAAACGTTCGAGCAAGAACATCAAAAAGTTGGCACAAAAATAAAATATGAGCGGAAATCTTCTTTCAAATCATTCTCACCTTTAAAATTCGATACTGTTATCCCGGTCAACAATTTATGCGCTTTAAGTAATCCGAGCCGACGCTTTTTAATGTATTTTAATGTTATTTCTCTGCGGCGGTTTGTCGCGGGATTAAAAGGTAATTCGATCTGTATCCTGTCGTTGGACCGAGTATTTACAGTAGCGGGTGCGTCCACAAACACACAAATATTGATTCGTGGCACCCGCCATTCAACCGTTATGCTGACAATGGGCGCGGGCACAATGCACACTCGTGCACACCGACCAAGACATTCCGATGGAAAGCGCACGTCAACTCCAATGTTTAGCTTGAGACCAGTTTCATTTGCTGAGAAAACACAAAAGTACTCGCTACTGAATCTCAGCCATACAGTGTAGTTATACCAGCTTACTATAATTCTTTAACCAAACATTGATTATGTAAGCACTCACGCTGCAATATTGGTATAAACTGTTAAGAATTCAAATAATCTCGCGGAGCATTACAAGCGAGTTAAGTACGCAAGGTGTTGATTGCGATTAAAGACTTACGACTAAACTTTGCTTGCAACTTACTGACGGATCTCGAGCAGAGAACTAAGTTGGTTCAGTACTTCAGGAACAATTACTGTGGGAATTTGTATAGACCGTTAGTGAGGAAGTCCATGGCAAAGTAACGTAACAAAACGTATGGTTATTTTTGTTTGCGTGCTTCGAGGGAAATTAACTGATCGCGTGTTCACACCTCTTTACCTAACTGTTCTGTAATTGAATTACTTTTTTCTAACTTACGGCCAATGGAAGTCTTGCTAAACGCTGCGGCGTGTTCGCGTTTGTAGTTTTTCAACAGATTCGAGAAAATCTACAATATTGTAGTGATATCACAGTGACATAAAACTATTTGACAAGTATAAAGCCGTGGAATAGAACTGCAGTATAAAGTGACAAAATAAATTCCGTCCTGGGGCACAAGACGGAAGCGGGTATTGATTACGTCATTTCCCCACGCCCGCCGTATTGTGTTGCTGCAATTTCCTCAAAAAGCCGGTGAACAAGTATTATATACACAACATTTTCTTTACAAAAACATTGTTTCCGCGCTCCGCCGAAACAGGGTGGTAACTGCTAACTTATTCATGGTACAGAGAATCATCGATGCGTACAAACTGTTTCATACTATCCGATGCTCACTACATTCATTCATGTCACCGCACCCGATTGTAAACCTTGTACACATGAAATAAGAACCACAAATGCACCGATGCTCGGCTGAATACATTTGCAAGACTAACATGAGGAAAAGTCTCCACCTGCGCGGCGTATATCAATGTAAAATATACGTAGATTTAAAAAAAGGACTTAAACGTGATGCGAGAAATAAGCAGCCCCCGAAACTTAAATATTTCGTGGTTCCGTACCCTTTTGAGACAAAACATACAGTAGTTGTGTGTTGAAAACTTCTGCGTACAAGTTTTTTCCACACCTGAAACTGTATTACATTTTCCCGCGGTTGAATCTTATAAAATAGACAGAGCCAACATTTGCCCTGCTACTAGATACAACATGTAAATTGAACGAAAAATTTTCGACAAAGAAGCTATTGTGCAGCTTAGACTTTAATACGAGCAACGTTTTTAGGGAATCATCTCATAAGCGGGGAACGACCCCCATTCCGCGGAGCCCTCGGTAACGACCTCGATATGAAGGTTTTTATACCGCTTATGATATAGAGAATATATTGCACGTATGATATGCACGCGGGCACATACACACTCGGCTTAAAACACCTATAAAGGGTCTACGTGACGCCAGCGAGCGTGTAATATGAGACGCAAGTATAGAAGATAGAACAAAGTGTACCTATAGCCTTTATATTATAACACTCTAAGCTTTACCGACGAAAAGAGAGGTTAAGGCTATCACGTCTTTGGTTACATCTGCAAGGAAGGTTTAGTCTTCTTCTTCTACAAAATATTCTAATAATAGTGTACTCGAAATTATAATATATTAACTAGCTCACTTCAATCGACAAATACGCCTCAGTTTAACCCTTTTGAGATGTATGCCTGAAGGTTATTTATGTTGTTTGGTTTATAAATGTAAGTCTTTGTTTTCTTTATCATATCAGTGGCAGGATCTCTGGATGGAAGAAAAACATGCGGAGTGCGGAGTACGCCGGCTGCAGTGTTCCCACGCGAGGAGGAGCGGTTAATTTATGAGAAGTGCGGAGTACCGATGTTATGAACTTGCATATGGAATATGTGCTGACTGCTGGTGCATTGAGTGCCAGGCGAAGCTGATATTTAATTTTGCTGTCTTCATGAAAATGGCATTTGATCGCAAATTAAACTTGCGTTCTTACTTCGCCATAGATGTGCTTAAACTCTAAAACTATCATTTGTATACGGTTGTCCTTTGTTTCTGGGTAACAATTTCAATTTATAATAATTATCTAGATTATTCTAATACAATACACAATTTAAATTATTAAGATAATTTATTATACCTAATACACAGACCTAATAATTTTAAAATATATTTGCATAATTATTCATAATTTTTACACCTAACTTATAATAATATTATTGAATTGCTACTTAGTCCTCTTCCTCTCTCTTAATGTTGTTGTGCCCGACAGGGTCCATATTGATGTCTATTATTTTGTTAACACCATCTATGTAATACATATGGAATGCAATAAAGATTTGAGTATTGAGTATTGATATATTTTGTTCTAGCATGGTAAGTAAAATAAAAGAAAATCTTGAACAACTAAAATAAAAGATATTTTTCTTTTCTGATAAAATAATAGTACGACAAAATACTGTGATAGTGTTGAGTAATGACCCCGCAGCGTCTCATTCCAGTAGATAACTGAAACGTATGCAGCAAGTCTTAGTGAAGCAGCGTCAAATAAGTTATTCATTCAATATTCAGTTAAAGCTCCGCACGACGCTGCAGCGTTGTTTCATATACTTTAATTCGGGACTGGATGCACGCCGAGCATTTTATCGGCCACTTATGGCTAGTCGGAGCAATGAAGTTTACTCATTAAGTTGTGACTGTTAACCAAGTGAGCTTTTATGGACTATTTTATTTTTAAACTTCTCGTTAATAACGGTTTTAAATAGAAGATTACTTCTTTAACGTATTGATTAAATAATACAGAAGCGGCTTTGTTAGGTTTAAATAAAACTTTTGGAAAGCGTGTTTCAACGATCAGTTACAATCACCCTTGCTAGCCACACTTACTTAGTTCAAAACACTTTCGAGACGAACCCGAACAAATGTTTCCATTGGATTGTAACAACGTCGTATCACTCCAAATGTATCCTACGCAGCTATGTAATTAAACAAAGCTGTAACAATAGTCGACGGGTCTAAGTGCAACTCCTACGCAGGGCGTCGTGCGCTTGCGTGGGCCACGGGTGCCACACAATGGTAAACAACAAAAGACCAATCCCTTACAATACAGGAAACGATAGAAGCAGATTAATCGCCTGGACGTCATATAAGCTTTAGCCTTAAAGAAGAACAGTACGTACATTTACAGTCCAGTCAGTACAGTCATGAGCATTGTAATGTTCCATGTATTTCTTGTCAGACTTGAGATGTTTGATCGGTAATTTCTTTAACAATTTCAAAATTAAATTAGCTGACGTATCAATATATTTATTAAACTTTAAATGAAACCACTCAGCTTAAAAATTGGTAGCCATTTTCAAAATTAGTTAGAAGCCTCGTAAAGCTTGAGTTTTTGATAAGGTATTATTGAAGTGTAAATAAATTATATTAATCTGAAATGAACGTTCTGCATCAATCTCTATTGTGGTTAAACTAAAGCGAACTCTTAGAACGCAATTAACCTCGCCAGCTCTCGCCTTTTTTGGACAACCGCTTGACTTTCTAGTGTTAGGGTTAACTGTAGTTCTCTATTTAGGCAAAATGGTATCGTTTTTATTGTTAAAAATTATAATGACGCTCATTCATACATTGGTAGAGGAATTTACACATCAATAGATGAGCAATTTTTTCCTTTTTTTTCTTGATACTCAAGTAATTATCCTTTTTTAATCAACAGGGCCGGCCCGGGGCCAAATGCTCCCGCGGTCCTCACCTGATCATTGGTTCACCACGGTGAAAGCTCACTTCTCAATAAAAAAACATATTACTTACATGGATTAAAATTAGCCTAAGTATCAGCACTTTTTGATAACAGTACCTCAAAACGCTAGATCTTTAACACTTCCTAGTGTTTTTGCTAGGAAGAAGAATTGGCGGAATAAACTCCCTAGCAACACATTTACCTATCTGTTTCGTTTGAATAATACAATGATGATAATGAATCTATACAATAATATACTCAGTAAATAGCATACAGGTTAATAAACTTATTAAGTGATTGTCACGAGCTAGCTATCACACTCCAATGAGGCAAATAAATATTTTTATTAATATTAAAAACTTAAGCAAAAACCTGAAATACTGAATTATTAACAGCTTGGTATAAAAGGCGTGCTCGCTTACATTTGCAACGCTACCGCGCTGGCTTATATCCATAAGGGCGGGGTTCGAAGTTTACTCTTTACTTAGGGAATTCTACGGATTATATCGGAAACCATGGTTCCGATGCGGATCTTCATTACTGCGGCGACCACGTGGGAAAACTGCATGCTCTCTACACCCTTAACCCTTTAAGTGCCTTTAAACCGAAACTCTGAAGAGAATTGTGCGTAAAGTATTATTTAGTTTATCGTGATACAATAGGCTGTTAGGATAGTCTTTGTGTTCGAAGAAACTTAGTTTAGAAGAATATCACAAGTTACCTACTTAGTTTCCGTTTACGTAAACTTGTTTTCCTAACAGCTTATGCTCGGGCTCTTATTTCTGGGTAATGATAAATGTTTCACAAAGTTATTTTAGCGACTCCTAAAGTAAATGTGATCTTTAATACGTTTGAAGTAGCTAATAACATGTACCCTCTCTTTGAATATCAAGTTGTGTATGTGAAACAACTTAACTCCCGTAACTCTAACTCTTGAACACGCCTCTAAGTATTACACAAACAGAATTCTATTGACTGTCCCTTTTCAACAAAACTTTTACAAAGTTGATCGTTTTATTTACAGAAATGTAGAGAAAAAACTCTTTTTGAATGTTTTAGAGAGCTCTACAAATAACATTTGGTCGTTCGCGTACTTGCTACGACAATGTTCCATGTAAAAGGATGTCATGTTCGGCCCACTTGACGGTGAGTCTACAAAGCCAGCAGTCGTCCACCAGCGTACAAGAGGATACTTTTGATGTTACTGTTGTTAAACAAGGCATTCTTTTGTATTCTTACGACATTCCAAAATATATTTGATCATTATATTCTAGATATATCCCTGTCATGAATAAAACTTTAATCTGTTGTAGCTAATAAGTAAACTTTCATCGTTTCACACATCCAAAATTTTAAAGGAAAGAAATACCATCTAAATATCGCACTGACTCACGAAATGACCACTGTGGTCAACTTGCTGAGCATAAAACCACTTTAGTGTAACGTATTAAGTAAGGAATTGAGTTGCAGCAGCATGACATTTGCGGCCACCAACATTATAGTAGGAATAAAAGTTTTACAACAGGTTGCTAGCTTAATGTTGCTTTGTGCGGTTTTACTGCGATGAGCGAAACGCGTAAAACCTAAAATTTATCAGCAGTGAGTTTCTACGACGCGACGCAAAGACGCAAGAACAAAGACGAAATATTACTCAAGTTAATCAGGGACGCATAAAGTTAAAATTTTCTCAATTTATACGCTAATAAACTTTTCTTAAGCTTTAACAGAAAAAAAAATGAGTAGAGGACGGAAAATAAAGTTAATTATCCCCGGACTTGAAACGGAAGGTGAAATTAGGTGAATATGAGTGAAAAGCTATGAAAATTTATTTTAATTAGGAAGGTAACAGCTTTTTGTATGATTTCATACATATTTATTTACTTGGACATTTTAATAATGAATAAGTACATTTTCTCAACATGACCTTTAAAAGTTCCTTCACTTTACTTAGGTAAGTGGCGTTAAAAGTTGTAAAGGTCAAGAAGAAGCGGGTTGTTCCGAAATATTGACGTATTCGGTAGCACACGAGTCATGTTCCTTTCAGCTGTATAGTTCATCACGTCAGACGGAACAATATCACGTGCGTCACCCCTCTCCTCCTCACGTACCTACAGGTTGGTACACTTCCTGCCTTCGCCACTAAACTTTATGACTCGGAAATAGTAACACTACAGTCTTTGTTGTTCACAGATACACGGATTTGCTCCGACGGTAACGTATGCAAAATGTGCACGATCGTTCTTTAAACGTTCCAGTGTGGTTGCAATGGTCGATTGAAATGGAACCGACTTGGACAACTGATTTATATTTGAGTTAGAGAGCTATGAAACTATTCTATACAGAACCAAAACTTTACTAAATTATTTTTACTAAACTACATCATATATTAATTAAAAGGAACGACAACTAGATACTCCACCAAATTTCATTTCAAACAATATATTCTACATATTTTTACACCCAAAAATGGTAAACAGAATTTACACCTATAACTTATTACGGCAAGTGGGAAGTGATAAATAGGTGCAAAGAAAAACGAGAGGACAAGTGGCCGATCGCGGGGCGTTGTGAGCGGTGTTCCCCAGGGCAATGTTCTCGGTCCACTCCAATTCCTCTTTATGTCGGAATCAATCGTCTACTATGTTATTATTTGTAGCCGATCTATTCTCACAGTAGCAAGTAGTTATTTGCGTATGAAGTAATTCTGCGGTGATGAGTAGTTTGGAATCTGAATGAATACTAATAAAATAATCAAATTATATCTCCTATATCTCTCTCTTTTTCTTTATATGTCTTATTATACCATAATTGATGCCTGTAGTTACTTTTATGGCAAAAAAGAAACATCAACTTTCATAAATAATAGGAACTAAATTGGTAGTTAAAGTGGAAATTAAGTAGTAAACACGTCCGAGCCTTTTAACGTTGTTCGACAAGTTTCCAACCACGATTGTCTTTTTGTTGGACACGATAGTACCTAATCAAACAACACAAGCCGTAACAATCGAAACATGTTTAGATAAATGTGTAACACCCAAACCAATACTTTTTACTAAGTCAACAGAAAATCATAATGAATTATATTATAGTTCTTATTCTTTATGTTGCAAAGTTTAGTATTTATAAGCACCATAAAATTACATTAATCCCAAATCATTTGTAGTCAGTTGTCTTGTTTGTATACTTACAAATAGTAAGGTATGGTCACAGTAAATATGAATACAGTAGGACGACGCCTTTGATCTCTGGAAAACTGCCGACAACTTCTACACGCTTTAGACTTGAATAATACCTCCCGCACTACGAACATCGTTTTGTTTGCAGTGCGGGAGCGGGTTTCACGCGTCTCGGCTCTCACACCCCGTACGATTGCCCTGTCTAGACAGCTTCGTCGGACGACTGTATGTTTTTTTTGACTGTGGTATGGTGTAGAATTTGTCTAAGATATCGTGATTAAAAAATAAGATGTCGTAAAATGTTACCTTCCCTTTCTGCTACGCATGTCTAACGGCACATACCTGGAATAAAAAGAAATGTTATGGATTAATTTTAAAAGAAAAAGGCCCTTGTTTAGGTTAAGTTACGCTTGCTGTGGATCATCTGCCACCAACCCTCACACATCGAGCGCCTCTAGGCCTCGAAAGAAAGTTAAACTGTTGGTTGCCTCAGTTTGAAGGTTTTAGACACGTCGTTTTAGGTCGTCACGTCGGAAAGAGTTACACCCAGTTTTACCAAAACTATCGCGTTACCCAGTAGATACTGATTTGTGGAAGATTAGCAGACACTCTATGTAAAACACTAGCAATCAGCTGCATCAGGTTAGACTGAGAGCCCAGCCTACCACAGGGAAAGTCTAGGTGGCCAGTGATGATAACAAACAAATTCGTACAAAATGAAAAAAACTTGAATGTATAGATACTAGTATTTCAGCACATAAAAAACCGAATCTAAAAGTGTGTTATGTACCTTTTTACAAGTTTCCGTTTGTTGTACAGCACAAAACACTATTGTTGTTAACAACTATTCAATCACGTAAGTACAAATGTCTTTAACCAACCAAATCCTCGTTCGTAAATGTCCATCAAACATTCAGTGTCGGCACACAGACACAGAACATCGATTCATTAATACTGTCAAGTGTCGGGCGACACCTCTCACGACACTCGGGATCGGCGGAGATTGACGCGCGTGTCTCTGCTCTCGTGAATAATTCACGCGGAACGGTTATCTGGCGACTGTTGAGTGTCCGGAGTGTCCGCAGTGTCCGTAGCCTCACGACGAAGCCGAGCCATTTGATAGTACACCCATAATGGAAATGATAGAACACTATCACTTTAAGATGCAGGCAATGCTTGTGTTTGTGATTAATAGCCTATCTCTGGATTATCGGGTAAATAAATTGATTTAGTAATGACGGTATATAAGTTAATGAATCTATCTGTTATACCTCTAGTAGATATAAAAACCATTAACAAAAGTATTTGAAAGTTAACTGCGTTATGTAAGAGTTTAAAGAAATTCCTGTAGATATTTCAAATAAATGTACGTACTTACTTACAAAAAATTATGTTCGATCTTATAGCCAAAGAAATGCTGCAAATATCTTATTCGAGACGTTAAAATCCGTATTTACTAACGTGTGATGTGTGCTGCTAATCTTTAGCGACCTTTTTTAAAAGCCACAAGATTGATGCGGTTGGTGTACGCGCGGATTATTCGACGACATCCCCGTCCATTCATTCTATCACTCCAAATACAATCCCGCGTCGTCGGACAAAGAACATTGGATTTTAAAATTATTTTACATTTCTTTAGGTTACGCCTCGGTTGAACCTGTTTCTGAATGGATGGATTCTATTACATTTCTCTTAGAATAGATATTATGATTTACGGACTTGTTCTCTATTATAAGATATTCTTGATCGTGAGGTAGGGTACCTACCTATACTTGAATTGTAATAGATGTCTTAAATATGAGATATTTTCTAAACAATAAATTCATTTTAGTACCGTTTTATTAGGACATCTGCGGTAACTCTAAGTCAGGATCTATTTTATAGTCGAATCTTTAATGAATCATTCTGAACTCTGTGTTATGCATTTTAACTGTGCAGAATTGAATATCTTAGAAAAGCCACTTTGAAAAGTACCTCGTAACTCGTAACAGATATCAGAATGAGTTTTCTTAAACGTCTTTTCACTACTGCTTACCTACTGATAATGTCTGGATAAATTAATGTTACTGATCTGCTGAACAAGATAAACATCAAAAACCTAAACACTGTTAACTATTCCATAAACGTTTACTTAAAAGGACATAGTATTCTGCACCCTTCACCGTTATTCTATCTTTTTAAAGAAACATAAAACCTATTTCAATACAATTGATTGTGACTTGTATCAGCGTGGCGGAAGATTCCGTGGATTTTGACGGAACGAAACATATAAATATGGAGTAGATCCGAGATGATCCTGATTGATGCATTGTCTGGGATCTCCAGTTACTGCACTTAACCTTGGCAGGAGTCTTCAATCAACCCACTCACTGTTGGGATTATTCCGCACTCATGATCACTCAAGATGGCGTTTATTTTTAAATGTATCTTGAATTTGATGGATTGATTTATTCTATGGAAATGCCAGATTTTTAACAGTATTTGTTGGATCTACGAATCGAATTAGTCTTAAGATTAATCCGTTGTATCGTAACTTGTGACTAAATTACTTATTGTGTGGGACGACTGGTTTATTAATAGTTAATTCAGTATCGATGGGTGAACAGAACATACGCGCCTGACTTTGACAAAGGTCGGACAGGATACTTAGAAAGATCACATTTAACCGGATTTGCTTCCACGTAGTAAATATGTATCACAATCAAACCCTTTGGGAACAACGTGGATTTCTCTTCGGAGCCCCTTTCTGTAACATATGGATTGATATATACTTCTTCTTCTTATAGATCTCTTGCTTCTGATCCGACAAAAGCCGGTGGCAGTTATTTTCAATGCACCATTAAAGTATTACTCCAGTCACATATTGTACACCCACAGCAAAAAAAGCTCTACAAAAAAAAATGTGCTAATGATAAATTGTAAATTGGTTATACGACAGTCAGATAAACGATCAGAGAAATTCACATCTCAAATGTTAAGTAAGCTTGATTAATTTTTATATTTACATAAATATTTACTACGTCCCTAGAACAGTATTAAGTATAATAATTAAGTATATATGTGCCTACTTTCAAAAACTACGAACGTACCGAACACAAAAAAAAACAAACAACTGATAATCATGGTCAGTTAGGGCTGTCACGCACGCGATTGGTCTATGTGGCGGACTGGCCAGCAATTAACTAATTGTGAGTATAACTGACCAAGTTATAACTGAGTTCAATTGCACTTGACGTGATAACCTATTGGTCGGTAATTACTGCAGCCTAGCCGAGCTCGTTAGCTTAGGGGATAAATGTGGGAACTCATGGTGACACGTCGCCGTGAGGGCTCTCCAGCCGACGCCTGATGGCTCGATGGGATTAGTACTCACATTTTATGTTCGTTAATTCGATTTTATATTTGACTCTTGACCTCGTTCGTGTTGAATAGGGTGAATTAGAGAGCTGTGTTGACAGTTTACTGAAGCGATGAGTGTTATTGCCAATTCATTTTCATTAATGATGACATAACCCGCTGAATTAATGTTACTGTCCCCTCTTCATTAAATTGATCGTACCTACTTTTATTTTTAAATTAAATTGTTGTTTGCTGGCCCAGCTTTCTCAACGTATTCTGAAAAATGTGTTCTTCTTACTACTAAGTGTGACCAATATAAACTGTTAAAACTAAAATATATCCAGAATAAATTTAAAAGTTATCGGTAATCAGAATGATAATATCGCCTAATCCCTTTAAAGGATCTCAGTGCTTCAAATGATTTATTACGCCTTTTTGAGAATTAATATTGTTACGATTCAACTTAATGTGATTGATAGCGTTACGGGATTTAGCATCTTTTGTAAACGAGTTATTTAAACCGAGTGTGAGTCACAAGTTTGATATGTTTGGTACTCTTACTTTAACTTGGACATGACAAAGACAGCTACACCTACACCTACAGGACATAAAAGTACTACAACGATCTCGTATGTAGATGGTCTATTCGTAGGTATAATTTAACGTTTGCTAACAACGCAATGTGGATATAATGTAGTTAATAATATAGTGTCCGCATAGTCACCAATTAACAGTACGGCACCTAATGAAGTAATTAGCGAGACGGTCGACACAGCGCGTTCCGTTGTGTGGATCGATTGCGTTCATGAACGAGTGCTGTCTCATTACACGCTTGTACAACATCATGCGCATGATTAATCAGGAGCATTAGCGGTCAGAGGTGATCAGCCAGCGCACCAGCATTACTTATTGATGATGTCACAGATCAAACAAAAGCACGCCACTGGAATTTTCAACAAGAATTCACTGCTAGTGCTTCCCAACAATACCTTGTAGTCTAGACATTGTAATCTATTTTTGCGGACATTACCTAGAATCAGCAAAAAGTGGGTAAACCCGAAACAGAAAGCATTCGTAGGTATTAATTACCTAATGATCCAGATAGGAAAGATTGATGAGTCTAGAACCTAAATGTTGGGACAAAAACATCGCGAGAGCTATAATGATAGCAAATCGATAAAAAAGTGTGTTTACAATGATTTATTAGTTTCCTACACATTGGCATATCGCGCTCGCGTCCCATCTGTTAACAGGATTGAAACCGTCCGGCTTTTCCAATAAGGATTGTCTCACTCGATTCCTGATTGCTTTTTTGCTAATAACGTACGCGTATAAAAGTCGCTTGCGAACGCATCGCCCGTGATATATGTACGGAGGGGCGGACCCCCCGCGGACCCGGACCACCGGCGTGGACCTCTCGCTGAGCGGACCCGCGGACCTAGCCCGCAATACCATTAGAGCGCTATCGAATAATCTTTATTTTTTCTTATGTCCCTCTATTAGAACAAAGAATCGATAAAGAAAAAATCGAGATATGATTGAAAAATTGCTCCATCGAGTTTGATTTGTTGTTGATCGTATTCGTGAATGGAACCAATCGAGTGGATAATTGAGATATTTATTTAGCTGCGTGGGCTAATAAAAAGCTTCCAAAATAGAAATTAGATTGATTGCTATCATTATTACATTCTTGATGGCATATTATGATTGCCGCGTATGAAAATGAAAGGGCGTGCTACCAGCTGCACGACCATACAAAAACCTTGACACATGCACTTTCGAGTAGGTTAGGTACCTGCACGGACTGCGCCTACTCCGCTACGTTACCCTATAATTTCCCCGTAATCGGGCTCCACATGAGTGCGTCAGTATCCTTACCCTCGGCGCGATAGTATCGTGCGCATTGTGTGTCTCGGTGCAAGCTCACAATACCGCGGCCCGCGGGGTTCCAGCCCTCTATAACTGCCTCGAAAAAATGTTCAGTGAGCATGCTTCCTCCGCAGTGATTTATAATGTTTTGTTCAGTTCCGGGAGTCAATGGTGTTTTTATTGGTTACGACGTTATTATGACACGGCGCGACAAAAACGAACTCCCATTGTGTATTGTAAGTTTTTGACAAGTTCAACGAATGGTGATAGTTCAAACAGATGAATGTTGTGTCATGGGAGCGGAAATAAATATGACGACGTTGTTGTGAATGAGGTAATGATAAATATTGTGCGTCCTGAGAAAATATATGAGCGTGAATAATAAACCGACTCATTTTAGACCCTAATGCGCGACTGTTTAAGGTAAAGGTAATAAATCACCGATGTTGTCCACGCAGTCAATGCTATTCCCAATAAAAGCTAATAAAAATATGATACTGTACAAATAGTGTAGTTTATGTAGTGATTCCCTTACAAACGACACGGAATATCGGTTTCATCGCGTTAAACTATCCGTAGTTGTTTGATAATTTAACTTTTTATTACAATGGATGCTGCGCAAGTGTTAGTGTTCCGATTCGTCTGATAATCTCGTTTTATCGTAGTTTTATTACAAACAACGACCGCACGTATATCTATATCGAGAATCAAAAAGCGAAACTGTGTTTATACCACAGTTTTCGATAACGCCTTGTAGGGACGCGGGCCGGGCGCGGCGGGACCACTCACAAAAACAAAGTGATTTGTTGCTCCGATGAAGACCTCACTTTGTTTTTATTTACAATTCCAATAATGGGACCCAGTTTTTTTGTTGGTATTGTGTATATTGGGAGTCATATTTTATTGGTTTTACTTCATTATTTGTATAGCGGTGAAAGTTCTGTGAACGATTAAAACGTTATTTAGTTAGGGATCGCATTCGCCACTCGATGAAGGGCCAATAAAAATATTATCGTAAGCTATTCGACTGGATGACGGGACGTAAACAATCCGCGTCGAATGATTGGACCACACACACAGTTAAGATTCGAAATATAAATATTGGAATGGACCCTACTATGTTTTTTATTTGGTTTTTTGACATTTGAAATAGAAAACGAAAATATTAGACAGTGGTATGTTTAGAAAGATCAACAGTCTAAAAACTACCTATCCAGTTCAGCACTGTGTCAGTCACGACAGATCACGAGTCGTCTCGCTGTGCGTGTAGTGGCGATGCTTCACGAATGTATTAGTTTCCAGTTCGGCGGACATATGCAGCCACGTCAATCACACATGGTCAAAATATTACATTGAATATTTACTATGCTGTTATACCGAACTGGTTGGATACATTATTCATAATAGATATTTACGTATGCATGTATTTCTATATGTATGTATGTATGTGAGAGCTACAACCATAAAGTTTTTATTTACTGTGATGGTGTTTCGCATACCTCGTAAACACAAAAATTTCACGGCGGCTCATAAATCCATGCACCCACAATAATATTGATGAATAATAAGATCTCGGAAGTCGCATTTAATTTTATTTGCGTCTAACTTTTTGATTCATTTAAGTATGTACACTGTACAGTGCAGGAAAAATGCAGTATCCAAGCATTGTAAGCGATGCTTGTTTAAAATAGCTTTTATTACAGTGAAATAAATACCAGGTACTGCTAAGCAAATTTGTTAACTAATTGTAAAGGAGAACTCAACGTAAGATGTAATCAAATCTTTATTACAGATTGCTACGCCGATGATGACTGGGCGTGTTCAGTAAGAATTAATTAATGTTAACCACCGCATACCTCTCAATATCTAATTAATTTGTATCACGACTACCTATCCACTATGTGTGCAAATTAGCGCAATAATATTCAATGCTATGCCAAATTACACATTATTAAACTCACAGACATTCTATTAAACACGGCTTCTATATCACAACTGAATATTACATTAACCTAGTATTCGCAATGAATTTCAATTTGTCGATATCTCTTAGTTATTGCATTAAGTCACGTGATAGGGCAGAGCAGAAGGTGCAACAAATAGAAGCGAAAAGTGCGGACCGGATCAATGTTGGTTAAGGAAGCTCGGAAATCTGCGACTGTATCATTATAGTTCGTTCGCGTTAAGAATGCAGTGAGTCATCAGTGCAACTGCAAGATAAAAGTCTATTCCACAGTGGTGTTAAATTCAAACAAATTATATTTTAAAAGATTAAGAGTTTAATGAATTTATAAAAATGAATTTGAAAAGATTTGATTGGTTAGGGGGCGGGGCTAGGCCGACGGATAATGATGACTCACTGCATTCTTAACGCGAACGTCTATAATCATAAATCATTAATTTATTTGCAAACATAAAGAAAGAGATTTAAAATACTCTGGAGAGGACATGCGAGGACATTTCATAGAAAAACTGAGATCCCATGTCTCAGTAACGCCATCTTGAATAATATACGAATATTGGAGCGGCAACAGAGCGTATTAAATTAAACTCATAGACTTGTGTCGTAGGACACAAATACCTATCGGAGAAAAATTTTGATAGTGATGTCCTGTCTATGGTAAGCCTTTAATGCCTTTGGACTGTACTTACGATCAGTAATCGATAATTATCTCTACTTGTGTGTTTGCAAACAATTCTGTTTTATAATTAAAACATTATCCTTTGAAGGTGGCTCCAAAAAAACAACACATAGGCATTAAGGTTTGGCCATATTGTAGAAAGATCCATAAAATATGAGTACAGTTAAAATAGTGTATGAAAACGCATATTGTGTAAGTGGGACTTCTAAAAGTTTCTACAGTCAGAACTAATAGTAAAGCACCCGTGTACCACGGTAGCGACAAATTAAGATTAATCGCACCGCGCCGCGCCGCGGTATCGCGCGACTAAATCTGTGCCCTAATTAACGGAACACAGTTTTGGAGCGAGCGATGTAATCTCTGCGTTACTTGGATTTTTAATCGATACTCTATTAGTGTCGAACTTAGTAGAAGGCTGTTTACACGAAGGTGATACGATCTTACGGTAGCAATCGACCGCGGTGTTAACTGGTCTAGAGATCGCAATTTTAAAACAATAAACTGTCTTAAGTTATTTTCTAGGGTACCCAAAGGGAAAAACGGGACCCTATTACTAAGACTTTGCCGTCGGTCCGTGTGTCCATCCGTTTGTCTGTCAGCAGGCTGTACCCTTAGTGCGCGAGTCCGGCTTGCAATTGGCCGGGTTTTTTTTCTAGAGATACGTCAGCAATGTCAAAAATTAATAGAAAAAACCGTCAAGGCAAATTGATCACGATTCAGGACTGTTAACCTACCTATAAAACAAGTAATATTATTATGGTGAACATACGACAGTACCTGCTGGTGAAGCAGTAGACTGGTCCTGTGGTTAGAGCCCTTGTGCGCGCTCGCTGTCTGACCACTTTTTTGTTCTATGTAGATAGACCATAACGTATCAAGACAAGACATTATAACTTGTTCGTAATTTGTAGTTGAACTGCCTCATACATAAATATGTTTAGTTAATATCTATAGTAAGTAACTGTTGAAACCCAGGGCTTGATATTATTAGTGTTAGCAAATTTCCTAATCAACATTTGTAAAACATTTGTTCTAGGATCTAATATTTCCAATGAAAATACTAAACTGTTGTTATGTTCGTAGACCTCAGGAATAGTAAATAGTCATGTACACATACATCTCGTACATCAATTAAAAAGAGAGGGATTTGTAAGTATAAATTATATATTAAATAAATGCAGTGATTGGCGTCACTTTATATGCAATATAAAGTGAATGTGTTTCCATAACGATACTCCGCTATTGTCGGTTTACGATAACCGTTACTTTAGAATTTAATTTACTATAAATTTCATGTTGCTTTATGGTTATTAACAGACATAACCTGGTTATTCTGTCACGTGAACTGTGTATAGAAGCTGCATATTGAACGAGAAAATGATAAATCATAAAGTTTGAATAGTCTTGATTTGATAAGCTGTTAGTCGTGTTATAAGCTGGCCCAGCATTTGACGTACTTAAGAGTCGCAGGCGTTGGTTAAAAAAAAATAAAAATTATTCAAGAAAAAAAAAACAATACAAATTGTTGATTAAAATATTACCTCAATATTTTTGATTAGAAATATTCAAAAATATTGAGGCAATATTTTAATATTTCAGCATCATTAAAAAAACTTGCTACAATTTTACTTTTATTCTTGCTTCTATTCTCATAAAGCATAGGTATACCTGCCCTGCCTACCCCATTTATACATAGCACCGCATAGCGTCAGTGTTGCGGTGTGTGGTCTCACTACAACACTGCACAGTCTAAAACAGGGATGGCAAACCTTTTTTTTCTTCTGCGTGTGCCTTATAGACATTTTTTTGTTGCCAAGATGTTCTTAACCTTTATTTGATCAAAGATAAAAAAGAAAAATTAGCAAAAAAAGGTCTTATACGTACTTACTACCTATCAAATACAATTTCTAACACAAAAAAGATACAATTATTTACGCAATATCATTTGGATTATAATTTTAAAAGTGAACATTTAGGTACAAATGTTACACATGAGAAAGTGTCATCCCTGGTATAGAACCTAGTTTCATTTCGTGGGAACCAACTCGAGGGCCGCCGCCGCGCGGTCGGCACATTCGCGACAGGTGAATATTTGATACTCATAACTAACGCCTGAACTGTGCAGTTGTGCACCAGTGACAGATAAAAATATTTCGGTATACAGAACCAGATTTTATACAAGGAAATGTTTATCATCGTCGCACATACTAATAGAATAAATTCTGTACATAATTCGTGGTCCCTCTGTATAGGATTTTTTGTTGGTTTTTTCCTAATGATATTTTTGATTATAACTGTGAAGATCCGTGAAAAAATCATACAATATTACTTGACACATACATTTCAAAAGTAAATAATGTACTTCTATAATTAAAAATAAATATTTATAATAATATTTTATATTTTTTAAAGTAAAAAGAACACAAAATTTGGAAATTATGGAAAGTCGATGAAAATTTTAAATGCCTTTCAAAGAAAGAACCATTTCAACCCAAATTGTTCTTTGGCTTTCCATAATATCCATAATGATGTAGAGAAATCATGGTATCGGGATGTGCGACGATGTCCTTTCTACTCTGTATAACATCACGCTGCTATTCCTTACAGCGTAAGGCAGATATTTTGCCAGTTATGTTTAAGTTCCGTGTAATGATTTAGGGTGAGCCGTGTTATACTTACAAGTACCTAGTCATCCACCAGTACAGACGATTTGTATTTTCTACATTTCCCCTACGAAATAACTGCAGGTAAACTTGACCGAAAAGCTTTTGGTGTACAGTGGAACTGTTAGATATTGTTTTTCCAACATTCAATAAAGTAGTATTAAACTTAGGTTCACAACTTAGTAATATTCAAAACCCAAGTTATTTACTAATAGTCTCACGGCCCAATTTTCTTGATTTCTTTGTTGGACTCGAGTGAAGACAAGTCTGTTTTTCTTTTAGAACTCTCCCTAATTATTGAAGTAACAAGAAATCTTTAAATACTTGGAATAAGTTCGCGCGGGCTACAGAACTTCGTTCAAAGAAAAGTTCCAACTTACTACAAATTAGTTCACGTGGAGTGGAGTTTACAGAAAAAGGGTCAATTTACCCACAATGGCTGTTTAGAATAGGTTTATTTTATGTTAATAGTTTAGTAAGTAGTAGGTTTACATACCCACCGGCTAACTAGAAAATAAAGAGTCTTAACTTGTTCAGTGTAATTACTTCCGTTACTTTAATAGGTATCAGATTTTGGCTCATAGTGCGTTCAAACAAAACATCGTCTCTTTCAGTTTCAAATATCGATTATAACTTACAAGTAATAATTATCTCGCAAATACAAATTATAATGAGCAGACAAGCGCCTGTCTCCCCATGTTTGTGTGTACCTACGTCTCAAAGCGATGGGTGAGAGGTCACAATGTCAGCTCTAATTGAAAACATGCTGCTTCAATAATATTTGTCACCAAATTTAAAGTTGAAACAGCATTGAATATTTATCAAACGTTTCAAGACGGGTTGTTTTAATGAATTTTAAATTACATAAACCAATCCTTTTCCGATAAAATGAGTGCCGTGTAGTGATGGGAATTTATCCGGATAAATACTCAAAATGGATAAATACTCATAAATATCCGTTTTTACTCGAGTATTTATCCAAAACGGCGGATAAATATTATGCACGATTTTAATAAGGGAAATTTTATATTTCTACGAAGAAAAGGATGAAAATAAGTGAAATTCTAAAACTTATTGAGAAGTTTTAAAAAAACAAGCCTGTCTAACCCATGATAACACACAAAAATAAAAAAATGGGTTATACTTTCCTTTATGGGCCATCGATTTATGGATCGGAGAGGGGCTGGGGAGAGGGAGGGGGAGATGAGCTACCCCCCTGTCGGGTTCCCACACCGCGGAGCCCCATGGTTATGGAGATATTCATTGTTAAAGTTAGAGGTTAGGTTAAAACACTAATTTCCATTATTTTCATTCTAATTTCCATATATTTATGGGGCGGGGAGGGCGAGGGCGGCAGGGGCCTACCTCCTGTACCATCTCCAACCCGTGGAACCCCAAGGTTACGGAGATATACGTATTTTAAAATTTAAAAGTTTGCATTTTGAGGTTAGTTTCGGGTATTTTTCGGATATAAGAAGTTGAATAAAGCCCAAGGAATATTCTTATACCCTTACCTGCCAAGGTGTCGCCGGAGCCGCTTGGCGGGGCTCCTACTTCTGGGTGGTTTAAAAAAATTACCACGAAGGAGGTGGAGGGGTCTGTGTTCGCTCACTCACTACGACACCGCTAATTTTTTTTTTTTTTAGACCAGCGCCGGGGGTCACGGGAACAGAAGATACTTCCGCGACTCCCGACTGACTGCGACCCGAGGGCCTCGCCAAGTCAGTGAGGGGAGTGAGGTGTTAAACAACCCTCGCAACGTCTAAGAGGGGCGCGCGTAAACACGACGCGCCACCACCTCGGGTCCATGTACATGGGGGCGGGGGACGTCCCGTGTCCGTCGCCCCTGAACCTATTCAGGGGGGCTGGAAGAGGGCGTTGTCCGCCCTCCGCCTGCGCCCGGTACGTCTGCTGCGGGCCGGGTGAATGGAGTTGCTCTCCCTCTCCCTTTCCGCAGCCTCCTTCTGCGAGACGACCGTTTCGCAGAAGGACACCACCGCGTCCCAGGACTCGACGCTGCCGGCCATCCTCTCGACCACGGCCGGCAGCGACAAGTCACTGCCTACTCCAGAGACGAGGGCACGGCACGGCTCCTCTCAAGCAGCACACTCTGCCAGTGTATGCCACGCCGTATCCTGCCGACAGTCGACAGAGTGGTGATACCGGGCGTGTTATTTTCAATTTATATGGAAACTATAAAAAAATATGTCTCTCTTTATTGTTTTATTATAACTGGGAGTCTCCGCAACTTAAAAATTTGTAAAACACCTTCTGTTTATGTGTACTATCTACAAAAAAAAAATGGACTTCCAACTCTATGGCCCATAAAAGAAAGTTTAGCCCGAGCACGTGCAATTTTGCACAGATATTATTACGCCTATGCAGAGGAGTCGTCGGAGGAACTTGTGGCTAAATTATGACAGCCGCATGGGTTGATCGAAGGTTAAACTACGCTTGACGTGGTCGGTCCGTGGATGGATGACCATTTATTATATACTAAGACTCCTCCATGCCTCGGAAAGCACGTTAAGCCGTTGGTCCCAGCTGTCATTTGTAGATCTTTGACAATCGTTAATTGTGGTCAGAAGTCCAAAGTCTGACAACCAGTTTAACCAAAGGGGTATCATGTTACCCAGTTCACTGCCTTGCCTTGCCACTGGGTTGTTTAGGTCTGACAGACAGCTCCATGTAAAACACTCGTATTCAGCTGCATCCGGTGAAACTGGAAGCCGACCCCAACATAGTTGGGAAAAGGCTAGGCAGATGATGACGTCTATGCAGAGTTTAATAAAATTGGTGAAACTTCACATTTAAGTGCGTAATGAGCTAGCAAGAGTGTGCTGTGCAGTTTAGAGGCACAACATGTTGCTAAACTTTTTTTACTAAGTTAGTTTAGTACTGCGCAGCACACTATTAATTTGCTGGCTCATGACGCACTGAGATTTCAAAACACTAAAAACAAGGAACTCTTCAGCCTTTTGTAGGTTTCTAGCGTTGTCAACAACAACAAAACTACACTTTTCTATTTATTTTTAGCAGTTCACTTATCCGCCGATTTTATTAAGTGTTTAATTAAACCTTTAACAAAGAAAGGTTCAGCTTTTAAAACATACCTTGAAACGCTATAATCCAACTTCAAAATCACTTAAACGTCTCATAAAACTAGAACACTATCACCTCATAATAATTATTTTGTTGTTAAAAACGCACACGCACGTGCGCTCTCTAAGACACATACCTGGGCACAGCGCAGGCGCGGTGGTGTGAGGGGAAAGGTAATAAAACAAAAGGAATGGGATAAAAGGAGGCCGGGACATAGTGCGGTGCGGTTAGAAACACGTTGCTTCGTCTTTACAATCAGAACTTGAAAAAGTAATAATGTATTAAGTATTTTCGAAAGCCTTAATAGTAAAACTAGCCTATCAATATAAAAAAAACATGCAAAATAATAAATATCCATCATTTTGGGTAAATATCGGATAAAAATGAGTAAAAACGAGTATTTATCCACTTTGGATAAATACTCGAGTATTTATCCTTCGAGTATTTATCCTTTGCCCATCACTAGTGCCGTGTAATCAGAGGCACCACGAATATATCCCTCTTATAATAATTATCCTTCCATTTGAATCGTAAAAGGAATCACTTAAATTAACTAATTACACTCGATAAAATATTTAAGCAAGCAAAGTGCCGTCTAATATGCGGCCATTAGTAGGACGTACCTCTTCCGCGGGAAGTTACTCACACATCTTTATGAATTGAGAACCAATTAGTGAGGTTGGAAATCAAAGACCCGTCAAGTTACAAATTCAGTTTCATTTTAATAACTTTACTTTTTCAACTAAAACTTTAGAAATATGAAAGATTCAATTTGGGATTGGTGGCAAAGTTAAGCACAAACCACAACCATAACATGACTGTATTAGAAGGGTTAGGTAGAGGTGTTGCTTTCATACATTTGGCAAGTTATTTTAAGGTCCCACGTTATTGAATTTATTAAATATAATAAATAAATAAATATTCCACAACTTTCCACACAACGCGATTTAGTTCCAAGTTAAGCTTGAGAGCTTGTGTTACGGGTACTAAACAGCTGATAAACATGCTTTTATATTTCTAAATACATACATATTATAGATAAATTACACCCAGACACAGAACACAGGATCGTGCTCATCACACACACATTTGTTCCGGGTGGGAATCGAAACCACGACCTCCGGCATTGCAGTCAGGGTGACTAACTACTAGACCAATAGGCCAATCAATTTATTGCCATTAACCAGGAACAAATCAGCTTGTAGCTCAATAATAACAGAATCACGGGTCAATTGAAAGTTAAGCTACGTTTCACGAGGATTCATTCATATCAAGATTCCTCCACGCTTGGTTAAGCCGTTGGTTTCAGCTGTCATAAGTAGACCTTTGACAGTCGTTATAGTTAGAAGCCCGAAAGAAAGAAGTCTGACAACTAGTTTTACCAAGGGGTATTGTGTTACCTAGTTGTGGGTTGTGGAGGTCAGACAACCAGTCGCTCCATGTAAAACACTGGTATTCATCCGATTAAACTGGAAGTCGACCCCAACATAGTTTGGAAAAGGCAGGCAGATGATGAACCAGGCACAAATCCAGGCTCTGGGTTACTACTAATAAAATCCATTTCAAACACAGTAACAATTGGATTCAAAATCAAAAGTCTTTATTCAAACTTAGGCAAAGAATCAGCACTTTTTGAACGTCAAAAAAAATAGATAAGACAGTCCCCCAAAAACGCCCCCCACCCTTCGCCACTTCCTAGTGTTTTTGCTGGAAAGACGAAGTGGCGGAACAAACTCCCCAGCAGCACATCTGTCTGATTCATTTGAAGAACTATACAAAGAATCTATAGGTACAATGAAATGCTCAATAAATAGCACTAAGGTTTATACACTTTGTAGATCATTCATTACATTTCAGAATCATTGTCACGTGTAAGCTAGCACACTCCACTATACAAAGAAGAAGAAAAATAATTAAATAAAAATATTCATATTAACATTGAAATCCAAACTCAAGCAAAACGACTACAAAGCTGAAAAATAACAGCCTTCAGGTATAAAAGGCGTACCCGCTTACATGTGCAATGCTGGCTTTTATTCATAAGGCTGTTGTGACTCTAAGTTTAAAATGATAATCTAGGATCATCGAAGTGAAACCAATAAGCAGTTAACTATAAAAACAAAAAAAAAACCATTGGTAAGCAAGTCGGCTGACACAGGAATCAAACGCAATATGTTTTACTCAGAGAAGCGCTTACAACTTCTACACCAGTGACAGAAACATCAAGAACAAACCATTCTTAGTTAAGCTCTAAAACGAATCAACTGCTTAGTAAAGGCAACATTAGGCTGAGTATAATAAAGCTCCAACCAGTAAGAAAGTGCACGACAAAGTCCTGGCAACAACAACTGTTGATAAGGCGAAGTATCGGCGGGAATTATTCATGAGGCGCTTACCGCCGCCATCGACAACTATTAACATTTTAATCATCCACTTTATTGAAACACTTCAAAGAAATAAGCAGAAGGACCAGGTTTATGAGAATCAGGAATTTTAAAACATTGTACCGAAAACACAGGAAGAAATGATAAATTAGACTAGTGTTTGCCTAGTAAACATAAACATAACATAAGATAACATCACGCCTGTTATCCCCGAAGGGCTGGGCAGAAGTTAGTGCACCAGTAGTAGGTGGGTGACTTTTCGAGGGTTTAACCGCCGTCATTACTCATTACCTATATAATTACGTCTATACTGTGGTACTACCTACTGGTACATACACCTCTGCCTAACCTTTCGGGGATGTTATGTTTTGTTATTTATGGTAACACACTTTTTTAGGCCTCATTGAAATTTATAATGCGATTATGTTTGAGACTGAAACTTCCGCGTTATTTTATTTGTTGTCGCTAAAACTAGAGCGCGCTCACTGTAAGCTTCAGCTGACAGTTTGAGCATTAATGCTCATTTTGTGGCAAAATAGATCGGAAGTAAACGATGATTACATGTACACACACTTCATTATGTTATGGGCAATTTTGACTAGTTAGGAAATAGCTTATTCAAAATACGGTAAATATGTGGAAGTTAGAAGGTGCGGGTTTAGTGAGCAAGATAAGGAATGTTTATGACAGTACCTACGTTATATTTAATTTAATTATAATAATATTAAATCTAAAATCCAGCCAAGTGACAGTCTGACTCGTACTTACACGGATGATTTCGTACCATCGCATAAGATAAGAGATTACAACGATTGGTGAGGTCGAAGTAAAACATTTCATTTTTTTTAGTATACTTACTTACTTTGAAATGTTCACTGTCTACTTATTACGGTTCTTAACATACGGCCGCTGACAGACAGATAGATACAATAGGATAGGACTAAAAAAATATTGCAACACAATTTAAACAGTTTACATATTTTTTGATACGAAAACGAGCAGTTCATTTTTATATTAAATAAACATTCTCAAAACCACCTACTGGTATAATTCAAATGAATAAAAAGCTGTAATATGCTAAACAGCGATATTATTCCACGACTAATATAATATTATTATAATAAATCGTCGATTTCGATGCAACGACAGTCCATAAGCGTTTAAATAACGTCTTATTGTTGAAGCGAGTTCCCTGAGTTATGTCTCGGGATCTTTGTTCGCGGCAAGCCTCGTAACTTCACACAAATGTACTATATTATGGAAGTACGTACATATTTATTTATTGCTGCATATTACCGTGGTATTTCTATGCGATATATTCAAAATTCAATGGCATATGCTGTTCGGTCAGTAAATGGGAATGGTACACACAGTAATGTTGAAGAGCAATTGTTAATGTGTGGTTTTGATTTATTTTATTACTGTGACTCTTATTTCATAAACTTATGCAAGTGTCTAATAAACATTGGTCATCAAAAAAATGCATATTTTAAAACAGAAACAAAAATAAGTGATTTTCATGTGAATTGATTAACTTGTTCAGAACAGATCCAGCAATGGCTGGATCTGTTCTGAACAAGTTAATACCACTTATAGCCACTTTTGCAATGGCAAAAGTGGCTATATTGGCCTATTATTGATCATTAACTATACGATCTATTCTGTCCAAGCAATCGCACCTATCTCAATAACATTAAAAGATAAAGAGCGAACATCAACATTCCAATCAAGACGACCACTGGTCCCACTGAAACCGGAGAAATTAAGACGACGCAACGTGTTGAATAAGCAGTTTCATCTCATTCTGTGCTGCAAGCTTGGAAAGGCGACTTAATTGGAGCAGTCTTTCCTTCCCCTATAATTCACTGTTAACGAGCCAGATTCGATTTCAAAATCAAGTGTCTGTATATTAAGTAATCTGGTGTACTAAACACGCTATCTAATCAAGTGGTCAGTATTCTAAACGCGGCGTGCACGTGCGAACGCCGACACATTCAGTCGTGGGCGTCGTCTGCGCCCCGTCTGTCAGTGCTGGCGGGGCGCCAACAGTCCCGGCGCCCCCAGCCCCCGGCCCCGCTGGCGCCCCCAGCCCGAGAGATACTCCGGAAGGAAAGAATCTCTTCAGCTTATTGTGCACAGTTATGATAATGGGATGGCCTGTCTGCGCAAGCTGGTAGTCAACTTCTGATAATGATAATGTGTCGCTCGTGGTAAAGACTTTTTGTTCTTCGGTTGTAGCAATGTCTGATTGTAGGCTCCTCACCAGCTAACATTGTCTTGACAGAGTTGTGACCTTTTTGCTCTCGTAGGTATTATAACGAAGGGTTGATAAGCTTGGCAGTATTATAAGTAAGCTTACCTCTACTGTAGAAACTTTTTTTGGAGTAGAAAGTAAACTGACTGATGAAAAAGTAACGTATTTACGATTCTAAGCCAGAGTTAGGCAAGATGGATGAACTAGCATCATCCATCACGTACTAAGGCCTAAAGTAGAACTGAAAGCTAAATGAAATTTACTATTAAGGTACTGTGTTCTAATATTTTCTGTTCATCGCTTTTTAACTTTTTACTAGAGCCGTATTTATTCCATGCATTACTACAATATCATTAGTTTTCAGACAAGATTCTTACATCTTATCCAAAACTAATTACTTTCTTCCAATTAAAGTAACATATCAGTAGTTAATAAATAACAGTTCTTTCCCCATCAATTTCGTACTGGTATTTTAATATTTCACAGTTCGTTCGTTTCTACGTGACTGTCACAGATAAATTATTCACTATCACTTACGAACTCCAATTAATTTGAGATATAAAAGAGTATGTTGAACATGTGGGATGTCTTGTTGCTCGTAGAGACGGAATACATTAGTCTTCTGCTGTGATTTCTTGTGGTAATTAAATTTTTAATTAAAATAGCGGTTGTTATGGCTCCAATAAACATTAGTATTGCTCAATCACAAATAGATTATTTCTGTATCTGGGAAGCGAAGGTACTTAAGGTGGGAAGATCGAGGAGACTAAATTCTATCGGAGTTTTGTTGGTTACGTTAATATTCAACTGCTTTAAATTAAAATAAATTAGTTGAAAAGTCTTAATGCCTTAAACCTTACTTTTCATTGTTCCACTGGCATTATGTAATTCAATAAAGCCGACCACACTAGCGCAGACAATGGAAACATATTTCCCAATTCAACGTAGGTGGCGAAATTATGGTAACCGTTTAGCGCACTATATTTTCCATCGTAGCTCGTGGCTCGTGGCTCGTAGGAGGAAACATGACAGTTTGTGTTTCACGCTGAACTAATAGCGGAGCTTACGCATTACTCGCGGACAACTTCGCTAAACGACCAGAGAGTCATGTAACTGTACCAGCGTAAGTGATTTAGAAGTATCCGCAAATGTAATAACACGGTTTGTGCCGAGTTCCTTTATCTTACGACCGGCGACCGTTGTACGTTATTTCTGCTATTCACAAAGTACGACAGTCATTTTCTTGGTGTAGCGCAACGAATTGACCCTTTTAACGTTATTGAACAATGCTTGTTCTCGTGTTTCAGCAAAAAACACTTCAAATAAAAAAGAGGTCATTGCTACACGCGTATGAAATACATATATAACAAACTTAAACAACAAACAGTTTCCATAAGAAGTGTAATTGATTGCGTCACTTATTTCCGCCAAGCCCTTTTCATCATTGGGCACCACCGGTACGTTCTGTACACTCCGACCATACGTGAATGTTTTGAGAACACATTGGTTGTGCGTACAGCTAAGGAGTGGATTTCCCTGCTGGAGTCGGTATTTACTGATAGCTACAATCTAGGGGTATTTTAGTGAAGAGTGAATAGGTTTCTTTTAGGCCACCATGCTTCACCGTCGAACACATCATCGCTTACCATCAGGTGAGATACCTAGTGGTCAAACACGAGCCCATCAATAATCAAAAAGATTCATAAACTATGAAATATTTTTTCCCATCTATTGCAATGTTTGGTTGTATAGACATAGAACTATTCGTTACACAAATGACGCATGTTACGTCACTGGGACCGGACGTAAATAAAAGCAAGGTTGAGACAACATAATGTTAATTTGTGGAGCATTTCACTCGCAAATTAGATGTAAGTGAAAACAGACGCAGACATTTGCATGCGCCGAGCTATGAGAGAGGAAACACACGTGCGCTTAGTGCCACCAGACGAATTGACTGGAAAACAAACCATCAAATAAATACGGATGCAATCAGAAACGAAAATGTCTATGCTCTAAGAATGGAAACCATGATTGTCAATGGCATGTTTGGCTGCGACTGCGGTAGTGATGTTCAACATGGAAATCATTTTAATTATCTAAGTCGCCATTAAAATTGGTCTTACAAGTCAGTAAAAAATCTACACCTTACGACAACGGGCTTGAAAAACACATACACAAGTTTGACGGGTAGTAGGTACTTACTGCAGAGGCTATAGAACTCTGTGGATATTTGAGCAAATAGCAGCATGATATAATACAGTTTAATACGGATAGCAAATCAACGGCATGTTATGAGATGAATGTAATTCATATTTAGAACGGGAAGTGAGTAGGGAGACAGCCGTTAACTGACAAACGGTTTGGATGAGGCATGCGTGGTACTTCCTATCATTAATGTATAAATAAACCCTTTATTGCAAACTAAGTTACACAAAAGTGAGATATTAATGAAGACATCGCTATCACCCAAACACCATAAAATATCCCATAAAGACCAGCCGTGTGTACAAAGCGCCATCAGCCACGTTAGCATACACTAAATAAATTACCACCGAGTTAGAGGGCTGCATAGTAATGTGTTTACACGTACAATAGTGTATCAGCAGAACGTTAGCGCCTAAGAGATTGCGAACCTCCGCCAGACCCTAAAGTGGAAAGTGTTCAAATAATAGAATGGTGCTTGTCTGATAGTTTAACGTTACGGGAATTAGAAACGTAAGCTGAAATTCTATTGTGTTGGCTAAGGAAACAACTCGCGGTAATAGGTTCTGGTGCGCTGGTTCCTCCACAGTTGTTTCTAAGTAGAGAGTTTGTATCTATTTCTACTGGTATGTATATACATAGAATACTTTGCAGACATATTTTGAACATTTAATTTAGGAAATGGTTCATCTATTGATTAGTACTGCATTACCTGTATGTAGTTAAAAATAATGACAGCATATCTAAAACTAGCTCTTGATGTGATGTGACGCTAGATCTTCTAAGTTCTTGGAACAGATTCCCTAATCTTTACTAAATGAGTAAATTCCACCTACATTTACCTAATTTGTCGGTCATGTTGCTCTGTGTGTCGTGTGGTCGGTCCTAGGATGTTACACATGTTAGTGATTCATTAAATTTAATTTACTACACTTCTCCCGGCAGCGTTTCCGTAATTATGTCAAGTTGAATAGTGTGGAGTATTTGAAAAACGGCTATGAATCATTTCTGAATAATTTTAGGACGTCGCTACGCTTATGGTCGATTTGTCATTTTGTTTATAGTTATAGTATTGTATAATACTTACAGTTATTAAAAACACAACACAACACATCGATTGAACAATCTAAAGCAAATAGACGCAACAAATATTTATTTAAAACTTCAATTCCAGAAGATAAGTAAACACCGATGGTGGAAAGGTAAAGCGAACTGAACAATTTAGCACTATTAAGAATCTGTTTCATTCAATATCTGATATACTCGTAAACCTATGGCATGGTTTTTTATTTACCTGGTGTCGTAATATTTCTACTTACGTACTCGTAAGTAGTCAAAGAAACTTGCCTATGAAAAACTTGGCCATGCAACATTGTGATGTCGTAAAACCTTAGTATTGGTTTGTTTGTTATTTATGTCTAAGCTAGGTTTAAGACCTAATTTATCTGCGTCGGCTTAGGCTGACATTGTAGTAAACGAGAAGAATTTCGATGTAATCCCAGTATTTATGACCCGAGTGAAATCTGTTCATCAGTTAGTTAATGTTACTGCGTTACTTCGACAAGTGTCACGACTGCTGCGTGTGTAAGCTTGGAAGACAAACTCTAAAAGGGCTGATACGGGTGTATACTTGATGTACTAAGTAAACTGCTCGGTCGGGCGGATACTGTTCTCTGTCAACCAATTGTGTAGAATAGAATACTCTTTACGGTACACCATAAGAACTTACAAATTATAATTTTAAGGGCTCTTTTTTATGGCTTTTTTGTAGCCCTTAAAATTATAATTTGTAACTTTTTACAAAGTTTTGACTTGATAAACCCCTTGTTTTTACCTTCATCTACTTACATCTACCCCATAGGGAATCACTCGTAAGAATTTGGTAGCAGTATGATCATAACTTTAGTGTTCTTCTACTTGTTTTAATTGTTTTAGCTGATTTGTTTGTAAGCTTATTGGTAAACATTTATGTAGGTACATTTGAACAAATTGATATTAATAAAAAATTATGCCTTTACTTTTGAAATTGCTTCAGCCAGCGGTGTACTGGTAGAAAATATTATGTGTGTGTTAAGTGAAATACTCAATTAACAAACAAACATCAACACTTAACACTACTCGTTAAGTACCTCATGTACTTAACGAGTCAAATATTTTTAGTTTGTTATTTCTAATACTCGTAGTATGAAGTGCCGCACCTCAGTAAACTCATAAGACTTTTCACGATAGAGACCCAAAATCATAAGCACTGCCCAATTCAAAAGCTCATAATTGTGTTTCCTCCCGGAGGAAGGGGCCCAGGGACCCAGAAGGTTTTACCTTTTGACCCTGAAATCAACATAGTTATCGAAACGCTAAATCCCCACCGGCTTCGTAATTAATTGTCAGCGCCGTGTCCGGGGTTCCATTTCCGGTTGGAAGTGGTTAATTTAGGGTTCGCGATAAGGGCTCGTTAATTTCCGTTGCAACTCACTTGTCATAGGCTCCTGGAGCTTTTTGATATTATTGCATCATACTTATTTCCTGCGTGTGTTTTACCGGATCACAAAAATTTATAGGGCTGACAGTATTTTAGGTTTAGGGATGCTTTATGATTATAACAGCATGAAACTTGTTGGTTACCAAGATATTAAACATCGTTTAACGTTAATTTATTTCTAATTTCATGCCAATGATATTTTAGTACCAACTAGGTATGACAGACACAAGGAATGACGAATCGCACTATGATAGTATTTTTCCAATTTAGGTACGGTAACCTAATCAATCTGCTTAATCATTTCCCAACTAGTTGGGTCGGCTTCCAGTCTAAACACTGAGTACAGTACAGTACATACCAGTGCTTTATATGGCGCGACTGTATATCTGATCTCCACCACCCATCTTAATAATACAAACAATTCATTTCATCAAATTACGCGCTCAACGAGCTGTATTCAATGACATCACAAAGGCGCTGACGGCAAAAAATAAATTCTGAAAGTCTAAATCGTGAATATCGGATAAAATTCCAACAATGAAGGAATAACACTGTAGTGAGGGCATCATTCTGTCAAACTCGTAACAATTTACATCGGGTGCCCCCCGCCCCGAACCCGCGACCCGCGCGTCATTACGTCGCGATTGTCGATTGTTATCATCACGCCGACTCATTTGGGGGCGATCGCTCGACAGATCTCCTAACTCAATAACAGGCGACAAATTCACCCAAGATTAAACGAGACGCCGAACGGATATTGAAATTTTACGATCTTTCCCCTTTAAAGTTTATTTTTGGACGACGCTTTTTGTTTGAGAGATAATGTTCTCCGTTATATTGGGGTGACAGTTATGTGTAAACATAGGATCCCTTTGTTACTTTCTACGAACGAGAGCTGTTCTGTGTAATAAAAAAAAAAACAATAATTCACGAATTAGCCAAAGGTGACGTATTGTGGCAGCGGATCTTTCTTATTAACCTTACTAGATAGATTCAGTGTCAAATATATTAGTCTGTGCAGTACATAATTAGGTCGTCCATAGTGTCGCTGGCTGACGTAATTGCCTATTTGTGACAATCACTGCGGCGATAGGCTATGACAGAGGACGATGTTTTTTCGTACCTAACTATGTTGTCTTCTCAAATAGTATTATAACATTACATTATAACTTCCTAAATGTAACACAAATAGCACTACACATTTAAATAAATTGTAATACCCTTGTATTTGATTCTGACTACCAGTCTTTCCATGCCTATCTCGCATCACGAAGATAAACTACATACTTAGCTTCTAGATCTAGCGATGCAATATATAACATTTATGAATACATAACTGGCAACATAAATAACGCCAGATAAGCAGATTTTAATTCAGCAGATAAGTGGCTGGGTCCCGCGGGCTTGCCGTGTCGTATGCCACAGAGTAACGATGTACTTACAGAGGGCGCACTTCTAGCTACTGCAGCGTTGAGTCGACATGACTGACAGTTATGAAATAATGAATAATGAATAATGATCCTAAATAGAATGTTGGACTAATATTGTTACATTATATCCAATTTGTGAGTGATTATGATCCGCATTGGTATGCTATACGCATCTACACCATTCGTGAATGTAAGATCCATCCACACACTTTAATTAATCCACCTACACCGTCACGAAAAACCGACACTCTGAAGTTACTATAGTCAATATTTTATTTTTTTTCTATTATTAGTGTCGTTTTTTCTACAAACGTAAGAACCGTAAACGTAAGAAACTTCCTACGCGAAATATAATTTTTTTAGAAAGGTTTTCATCTTGTTACGCCAAAGAAGTATAACTTCTAATGCGTGTTAGTACACACACACTTTTTAATTTGCGTATTTAATAACTCGTATTTATTTAAACTGAGTGGAGTGAACCTCTTGTCCTGTCTAGTGTATGGCATGGTTTGTCTGCCATGCCACAGCCGGCGGATCCTGCGGATCGCTGGTGCTCGAGGGCGACTGTCCCCGCTACACTGTTCCAGATAATGCTTTGTTTGTTTATTACCATGACGCGCTGTAATTTTAGAACATTTTCTTTGGAAACAAGCTGAGTGAGGTTGGGGTTTGTCTCTTTACAAGAATATATACAATGTTTTTAAAATAAAACTGACAAAACCTCGTATGTAGCTTGGTTAGGTAGAATGTAATGATACTAGACACATAAAAAAGTACAGTTCTTCTGTTTCGAAACACTAAGTTTCGGAAAAAACAGATATTATGACAGAAATTAGAATATTTGGGAAACCTATTTCTTTGAGTTTATGTACAGCGGTATTGTATTTATTTTAATTACGTTTATAAAAAGACAATACATTCGCTTTAACTAAAATATTCTAAACGAATTCCTACATTCCCAGTTTTAATTTCGACCTTCAGTTAGAGCTGATGAAAGCAGCTTTTTTGCTGTTCTATTTACTTTATGACCCATAGCAATTCATACTCATTTAATGAAATAGGTACTGAGATACAAAATAAAGCCATTCAATACAAAAGGCCAGCGCGAAATGAAGCAGATGTTATTAGCTATCAAGCATATGAATTCTACTGAAGAAATAACGAACGCAACAATGGAAGGCAACTTAATAAAGAAAGTGGGAACAAACGGGAACAACAAGAAAAAGTATTGAAAACAAACATCTGTCGCGGACTAAACTAAACGAAACCAACATTAGGCGACGTTTTGTTGTGCCAAATTTTCTAGAACATGTTTTGTTACGTGAGATTAATAACGAGATTTCTAAGCAACTTCACGAGAACATAGAAAAACAGGCAAACAACTTAAGGAAAACATAGACTAATGATTTAAAGCTTCCTAATTAGGTCTCTACATTAACTTACGAAAAGAATATAAAAACTGCAGAAAACGTTGAATCAATAACTCAAAGAAGCTTGTCAGGAGAGAATAACGGGTACGAACAAAACTAGTTACGGTATGGTATGTATGGTCTGTATACCTACGACCAAAATTAATATAATTTCTCCCTCATTTAAGCACAATCTATGGTTAGCAGATAATGAACCTCTGCAACAAGCCAGGGGGTTAACTTAGTTAAGTTTTTAGTCAACTAGAGTTAAGCACGTTAATGCTCTGTCTGTCCCCCTGGGCCCCGGGCCCCGGGCCCCGGGCACCCAGTGCGGTGCGGTGGAGGGACGAGATTACAACACTATTAAATTTGGGGATGAAAAATGAAAGCTGTATTTGATTTTGATTTGCGAACACAAACGAAACTATTTATCCTTTGAAGATTTAAAGGGTTTTTGAATTAAAAAGCAATTTATTTTGAATGGGGATTGGTATGACACTTCTACAGAGTATCAGCTATTGTTATAATATGTGTAGTTGTGACAATCAATTGGGGGATATGGGTTGTTGAATGATGCTCGTTATGCGTCAATTGTCAATAGACTATTGTACTGTTATATTGGTATCGCCAATCAGCTAGAACCTGACAATTTAGACAGCTATACGGATAATGAATTTGTAAATATTCATGTCGTCTAAACATACACCATGTTTTAATATTTGGGGTATTAAACAAAACCTAAAGGTAAAATGTGTGGGTGAAGGCACGTTAGTAGAATCCTAAATAATGATGACAATATACGCAAACAATGAAGGTATTACCTACGTACAAAAATAAAGCCTGAAACAAAAGGTTGGATGAAACAAAAGTATAATAAATTAACGGACCCCTTTAAAGACATCGCATCGTAAATCATTGAGAAAACAAAGATTCGTTGTAACGCTCGTATGTGAAGGAATTGAAGACAAACTCGATAGTACATACGATGGTACTTACTAAAGTAACGGAGTATGCGTTGGCGATTGTTTCTGTCAGGGTTACTTCGTCCGTAAAAATATTGGTTTAATACTTTTTAACCGTCTTCAAAAAAGGAGGAGGTTCTATGTTCGTGTGTATGATTTTTTTTTTTTTATGTATGTTACCATTGTTACCTGATTTCTCCGCCATTTGTGGACCGATTCTCGAAATTCTTTTTTTATTTGAAAGAGTATGGAGGTGGTCCCATTTTAATTTAGTGAAGATCTGGTGCTGATCTTCGGAGATATACAACGGAACTCTTCAAAGATAGACGGCAAAATCGCTTGGATGTTTATTGTTTATACAACATCATGACGTATCATCACGCCTGTATGCTCTGAGGGGTACGCAGATGTGTACAATATACCAAGATTTCGACAGTTAGGTATGTTAATTTTAATTTATTAGGGATAAGTGGATATCCCTATTATCATGACATGTATTGTTAACAATTAACAATATAAAATAAATTCATGGCAAATATATCTATGGGAACAACTAAAAATGGAAAAATAAAAAACTTTTTGCAAAAAATAAAACCGTCTTCAAAAAAAACACTAAACGGTGTAAAATAACTCTAAATTCGGAAGTCGGTGGCCCCTCATAAATAAAACAAAACCACCAAAGCCACAGACTTCCTAATTTAGAGTTATTTTACACCGTTTAGTGTTTTTTTTTAAGTCGGTTTTATTTTTTGCAAAAAGTTTTTTTTATAACATGTATGGTAATTTTTTTTTCTGACCACCAACAGAGTCCGGTCCGGCTGTGGTGTCTAAATATTTTTGTAACACTTCTTTCAAAATCTGGTGGAAATACAATAAGTCAAGCCGTGATAGCACAATAGAGTGTAAGTGGGATCCCACTTACAGCCTATTGTGCTAGCTCGAAGTAATTTATTAAGTTCAAGGCTGATCCTGCTTATGGCCTCCTATGTTTTCAGAGCACAATAAAATAGAGACAACCACACTTGCACGGTGTCGCGGCAAGTGGCGTCAAGTAGCAAAATCCGACGTAAAGCGTCGTCGGCATTGTGAGATATACAATGGTCGGTAATGCACGCCTGCCTAATGGCTCATTTACATTATTCAAAGCTGCGGGATGCGTTAGATGTCTAATGTCATGCAAGGAGGCCACATATTGTTTTGCTCTCTGGCATTTACTTATTTTCATCTCCCCAAAGATTTTTTTCATTCAAGATGTGACTTTTATCAGAATCATTTCCTATCGGTACAAAACTTTTGCAACCATCAGTTGTTTTGGTTATCTATGAGTACAACCCATATTCAGAAACTACGGAAGTTGTAAGGAACGAGCAACCCATCTACTTTCGTCCTTTTCCTGAACGTGAATCCTCCCTGCATGCTTTATGTAGCGCTCGGGTTGTCGACTAATGTAAACGGTTCACCATGTAGCCGGGACATAGTTTGCGCGAGCATAAAATACCGCGCGGAGTTGTTGAACCACTGCTTTAGAATTAACTAGTCATTAAGGAACATTAGTCACCGCAGGAGTTCATTAGTCAACGTGGGGTTTAGTGGAGTGCTTCGTGGAGCTTAAAAGGTACAAGTGAAATGTTTTTTTAATTTGGAAAAACGTTGATTTTATAGGAAAATCTTGATAAACGTAAGTAAGCGGGTTTTGTTGAGGGTTCGTAAGAGGCGATTTATGGCACGTGCACCCATCATGATTCTGGATCCTCAGAAGCACATAAATTTTTCATTGTTTTTGTCCTAATTTATCACGTTTTTTTTTTTATGTTATTTTTGCTTGAAATTGTTGATAGTCACCAAAAACTCGTATTTCTATCCATCCCAAAGACATTTTTGCTTGAAAAATGTATTTGAAGTCAACTATTTAACTTATTATCTCATTGGGTTAGATACTGATTGTGATTTACAGTTTCAATCATGACTATGTCCCTTCGACCGTACATTACACTGTACGTATATTGTATACATTCGAAATAACGAAAGTGAGTTCGAAAAAACAAATTATGAAACAAATGATAACGTAAGTAAATGACTCAGTTTTTCAATAGCTGTGACGAACAGAATTCGAAGCGTGTCAGTCGTTGACGAGTTGACGCTGCATAAATGAAAACAAAAAATTACGTTTATTACATCGGCGGCCCGGTAAGGGTCATGTCGCGCGCGACGAGAGCGTGAAACGCGACGAATACAATACACGGCCCATTGAACACATTCGTGGAACGAATTCCGGTTAGATACGGGGAGTGGGACGTGTGGCGTATCGTGGCGTAGTGGATGAACACTTCTTCAAATGGTTTTTAACGGAGACAGAAACGTGGTAAGTTATAATGTAATAAAGTCTGATACTAATTGGATATAAATATATAGAAGATCTTTGAAGGTGTACTTAAAATTGGTAGGTAAGGCCGATAAGGCCGCCCATAGTAATACCCTATGTAACCCTAAAAGTTATAATTTGTAAGTTTTTATGGTGTACAATCAAAATAAAAAAAAATCAAAAGTCATTTATTCAAATTAGGCTGAGGATCAGCACTTTTTGAACGTCGAAATTACATAAGACAGTCCCCCAAAAAGCCCACCCTTCGCCACTTCCTAGTGTTTTTGCTGGGAAGAAGAAGTGGCGGAAAAACTCCCCAGCAACACATCTGTCTGATAAGTAAGAAGAACTTGAATTTACACAGTACAATTAGTTATAATTACAAAATAATTAAAATAAGTTATTCACTACATGTTAGCTAGCACAATAAAGAATATTCTATTCTATTCTACTCTGTATATTACTAAACTAGCTGGTGCCTGCGACTTCGTCTGCGTAGGGTTAGTACTTCGACTATTTACTTGACACTGGACAAGTCACACCATATCTTTAATAAATTATAGCCTATTGTTATTCTAATGGATAAAGAAAATTGCAACCACTGAACGGATTTTAACGAAACTTGACAGTAATAATGGCTTATTTTATTGTTTCGTTAAAATCCGTTCAGTGGTTTTTGCGTGAAACAGTAACAAACATCTATAAATACTTTCACATTTATAATATTAGTAGGATTAGGTACCTAGGTATGCAATTAAAAATTATCTCGTAAAAAAGTCTTTCATTAAACTATTAAATCTTTCCGTCCAAACTACTAAACCGTTGAACCTTTGTGATGCAATTTACTTTACGGAACTGTATCCAATAGTTCAGTAACACATTAGTAAGCTCAGCGTAACTGAGTCTCCAGCTGAGACAATAAAGGGCTTTTCTGAAACGTTTCGCAACACCCCCGCGCCCCCACGTCCCCGCACCCCCGCGTAGCCGTCAGCACAGATTAAACAAACTATTAATCTCTATCCAAAAGGTGTATTTGCATAGCGATTATAGTTAAGATCGGAATATCTCGCAACAAAGGGTCTGCACAAACTGATATGTAAATTGTTGAACAAGGACTTGCAAAACCATTATGACTACGGAGTAGTTAGCAACTGGAGTGGTATTGTGCCATCTACATTGTAATGTTGTCTTTACATTGTGATTTTACTTACATTTTTGTACATTGTTTAACCTGAAATTTTAAAGCATTCACCCTCCCTAGGTAGTTACATGCTCATTACTTGGAGGCAAAGCATACCTTTTGTCTTATATTATCATATTTATTATTTAAGTTTTTCTATAAATTATGTTTGTTTACATTCGTAATGTCTGCTAGTGACAGGTCTAGTTTTATTTTTAATTTGTCTGGAGCTAGTTGTAGGTCGTCTTTATGGGCATGGTCCGTAGATAATTTTTACTCTTTGGATACCTAGTATTGTATTGTGGTCTCTGATTACTAACTGTCAAAACAATGAATTTCTACAGTGATATTTATATTTTTTCCAGGTTTAACTGGTTGGATAATAATGCGCGTCTATTGAAATGGATACGTGGTCCGATCTCTGCCGCTGTTGTTTGTCTGCCAATTCCGAAGTGTCACTCCTAGATTCGGAACAAAATGTAACCGAGAAATTTCTTGAAGTAACTACAATCGAGGTGAAAGAAGACGATGGTCTACCACTAAAGCTGTGCTCAGATTGTTATGCTATCATGAATTCCGCATACCAGTTCCGAAAACAGTGCATCAAAATGGACAATGAACTACGTTTACAGCTCAACACTGTGTTAGATATTTCTAAAAATGATGAATGAATGATATTTCTTGTAATGTTGTCTTTACATTGTGATTTTACTCTAAAAGAAAATTTTTTCATTGTATTCAAAAATTTTCCGGGGTTTTCGGGGTATTGTAATGTTGTCTTTACATTGTGATTTTACTTACATTTTTGTACATTGTTTAACCTGAAATTTTAAAGCATTCACCCTCCCTAGGTAGTTACATGCTCATTACTTGGAGGCAAAGCATACCTTTTGTCTTATATTATCATATTTATTATTTAAGTTTTTCTATAAATTATGTTTGTTTACATTCGTAATGTCTGCTAGTGACAGGTCTAGTTTTATTTTTAATTTGTCTGGAGCTAGTTGTAGGTCGTATATGTAAACCACATCGACCTCATTATTTTTCTTTTACTTTGCTTTGTATTGTGTTCTAAAACCTTTCAAAATTCAATCATCTGTCATTCTGTCCATTTACCTTGGAGCCAGGTGGAATTTGGCAGTCTTGGTCTGGATCTGAAAGGCTTAGCAAGTCATATTAGCTGCGGGTCTAATACTTATGGCCTCTCTGTCCTCCGGCCCTCTAAACTGACGTCCTCCGCCTTCTCTGCAGAAGTCTGAAGCCTAACGTCCCTCGGCCATTACTAGAGCCGAGAGGACCACCTCTGACGGCCTCCTCCTCCGCTGCTGAAGACTCAAGCCTGACGTCCCTCGGCCATTACTAGAGCCGAGAGGACCACCTCTGACGGATTCCTCCTCTGACGGACTCCTTCTCCTGACGGCCTCTTCCTGCGCTGCTGAAGACTGAAGCCTGACGTCCCTCGACTATTCTACAGCAGAGAGAGACACCTTTGACGGCCTCCGCCTCCTCTACTGAAGACCGAAGCCTGATCCCCCTCAGCCACTACTATTGCTGAGAGAGGGCCACCTCTTCTACATTTCATCCATTCATCTTTCATTCATCAAAAAAAAAAAAAAAAAAAAAAAAAAAAAAAAAAAAAAAAAAAAAAAAAAAAAAAAAAAAAAAAAATCAGTTTTCCTCTCTTCTTTACCCTAGCTCCACTAGGTAGGCCTGGTATTAATAAATTCTTATTTATTCCCTCTAATCTTTTCCTACAACAGTGCTCTCCTCCTAGGTAGGTTAGTTCTGTTACGTTACAGTTTTAGAAGAGGTGGCCCTCTCTCAGCAATAGTAGTGGCTGAGGGGGATCAGGCTTCGGTCTTCAGTAGAGGAGGCGGAGGCCGTCAAAGGTGTCTCTCTCTGCTGTAGAATAGTCGAGGGACGTCAGGCTTCAGGTTAAACAATGTACAAAAATGTAAGTAAAATCACAATGTAAAGACAACATTACAACATATATTGCAGAAAAGTGGTATTTACCACTCCCATGACAATCCATGTAACATCTAAGTAAGGTCTGTAATAGAATAGGCATCGAACAATGACATGTACTACTCGGTTATCGTTTTCTCAAAATTGACGAGTTTAATTTGAACATTTCCGTTAGCACTCCGTTTGCCATTAATTGGTGGTTATGACGCAATGTTCGGGAAACTTTAATAGTCGCTTGTGCGGCTCGTTCGCAGTACTGTAAAGTAAGGAATTTAGATTGATACAGCTCCGTTTGAGTGCAATCAGCCGATTGATTCACTTCATTTGAACGTGAGCTGCGATCGCGACTCGTTTTATTGTGAACAGTATTTTAAAATTGAATCGTTTCGTCTCTGCGTTTGTTTGGATTGGAACCAATAAAACTGAAGTATTCCCAGATTCAAAACAAATACGTAAACTAAATCCTGTTTGCTTATTTATACGTTGCTGAGGCTTAAGCTGTTAGCTGCTCGCATATTTATTTATGTTCATTACAGAAGCCGTGCAACCTGTATTTAAAGTTTCTTTAATCGCTTTTTATAGACCTCCCGCAGTTGCGTATAAATTTTAATGGACGCAAAAAAATACTTTACTCATATAGTCAATTACGTTTGGGGCGGCAGAACAACATATATTATTTAAATACAACTTAATATTCACAGAGCAGTCTGTGTCGATTGAATGTTGAATAAAAGTGCGTTTATAACAATAACATGCGGTGAACGGTCGCCACCATTGTGTACAAACAGTGGGCTAAGCTGGGCATTTTATCATGCAAATGGACTTCGGACAATGTGCGATATAGTTCATACAGTGCTCGAGGCAGCTGCGCATGCGATGAGACGGACCAGTGGACACCTTTGTTTACAAAAAATAACATAAAGATCAACATTATAAACAGGGTTTAAAAAAAACAATTCGTCTCGGTTCACTAAATGATACAGGTGACGATAAATATATACAGCAATAACTCATTGCTGTCTGAATTTAAATTGGTTGTTAAATATATTTTAACATAAAATATTTAAAATTTAACACAGATCTAAAACAATTTATGGTGAAGTAAAAATTCTAAACATCCAACTGCAATACATAAAACTTCGTCGATTCGATGGTCGCCATGAACACCTGACATGTTACTTCCACACTTCCCACACAAGCTTGTAAAGTTGTAACCAAAAACAAATACAAACAAATGAAAACAAACAATCTAACGTCTCCATTCAAATACAAAACAAACTCGTAAAACCGAACTCACATTTTAAACTCGAGTTAAACTATTGACACAAACGGCGCGATCAAAACAAAAACATCCCTATTGAATGAAAAAGGGTTGAAGCGGTGTCCGAATGCACCCCTTTTTTTAAAGGGCGTGATTCGGAGGTCATTGTGAGGGGTGGTAGGTTGACATAGAGTAATATCTGCTACAGAAGGGACAGTTGGAACAATGTGCCATTGTTAACTTGTATGATTATAAGCTTGCCGTACAACTAAAAATCTACAGTAGGTTACTCATTTTTTTCTTTTTTCTTAATCCTTCTCAATCGTTGGTTGCATTCTGGTCTTGAAACTCAGTGTTGTTATTTGTAATTCATACAGAATACCAACGGTACCCGATTACTAAGCCTCCACTCACCTTCTAGTTAAAAAATACTTACATGTAAAAGTGTTTGTAATGAACCTAACTTCAGAAATAAATATGATTTGATTTGATTTAACTGTCTGCTACTTATAAAATTATATTATATAAAATAATTTTGTTCTTGATTCCATTTTTGCAGAATGACTAAACAGAGTATAAAGTACATTTAATAACATACTGTATGCAGTAGGCCCTCTAGGTTATTTAGTCTGTGATCATGGTGCAATGGTTAGCCAAGCTGGCACGCGAGCAAGTGCTGCGCTATGCCAAGTCAACTGGCATATTGCGGATGCGTGAGAAATTGTCTGTGCGTACAGGGGCTGGGTAAATTTTGTGTTTATAAAGAAGCTTCCAGGGTAAAAATAACAGCAATGAAGTGCGAAATCTATTAAGTAGTACTTTTACCTACAACTATTATTCTCACTCTTTCGTTACTCATTCTTATGATAGTGTTCGTAAGTAAACATTATTTAAAACAATAGAAGGAACCACTATCCTACTCTAACGTTAACATCGTTAAATATAAATTAAGTGAACACGCATCCATCTTCATTATTAAGAGATCCAAGAGCCGTGATACGGAAGCTTAGCTCTAATCTTTACTACCGAGTGCCTACCGAGGGGAAAACCGAACCAAGTAACATTTGTTATTACTGGCTTTTTACTGGTCATACTATCTGTATGAATGCCAATTTAAATGTCAAAGTCGTAATAGAGCCCGTAACCGAATAAAAACTTAATACAATTATAAAACAAGCCGAATAAAACTTGAAACAACAACGGACGTAACGATGCAAATTCAACTAATAGTTAATCTGTAACCATTGCGTAGTAACAGAGGCGTCGTTAGTCGGCCACGCTGCGCAAACAAGCAATCAACGTGGAAAATAAAACAAACAGATGTGGTCGTGTCGCGCCTATCAATGTGCTACCATGATGGCGACTCGCTTTTATTTTTATGAGCGTTTTACGAGTCTCAAAAGGATTTGTTTTAGAGCCGTACGTGATAAATGCATCGCCAGGATTGAATACCGCTTGGTTCCTACTTGTGGCGGCTGTCGACATTGTCGCGGAGAGCTGGCACCGGGACAGATGGTTATCATGCGATCTACTCGTATACAGATGTCGGTTCCACTGATCGATGGCTTGGATTTGAAGGGACAATTTGTAATCAAAGTTTTAGTTGTAGTTTGGCTTTTGATGGATTAAGTTTGTATAATTATATTTGACAACATTTTAGTTTTTACCCGCGTCTAGATTAGGTACAAGAAAACATACGACACATATTTTTTTCTTTTTTAAATTGATGGAAAACTGTTACATTAAGCGCTGTAAAGTTGAGAAGCGGGGTCTTTTAACGCCATTGTCAAGTATAACCTTTACTTGCCAGTGAAGTCACATGCGACATTTTGACTCGATGTATCGTCGTTATTTTTTGATTACGTGAAAAAAGAAAAAAATAGGTATGTGTCGAATATTTTCTTGTCATCTAGCTCATCTACAAAAATTAAAATTTTGTCAAATAACCCATTATGAACATTATGAAAATTGCCTAGATAAGAAGGCAGGGAAAGTTAACAGTTTACAAAATTCGATTTGCAATTACCACTGTCTTGAACAGTCTTGGGAATCTAAGTAAGCAATGCGACCCGAACCCACTCCTTGCAACGAATCTCACCCACACAAATTAGCTAATCAAGATTGTAATTTTCATAAGTCTAGTAGTGATTACAACACTATAGTACGCACGTGGTGAGTGGTCGGTCTGCACACCCGTCTGGTGTGACCATTAGAGCACGTGCGCCGGCGATCGACCGATAACACAACAAACACCAATAATCCCTAACTCGGTGTTAAGTTAATTAATTCAAAGTATTCGAAACATTAGTCGATTTAAATTGAGTGGTTTAAGTGGTTGTTTTAACGGGAAACATTACATAAATCAATTTAACGTTAAGGCTTTGATTGTAGGGTATGCGAGCTTTGGTCACTGAGAGATTCATGCGGTTAGTGGTCACAAGTAGACAATGTGGTGCAATGTGGCTAAAATATTACAATGGCACAATATGTTCACAGGTTCAGCATTCTTAGACGGATTTACAGTCGGTAAACTGATTACGTAAACCTCAGTTTGTGGTAGTCTCTGGTCGTTTTCGTATCGAAATAGGCATGACACACTACCCGTGTCTCGATTTAATTGAACTATTGAGCAATGTTTGTTTTGATATACATATCTAAATTACATTTGTAAAGTCCAGGAAGGAAGGAGAAAGTCTCGCAATGAAACATTACAGGCCTATCAAACCCATGCGTGTACAAATTAGTCAGTGGCTCAGCGCGCTACCCCTGGTCGTGTGAACGCGCAGCTATAAATATAAACGCAGCGTAACGCGCGATATCCGCGTCTATTACCAGCTAACAGCTTTCAGTTAAATTGTTAGCCAAACGACTTTAAGTGTTTACCCGATACCACCAGATTCAAAATAGTCCATGAAAGACCACCCCTATTTCAGTAAAAGGCCTTTTTTTAATCGCTTGCAAACTCTTTGATAGCTGAGTGATATTCACAAAAACGCAAGTTGTGTACCTGCTGAATTACAAAACATACATTGCTTATGTATAAAACAGTCATAACTGTGTGGTCCAGATTACTGTTCAAACGAATTGAACGGGCCTATGTACAATTCGCCAAATGCAATGTTTACTTTTTCTTAAATGTTTATTGAATTTGTATTCCAATTTTCGTTCGAACAATGTACGTTTAAACAAAAGAAGCGTGACTATTTCTAAGGACAAAAGTAATTCCGTGCTTACTAACCGAAAAAAAGTAATTTGGAACGAATAAGGGCAAAGCAATCAAACAATCGAGCTTAGCATTTTAATTAAGAAAATTAAACAAAGAGACAATTTAATTGAAACGTATCAAGCAACAACTCAAGAGGCGCATCGAAAGCAATTTCCCTATTACCGAACAAAGTCAACAAAGACAGGAATTTTAAGTGAAGGAACGTATCGTATACGTAAGGCATTAATTAGGGGCTCACGAACGATAGAATGAAGATACAGAAACGGCTGTAGCAGAAGGTGCGCACTAAGCGATGTGTGATGGACACTGTAATATAGAAGCTAAATCTATAATCACAATCTAGTTTATGTTCATTTTGTGCTACTCTTTTTGTCTACCCCTGCAATAGATACCTATGACTTAAAATGTTATAGTTGTTTTTAGTGCTGTTGACCAAATTTCTGCAAGTATTAATGGTCTGTTGCTACGGAGTATCGCTGACTCCTTTTTCCTAAGCAGCCGCGAAGCATAGCTTTTCAGTAAGTCTTGGTCAGCGTTTTTGTGTTGAATTTGTGTGCCTTAATAAGGATCAAATTTATTTCTTTTCTTTCTTTCTTCAAGTCACAGAAACTTTTTTTACACCGTTTTAAGAGAAATCAAGCTGTCGTTGAAATAAAAAAGCAACATTTTATGTAATAAAAATAACATTGTGTTCTCGTTTTTTGTAAAACTGTTGTAGTGGTATTAATTCAGTTTTTTTTACTGTTGTGACTTGATTCGTCAATGTAATGTTAACCATGGGCTATGACTACTTTGTGTTCACTGGGCTTACTGCACCTTCTTGCTATGTGGTTGAGCTCTCAATTACTGGACAACGAAACTTGAACCATGCTCAATGCTTGCTGCTCAACAATTGATAGAGTCAACACCGCTTATGAGCATCAGTGCCCTTTTTGTTTGGAGTGTTTAACTTAATTAGTAAGCAGGTATTTGTTTACTTTACCTTTAGACCCCAGAGAATTAGGTGTATTTTAGAGAAAGAACTTTAAGTAAATGAGTAGACTGAATAAAGAGACATGAACATGTTTCGTAAAAGTAAAATATTAAAACTTCATTTTAACTTGCGACGCGACAGCAAATTCAATAAGGGTAAAATCGTGTGTAAAATATTTTAAAGAAAACGTTGAGCAAACAAGTTTATTTTTGAAAGTCAACGTTCGGTCCTTAAATACCTATTCGTAAATGTTTCACACCGTGCTACCCTCAGAGTGCAACTTCGTTAACATTACTCTAACGTGCGGCCACTTAGTAAGGCAAGCGCGTACGCACCTCGGACGAATCAATTAGTTTGTTCGCTCCGACATTACAACCGCTTTCCTTCACGTTGAGCTAAAGATAAAGTTATTAATTTCACGTGGATGTTGTATTTTCATACCACATTATCTAGGAGCAAGGTAATAACTTGTAAAACGTCATGTTCATTTGAACGGTTTATGAGAGCGCAAGCTTTTGTTTGACTTAAATTATAAATTACAAACACGCAATCTATGTACATTATACCTAATCTATTATTTAATTTTCATTGGGCTTCACGTCTTTTATTAGAGGCAGCAGTTTGAATTTTAATGACGTCACTGTTGTGTATTCTAGTCTAAAATAAGTCCAGGTTTCCTTACGACGCCAGCCTTCATCAATGCCCGGATTTGAACCACAACCTCGTACATGAGAGGTAAGCACCTGAACCTGCGCCATCATGAATTATTTTGATACCAAGCTTTTACAACAGCTGCTCAGTTTATCACTTTCGAAAACGTTCTTAGTTTTCATTGGGTTTCAATATATTATGCTTTAAGACATCTCCACTGCAATGTTTAGACTTTTTCAAACTTAGCTGAGAATGTTAACATTTATAATAAGTACCTACTACGAGTTCCATTTAACTTGCTTCTCTTAGGATTTGATTAGTTTGAACATACTCTGCGATTATTGCGATGTCTTCGATTACGTACACAGATAGTTGGGAGTAAATGTTGGGAAAAGCTGCGTCGGTAAACTTAATTAGTTTAAATAAATAAATTCCAACTTCCATTGTTTTAATTCTTGCACGTATAAAACTATCTCCTGAAACTAGTCAAAGCTCTATTAAGTTTTAAGTCTCAAAGGGATTGATGAGTTCTATCTAATCTACTACACTGTTATTAGATTGTCCTAAGTTCCATGAAGTTATTAAACAATCCATTCCACATAGATCCTAAGGTTTTCAGATCTGGAGCGGAACGTGTTAAATGTGTTAGTATCAGCTCTAAAGTTTCGTCTCGAAGGAATCAATTTACTGTAGTCTGTTACTATAAGCTTAGAAAGTTTCCCTCTATACGAGTTACTATTATAGAATTATCAGCGTATAATTAGCGCGTTAGAGATAACAGCGTCTACTCCATTACTCGGCGGAAGGTAATACTTTGCGTGGTAATCAATTAACTTCGAACTACTTCTATAAATGGCTTTCTTTTACTTATTACACTGCATTTTATCAACAGAATTGCATCTAACCGCTGTTTTTTAAGATGTATGTTAGGTACATACATCTTAAAAAAAACAGCGGTGTGTTACACATTATAGTATGAAAAAAAGTTTTTGTATTGACTGTTGTTCGAAATATTATTAAAACTATTTTGTTTGATTTATGAAGAGGTACGATAATGACGCTGGCGTGGAAGGTGTGTTTCCCGCATGCCTACGGTGCCTCGGGAGTCGGGACGTGCGGTGCCGGCGACGAATCAATTAGGTCGACACCGCGCCGCCATTACCGCCGCGCAACGCCCGGAGACTCCGCCACCAAGTGATCCCAGTCACGAAAACTGAGCGAATGGAAATGTGATTAACTGATTAAGTACAAAACCATCCGTTTTGTACTTAATCAGTTCTTGGACTCTATAGTTAATGATATTTGATCACCACTGGGGAAAACGGAGTGGAAACCGCGACTTTGCATATGTAGTGTAGGACGACCTCTCTAGGTATGAAGACCTGCGAAAGACTGCTGGCAGATGCTGGATGCGGCAAGCTGAAGACAGGGCGCTCTGTGGCGCTTATTAGGGGAGACCTAGGTACGTTCGGCAGTGGACTGCAGTCAGTGGGCTGATGATAATGATGACAAAGATGATTTAATAGTCAAAACATGAGTACCTACTTAAGCAGTGCAAAAACTCAGTTGCAATGCATGGTAGGTACCTACATAAAAGAAACGGCCTAAGATGTTTTGCCTAAAATAGGCTTACATTTTTTTTTTAATTGTGAATCTTTATAAATACATAGTTTCATTGATGCAATGTCAGAAGTTTAGGTATCAAGCACGATAATAAGTAGTTAATTGTATTTTAATTTTTGCCGGAATTCTTCATACGGTTTTATTGCATCTAAAGGGCAAGTCAGGTGTTAGGTTAAGACAATAAAATAATTCCGACCATAAATGTGATTTGGATCACATTTTGTAAAAAATATATTTATTACTAAACCATCGGTTCAGGTACCTATCGCTACAGCTTCTGTCATGACACGAGTTATATTTTGTAGCGCATATCTCAGACTCCGGCGGGATTCGCGGTTCGATTCCATCCGACTCAGTATCTGCCTATACTTCCTGTATATATCTTCTCGCTCAAGTTTACTCCACGTTTAATGAACAGGTGCGACAAGTACATATTCTAGATTAATCGCAACATCGTCGTTAACATTTATGAGCCTTGATTGAATTTCAGTTGATTTGTTTTAATTCTCAATGTAATATTAGGCTAGGACAGCTAGTCGTGTTTGAAAGACCTTTTCATGTCGCGAGCGCCCACAGCCGGTACGTCTTTAAATAGAAATAATTTGAATTCTCCTGTAACAAATCTTAAGCTGTCAGCAGATGATATACGCAAGACACTGTGAGAATGGACACTTTCTGTAATAATAGTGCACACGGAACACAAACGGATCAGGTCACTATATCTGTAGTATTGTAATATTAGTTTACCAGGAACTAATGAATGACTGCCGCATATCATGTAACTCGTTTTAGAGTGACGAAGTACACGGTGGACGTAAATCATTGCTGGAATACTGCTGTACTATATATATAACGCATTCTTCAGATAGAAAGCTTTGAGTAATAGTTGATCAATGTAGCGTTATATTAGACGTTGTAGGTACCTTTAATGCAATTGTTTTTAGTTCTTTAGTCCTACATTGGGAGAGGACTCAACATCTTTTATCTTCTAGTTCACTCTCCATAAACACATGATTTAAATATTTTAACTATTCAAAAAACGATTGCAATTACAAACATTGACAGAGGGAATCAAATAGAAATGATTCTGATTATGTACAAACACACGCGCAGATGTGAGGGTAGTCGTAATTTCCTTGATGTCAGTCGCGTGTAATGTACCCGCGACTCTCGGTAAATATTCAATTAGATTCGTTTGAACCGCGGCGCGCGGCCTCGGTGGGTGGAGGCACTAATATTAAAATTGCTATGCTGATTTGGAGGTACTTTGCATGATGATTACAATGCATTTTGTTATTGGTTTTGTTATGATTTCTAGGGAAGACACTCCGTAAAAAGAATTCCTTCCTTTTTATTTTGTATTCGTATGTATTTGTTTAATATTGCAATCGAAATAGATCTTAGATAGGCCGATCTTGTAATCAACAGAGCTTCGCAGCTAGCCATCAATCGCCGCGACTTCAACTAAGTGAAAGTTGGCACGGAAGCCAAGTCTCAGGAGATTTGTTGAAGATTTTGTAATCGAATTTTATGTGTTAAGCCTTTATTATTTACGGCGACGGTGTTTTTCCTGTAATTCATAAATCTATTAAAAGAGAGAGGAGCTTAGACACATTGCTATTATAATTCCATGATTTCTCTTAGATAATCGTATATTATCTACAAACCTACTTGCTTTATGCATTAAAAAATACTTAAAGTAAAACTAAGTAGGTAATATTCATTCGATTACGAAATCAATTATGTTTATTAAATTTAACTAAATTGAAGACTGATACTGGATTTAAAAAAATATCAGAAGCTGACTCTGGACTGTAACAAATAATAAAAGCACCTATCTGATCGGACGACAATAGTGTTATTTTACGAGCAACTTGTACAACTCCTAGTACTGAGAGAATACTGAAATGCCTAACATTTATGCCTGTTTTATAACAATGTTAAATGGAAAAAAATATCCTTACTATTCTATAGAGGTAAACTAGCTTAAATCTTCGTAAGTTATGTAGCTACCGGAATTTCATCAAAAAAGACGTTAACAAAATGTCATTATTATTCGTTGCAAGCTCTAATATCTCCAACCTAAGTAGTGCTTATCTGAACATCTTCACAAAGCAGCCTGGTTAACATGCATGTATGCAAAACGCATGCACGCCGATAGCGTTACCTCGCAACGACAGCTCTACAACTAGTTGCACCGCGATTATGTAACGATAGCGCGTGATTGTACGATTATCGTTAATTTCAATTATCTAATAAGATTATACCGCTAATTTGTTGGCTAGTCGGCAGTTTTCTATGGTCACGGTTGTAATGAGAAATACAACAAGTATCATAGTGGAAACTTTATTCTACTGAAAAATACTGGTAAAGGAGTTATTAACTTAATGTAGATTCTTTGATTGCTTGCTTAATTTGTGTGCCATCATTATCAAACAACAAACAAATAAGTGCTGCATTACGTATGTACTGTGTCATTAATAGACCAATATTTAAGCTTGAATATGTATTAAGGCAATCATAGTTATGTTTGATTTCGTTTGATGTCTTTATACCCGTATGTGACGGACTGACACTATTGTTAGTAGGGGAGACCGTAATGACCAATTTATGACATATCTCATTTTCTAATTCTGTCTCGTTTAGATAGGGCTTATTAAACAATTTATAGCACTTACTCAAATACCAGTATTTCAAGTGATTAAGATAAACAAATAATCATTTGTCTCATTTAATCTCTGTTTAATACGTCACTTTACAATACAATTTGTTTTTTAAGTTATTCCTAACCGAACAAACAATTACTTACATAAGTAAGTAGTTGGAAAATAAAACATTATTAAACAATAGGTTAAAAAAACAAAGGAAACTATTCTATAAGCTTAACTTAAAAAGTTGCCAGTTTATTTATTGCCTTTAATAAAACCAAACTCTGAGTGCCCGCACAAAAAATGATGTAGTTAGGATTCTATGCATACACTCATAGTAACAATACGGAACCAGTGAAGGCGTACGTAGCTCGACCGCTGCCCCATTCATTCATTCCAGTAGTGAGCTAACAATGGAGCTAGACTCAACGGATTAGTTATGCCTAAGTCGCGGAACAAAAAGCTGGATAATTGCACTGGCGAGTAGAGGCGAGCGACACTCGCGCCAGTTCCTCGCGCTAACTAGTGTAGATACTGGCACGTGTGAACGGATGTATGGCATACTGTGTGCAGGACATAATTGTTGGTGGTAATAACTGTGTGCTTTGTATAACTTAGTGCTATTGTCAAGTTTCAAGTTAGTTGTGTTATCTTTAACTTGCACTACATTTAAATAGGTAGCTGGTTCAGGAACTAAAAATTCTATTAATATGCGAGATGATTTTTGATAAATCAGAACAATTCATAGTTTCTATGTCGTAGTTAAATCACGTAGCGCTGCTGTCATCATCTGCCTAGCCTTTTCCCAACTATGTTGGGGTCGGCTTCCAGTTTAACCGGATGCAGCTGAATACCAGTGTTTTACATGGAGCGACTGCCTGTCTGACCTCCACAACCCAGTAACTGGGTAACATGATACCCCTTGGTTAAACTGGTTGTCAGACTTTCGGGCTTCTGACTACAAGTAATGACTGTCAAAGATCTACAAATGACAGCCGGGACCAACGGCTTAACGTGCTTTCCGAGGCACGGAGGAGTCTTGGTATGTAATAAATGGTCACCCATCCACGGACCGACCTCGTCAAGCGTAGCTTAACCTTCAATCGACCCATGCGGCTGTTATAATTTAGCCACAAGCTCCTCCACGTAGCGCTGCTGTAGTTACACAAAATAGTTACTTAAACGTATGTATGCAAATTTACTGAACGAATTCTTATCAAAAGTCTATAAAACTGCCCAAACATATATTTTCGTAAGCCGTGTGGGACATAAAATACTCTCTACCAAAACCAATTCCACTGAGTTTCAGTGGGACCTTTACAATTCCTACGAATATAATATATTAAGGCTAAGCCTTAATACCTCGGACTCCGCTACTATTTATGTGCTGAAACACCTTATAAATCGCTGGCACAGATTAAAGTTTACAAGACACTGTTGACATAGGCTTCCTAAGACTTCAATGTATTTAGGAATTATTGAGAGAATAAGCAATCGCTATGTAGGTACTAACACAAACTTAATGGGATATTGTTGATAGAGGATCATTTACATAATAGTAATTTGTTGGACACAGCGCGGGAAGGACCGACTCAAGTTAGATGGAAGTGTGTCACGTCATGCTTCAGACTTAATGTGGTTTCGATCGAAATCTATCGGATCAAATTTGATGTCCGTGGCCTCCCACTCGTTCAATACTCCTTATTGGTTTGGCTTTATTACCCATTTTGGTTTTTAATGATAGGCGAGTAACTGTACCTACATAAACTGATTCTACTTAGCATGTAGCTACATATCCACAGCCGGCCGTGACAGTATTTTTGCAGTCTCTCTATAAGTAGGTACGTAGTTACTGAGGTGTCCACACTATCCATTCTAGTAAATCTTCGTTCAGTATAATGTATAGGGATAGTTTTGACATTTGCTCAGCCAATCAGTTTTGGCAATCGTTTGGCCCTTTACGACGTCAGTGACTCAGCATTGAATACATTTTGGTCTATTGCTACACAGTTCAGTAGGTACAGCTGTTGGATCAAGTTAGGGACTTATTTTATACAGAATGTATTATGCCCTACGAATGGCGAGAAGTAGGTACCTACATTGTAAGTACTTATTGAAATACGCAGATGACCTGCCATAAATAAACTTAAACGCATAATAATATTAAGTGGTACAATATGCCAATTTTCCATCCACTGCACATATTTAAACGAGTCCAGCTGAATCAATTACGTATGTTCACAACGAGTACATAAAGGATCAGCACAATGAGTGGTCCGCGCCCGGCGGCGGCCATACAGCCGTCAATAGAGCGGCCGCCATCCATAGCGCCGGCCACTCCACAACACCCAATAATCCAAATAAACACGGCGCTGTCAACGACACGCGACACTTTTATCGCTCTAGTCCACCACCCCGACCCACCACTATGTTTTATTGATTGAACATTGGTTCCCATATTAGGCTGCTAACTCACCCAAATTATCGGTTGAAAACGTGAGCTCGAATATTGTGGACATGTGTACCTACGCACCATTAACGAAATTGACCCTCTACAGAACGTTCTGCTATAACGAACGTTTGCAATACAAACTTTTCTTATTATAAATTATGAGATATATAAAAACGAAAAACAAAAGATTCGTAGTCATCAAAATAAACTGGTGGACCGCGAACAGAATACTAACGACATAATTCAAATTCAACAGCAATATCGGGCCAAACAACAACTCGTAATAAAAGCTCAACTCCTTTATTATCCAGAGTCGTGGGCCCCCGAGCCGGTGGGTCCCGGGGACCCTCGGAATAAGCCGTCACCCCGACACGTATAGCGCTATCCGGCGTTTATCATTTTTTCCATCTCGAGCCGCACCGCCTGATAACCATGGGGTTAGTGACAGCTTTCAACTCCGGATTAACTTCGTATTGCGGCTGAGAGGGAAAAAAATTAATAGCTCCGAAAAGATTGGCTCGAACCCCTCGCGTGAAGTGTTAGTTACTGTTAAAAGATCCTTTGGACCCTACAATTTAAAAACTATACGCTATAATTGGCAATCTGTGTAAAATATGATCGTTGGTTTATCCAAATTACGGTTATTTGGAAATTCGACTAACACCGGACGCGTTGAATGCATTATTAATGATTGCTAGCTTTATTTAGCCCAAGAGTGACCAGCTAGTTATTATTACAATAAAGTCATTAATAACACAATCATTATCAATAATAATTGTGATGAATACGAGATGGGCTCGCATCATGTACGAGTAACAAACGTAGTTGATTAATGTTCACAAATCGAGGACGATGCAAAATTTGCACGGAATTGAGAGATGATTAAATCTGCGAATGTTTTGTTGAACAATGTTGATTAAGTTGATCAGTTGATGTTAGCGTTGATACAGGCGGAGTAAATACAATCGGGGAAGCTTGCTAAATAAACATGCTTGTTATATCTAAATGATTTTTTTAAATGTATTAAAACAATATTTTATTTTGATGTCCCGAGTTTTTTTGCTATCCATTGGTATCGCAACTCATTATAAGATATTTAGACGATGATTTCCCACCATACCACATTAACTATGTTTGACAAACACCTACATTACTTTGTAAATGCTAATAATAGTGTTATTATACTCGTCTTTGTTTCATTCTCAATGAGATAGGTTTACTTGTAGTACGGCTCATTTATATCACATCTTCATTACATAGTTTACAGCCAAAAACTGAACGTATCCCCTCGTGTCACGCGCACCTGTCAGTTATCTGTCAAATATCTTCATTGGTTTTTTATGTCACATAATGGCGTCATCATTTTCCTATGTTTTTTAATATTTTGTGTTGTATTGTGAAAATACTGTTCCAAATAGCATAATAATGGGAAAAAGGAATTCACTAGATAAAATTAGAATATCAAAACGACTGAGAGATGTATTTTAAGCTAAAACTTGATTCAAGTCACGAAGAAGGTAAGAAAATACCTATAAAAAATGGCCGCTTTTAAACTGTTTTCTGTAACTATTTCATCAGAAAACTGATTCAAATACTTGCCTGATTATAACTATAGAAAATCAAGACCCTGTGTGCGTATTATAGCTAGTGAATATGAAAACATAGGGTGCGCTTTGTGTTTTTTGCGTTATGCACGTGCTACTGTGCTTGCAACCTACAAGTGCATGCCTGACCTGTGGGACGTTCTGCGGGAACGTACGTGGTCAACAATGGCAGTATTGGCAGTGAATAGCCCAACCTGTGGAGCGTTTGAAAACGCATTTGTGATGAAAAATTACTATAGTGAACAACAAGTGCATGCCTGACCTGTGGGACGTTCTGCGGGAACGTACGTGGTCAACAATGGCAGTATTGGCAGTGAATAGCCCAACCTGTGGAGCGTTTGAAAACGCATTTGTGATGAAAAATGGCTAAAGTGAGCAACACAACTTGTGCATGCCTGACCTGTGGGACGTTCTGCGGGAACGTACGTGGTCAACAATGGCAGTATTGGCAGTGAATAGCCTAACCTGTGGAGCGTTTGAAGACGCATTTGTGATGAAAAATGGCTATATATGGTGAGCAACTTGCCTAGAACCTGTGGGGCGTTCTCCGGGAGCGCACGTGGTTTACAATGGCTATGTTGTGATTTAAGCAATCTGAGGGGTGTTCTTTAGGGACACACGTGGTTGACTATTTTCTTATAACCTTCAAGGGAAGTTCTGCGGGAACTTACATGGTTATATGGTACAATGTTTGTTGCCTTTACAGCATGAACTGTTTTCTACAGACACTGTAATAAATTCATTAAAACAATTCATCTGAAATTATTAGAAAAAACAAAAAATGTTTCTCCGGAGTTCATAAAAAATCTTCAAACAAAAGTTGTATTATGCAGATTCTAGTTGGTAAATGGAATGATTGAAGAACAGGTACCAGGTACCTCCGGAAAAGACATAAGATGTTCAGATTCGCAAAATGCTAGCCGTGGGTTCTCAACTGGAGAAATCAGGATAAGATTTACCAAAAATAGATTACCCAGGTATCTAATACTTACTAAGAAGCTTAACAAAATATGTTATTTAATAAGCATAATGAAGATGAAGACAACATCAGGGTGTCATCGCCCTGCCTTGTTTTGACTCAGACCTTCAAATGTGTCTAGATACTCCGGAGCAAAAAATGTAACAAAGTTGAGTGATACTTTAAGGTATGATATATATATGTATACATATAGAGGGGCATTTTTTCCCTGCTAGTAACAGTCATAAAGACATCAAGAGTTTTCTGCCTTATTCGGAGTCAGAAACATACTTATTTGGTGAAGACCCAATACTTCCCAAACAAGCAGCTTTAAAAACCAACCTCACTCCAAAAATGGGGGGGGGGGGAGGCATCATCTGAGACACCAGTGGTTGAGAAAACATGAGAAGACCGGAGGATTCATCAGCGCTGCAAAATACACCCACAGGTGGGCATTTTAAAAATTAATTTATGTGATTGATAACTAATCATCACTTCTATTTGTGGTTATTATTTTTTGATAAGATTGTAACTACTTTACAACTTTATTTCATACTAAACCACACCAAAGTTACTTTTCATTGAAAGAAAAACTTTCCAAAGAGAAATCTTTTCAGATAATATCTGTAATTTATAAATATTTTCTGAGCAATAGAAATTGGTCAGAATACTAAAGCTTAGTTTACCAGTCTTTTATTGGTAAAAAGCCCGTTGGAAGCTTTCCATTAATTTCTAAATTAGAAGTTGAAGTTTATTGTTAAAACAGAACATTTCAAATGAAAAGTCTACCGCACTATAAGTGATATTTAACAGAAAAATGACTTTCTGATACAGGTAGTTTTTTAAACAGGCTTATTGCCTGGTCAATATTTACACATATATGACATTATAGACTCTTCAAAGGAAATGGCAACAATTAATTGTTTTATGTTTTTTGGGTTACCTATATATAATGATAAACTTTTACAAGAAAGGTGAAAGATGCTTACAAAATGAGAGGCTATAATATATCAGTTTGTTTATTCCGAATTTCTGTTAAGAAATAATTCAGTTAACTGTAGATAAACAAGGAAAAACAAGATTCCTAACTAACAAACTAAACAACTGTTATAAGTTAAACATGTGAAGTCAACTATAGTCAGATTCCATGTTCAGATGAATGAAAATTTTACATCCACTTGCATGACACCTATTGAATATCTTGTCTTTTATTTAATAAGTTAATAATGAGAATAAATTATTATGGAATAGATACTACCTTGAATACTGCATGTTTAAACAAGACCTTGAATGGTAGTTCATAAACATAGTCAAAGTAAAGAATATTTTCAAGTTAGAAACTTTATTTTATTTTTTGACTGGCCTGTTGGTCTAGTGGTTAGTGACCCTGACTGCTATGCTAGAGGTTGTGGGTTTGATTCCCACCCAGGATAATGTTTTTTCAATCATTTGTTCTGTGTCTGGGTATAATTTATCCCTAATATGTATTTATTTATCAGCATATATATAAGTATATAAGTATTTTTATCAGCTGTTTAGTACCCATAACGCAAACTCTGCTTTGTTTGGAACTAAGTGGCGTTGTGTGGAAGTTGGGGAATATTTATTTATTTACAAATACTTTTTCCACAAGGTAATTTCCAAGAGGTTATGGTTTTCGGAGGCATCTAAGCAATGGACTGAAAATGAAGCTAAGCTTCAAATTATATTTTAGATTCAATTGCTGCCTACTTAGTCTGTAATGCCTTGCAGGACACCCAACAGATAGTGAAATCTGATAGAGAATGGATTATATGACTACATTAACATACAATTGATTGGGAGGAGTTCAATATCCTACCTATCTATATACCATTACTAAAAATTATTGGCAGTGGTGTGATTACAAACCAAAGGGTTTTTTGATTTTGGTTTTCTACATGATTAAATTTTAATTAATAGCTGATTCTGAATCTAGAAGAAAAGTAAACATTACAAAAGCAGAAGGTACTGTTTGTACTTCATCCATTGTTCAATCAAACCATGGTTCTCAATATTTCAGAGATTGTTGATACATTTACAGAGGCATTTTAACCCCTTAATTATCTCCTTGGCACTATCATTCTAGATTGTGACATGTCCTTCACAGGAAATTGAAATAAGTGTCAAGAATAGGTTTAATAGACTGAAAAGTAGTCCATATTGGATCGTAAAGTTAGTAAAATACAAAATGAAATGATTTTATTTAAATTTATTTATTTTTAAAAGTATAGGATACTCTTGATTATCCACCTTAATAACTTAAAGAGTTATATAGGGTATTTATTACTCATAAAATAGGTAAGTGATCTCTTACAAACAACCGTTGAAGAATATTGTCATGTAAACATTTGTACATGTTTGGAGTGTGAACAAGCAGTTGAAAATTAATTACGTTAAATATTGATTGAATTCCAGTGCGTTTGACTTAAAACTGTGAATTGTAGCAGTACCAAGCCTACCATAACTTATGCTGATCAATATCATAATGAGACTCCTGGAAGAAGTTTTTCCTATGAAAGTTTTGTTTATATTTGATCTGCTCTACCCTTGATCATAGGACCGCATAAGATGATAACATGAAAAGATTATTTAAAGGCTTCATAATAAGACCTCTTAAACTTAGATATACCTACTTGGGATGTTTTTTCATGTTTACTTAATTATGTTTTAAATAATTACATGCAACAACGTACATGCGTAACGTTATACTTTGTTACCAAGAAGGTCTATTGAGTCTATTTGCGAAAACTACAGGTCAAAGGATGATAACAATCTCCATTATAAAAATAGAGTGATCCAATTAGACATAGGTAATCATAATTAAGAAAATTACAGCTATTACAATTGATATGATGAAGGATTAACAATAAATTAGGAGATGGACAATTACAAGGTTTCTATTTTTTGTTTCCTATTTTTACAAAACAATAGGTAAGTAGGTACCTACTAAACATTGTAACAAAAACGCTGAACTGTATAAGCTCCAGTGTCAGCCGTTGGATTACCAGGGCTATGGAAGAAAGAGTGAACTTAATATTAGCGCGTTTTTCAACTTTCATTACATTCATTATGTAAGAATTTCAGCCGGTAAGGGGGTTTTTTAATATCAACTTTATTATAAATTATACCTACACGTGAACTGAAGGGTCAACCATTCCTTCCTAAATTTCCAAAATGGACATATTAATAATAGACATTTTCCATTTTAGTTTTGACGAGTATGATTCTATTTGAATTGTAATTCGATGTTGTGTTTTTTATTTATTTTTTTGATTCTTTTGGAAAATTTAAAATAACTCATTGTTATTTTTAATTATTTAATAATTATTGATTGATTTTACAACTTGTCTTTAAACATCTACAAGTAAACCTATCTCATTGAGAATGAAACAAAGACGAGTATAATTGAATAGTCAAACGAACTTACCTGTAAGTGAAGTTCGACGGTAATTATACGAAGTCTTTGTTTCATTCGAAAATGAGAAGAGTCCCACCCGACCCAAACAATACATGCTATCTAAATACAATTTTATGCATGGACCCCACGTTGTAAAACCAATCATTTGCTGTGAACTTAATGAAGATATTTGACAGATAACTGACAGGTGCGCGTGACACGAGGGGATACGTTCAGTTTTTGGCTGTAAACTATGTAATGAAGATGTGATATAAATGAGCCGTACTACAAGTAAACCTATCTCATTTTCGAATGAAACAAAGACTTCGTATAATTACCGTCGAACTTCACTTACAGGTAAGTTCGTTTGACTATTCAATTGTCACACTTATATTGTGTAAGTTGCATAATTATATTACCTATTTTAGACTTAAAAAATGACCCGATATTGTGGCTCGACAGTCAGTACAGCGATTGTGTGAAAAACAATAGTCTTTAGTCATTATGTAATCGTGTACCCACCTAATTAAAATTTGGACCGATTACAAAAAATGCGACTGCCTCGTTGGTCTAGTGGTCGCAAGCGCTACTGCTGAGCATGAGGTCCCGGGTTCGATCCCCAGGTCAGGCAAAGTGTTATTGAGTTTTTCTATCTGGAATTTCTCAGTAGCAGCCCGGAGTCTGGATTTGTGCCCGATTAATGGCAATAGGCTCGCCCCCTATTACATGGGACTCAAACATAACTGGCGAAATGTGGGTGTACTACCAGGCACACCTCTGTCTAGCCCTTCGGGGATTACAGGCGTGACGTTATAATACAAAAAATATTAGGTATTATATGAAGGTAAGTAGGTAAGTACTTACTTCATATTATAAAAAATGACAATATTCTTGTAACATTCCGTAAAGACTTTCAGTTTCGTATATTATTATGTAATTAGTCACTTGCCTGGTGGACAGACGCAGTCTCCATAGTCTCGGATGCTCCTCCGCGGGCGCCAGTACGTGGGCGGGCGCGACAGCACCTCGCGCCGCAGCCTCTCCACCAGCGGCTGCTGCGGCTCCAACACCGCGCTCCGCAGCGCCAAGTGCTGCTCCTCCAGTAGCGACAGCCGGCCCTGCAGCCCCTGCTGCTTGTACAAGCTGTATCCGCTCGAGATTAGGCTCATGGCACAAGCACACCATAACACCACACAGTAAGCCCACGGATCCCCTGGACATCTCTCTTCACATTTCTCCCATTTCTTTTTATTCGGCTCTTTCTTTTCTTCCTTCTTACCCTCTTTTTCCACCGTCTTCACACCCGGAGGCGACTTCCCTCCCATTTTCAAAATCATTATTCCTGAATTATATTATATCTCTTGAATCGCATTTATTATCCCAAAGGAATGTTAGCCGCATCGTCTTCGATATTCTCATCGTAAAAGTTCAACCCGATCCGCGTCAAGATACATTGTACTCACAATAGATGCGTCCGGCTCGAAGCTTTCCACGGTAAAATCCTCCTCTTATCTTTTATTAAATCGAACATAAGATTTCAGAAATACGAAACACAAACCAAAAAAACACACTAAAGAAATATTAAGAGAAAATCAGAGGAACACGGAAAATAAATTTTCAATGTTTTGTGGCGGTCGTAGTTGTCGACAGTGAGATCGTGTTTGAATTCGATAGGTTCGCGCGCGAGAAGCGTAGAGGCGTGCCGTCCGGTCGGCAGGCGGAGTGCCACTGACTAGCGAGCAGTGGATCAACTCGCCGCGGCTCCGCAGACAAGCAGGCGTGCGCCGAGCGGCACTAAGGACACCGGCAGCGTTTGGGAATTCTCCTTGAATATGTCGTTAGTCTGTTTGATTTTTTCCTTTGAATGTATAATTTCGTAAAAGCTAGTAGGTATGTTTATTACTTTACCTCGCATTTCGAGTCCCATTTTAGGTATGTATCGGATAAAAATGTATTTCGGATGTCTCCTTTCCATGAATTATGTATTGTACTGTTAGTTTTGTTGGCAAAAAACAAACGGCTGAATAACGGAGAAAATTCCACTTTTTATTAACTTTAATTAACGATACTGAAAAGACAACTGAACAGAAAGTTGCAGATCATTAACCTTTCTCATGCCTGGGAAACGATTTCGAGAATCGAACTGGCGCTTTTATTGACGAAGTTTTTTTCATCGCAATCAAGTTACACAGCGTGCAGCGTGCCGGGGCATGTTTTATAGTCGGGAGTTGCGAGTTTGTCGGAAGGTCCATATTAAGGGGATGCGTGCAAAAACGTGCAGGCCGAGCAAGCCGCCAAATTGGGCGCCAGCTCGCGCGGAAGAACCGCCGTCGGGGGGACGGAATCCAGTTAGTCGCTCATCCCCGGTCCCGATTCCTCGGTCCCCGTACTCAGACACTGAATCGTAACACCGGTTTAACTCCAACTTACGCTGTCTCATCTTTTAATACGAATTGAAGCTAAAGCTAACGATGAATTTACATTCCTATTGCGGAGACAAAGTATATTGTACTGTGTAATTCAAACTGAACAAATGTAAAGGAGCTTTCAATTTGTAAATGTGATTCTGTTTGTTAATGTAAGTTTCATAAACTATTGAGCTTTCGTAACGATGAAAGATGAGTAGGTAGGTACATCAGATTTGTAACGATCTATTATTTTTAGTGCACACTCTACTCGAATATTCTGATTGATGATTCCGGACAATACGCAACGTCTTGTTGGTCTTACATAAACAATACTTGGCTCATACTCAAGTATTATTCAGTTTCGCATGTTACACTTCTCCATATTAAATATGTACAATATGCCTCCAACGATTCAGCACCTGCATGTGTGTAATTACACTAATCCACAGAAAGATGAGAGAGAAGTATAATAAAGGTCATTTTGATGAAATATAAGGAAAAAATAGTAGCCGCCGTGATCCTTGCTGGCCTAAACATTGGTCCGGTTAAAAGATCCATATCGACATTAATTAAATTTGTAAAGAATGAAAAAAAGTACGGATGTTTTTTAAGCTATAGACGCTATTAATCTCTTTAATAGAGTCATTAAAAACGGAGTGGCGGCCGCAAGCGCCGACTGCCACAAAAAACGCTACGCCACTTGAGAGCCGAGCCTGACATGCATTACGAGCCTTTGTAATAAAGCACTCATAATAACATTAAAAGATAATCCAGATAAGGGCTCATCACGCGCATACCGATCTAATAAGGCACTGTGCTTCTAATGTTCAAGCTTATCAATACTACACTCATCTAAATGGTCATTTCAAAAATTTTATTATTGTTATTTACGATCGCCATTACAATTTGGTTTTAAGTTACGACTCCATAATTGGATTTCATAAAATTTTAATGCAATATTTACAGGATTCAAAAGAGCGTTTTGAAGTTTAATGATGGTATTATTTTTGATGCGTCGTTCGAGTGGTTTAAATGCTCGCTCTTAGCTCGCCTTCGTGAATATTTAAACACTGATCACAGAGGTGCAGGAGACGTGATGATAATACTAACTACAAGATTGTACGGATCATTTAAAAATTCGGAGTATCGTCGTTCGCTTTTGTAAGTGGTGTAATTAATACGTTAAGAGCATGCAAAATTGTTCCATCGGCGACGCAATCTGCAACATCGGAGCGGAGACAAATAGCTGCAATTAAAACTAGATTGTCGTTATTTAGCTCCGCGTAGTGTCGCGGCGCCGGACGTGTGCGGGCGTGCGCACATCTATCTCCGCTCGCTCGCTTCTATAAATTTAATTTAAACTTTTGTACTTCGTCAAACGCTGAGTTTAAGACACCCTCCCGCGCTGACAGTTTATATTTTTTTAATTTAATCTCGTACTCTTTTGAATAATTGAGCAGCGCGATGGCTCCCTCGCAGCCGACTTGTGTCCATAGAACATTCTTGTTTAACTTCAAGTTTGTCTAATCATTATAGAGGTCGACGAGTGTCGAGGGAAATCTTCGAAGGTGAATTAAAATTACGTTGGTTCTCGACTTGGCGGAAAGCCGTTAAAGTTAAGAACTCTTTTATAATATTTAATAGGAAACTTATAAATAAGTCCCTAACAGCAGAGCTTAAGAGTAATTCAAAAAAACTTACACTTAACTAAGTTAAAGTTAGCACAGCAAACTCTTATAACAATGTACATTAGACATCTTTTAGTACAAAACTCCGTGGAGCCTTTTAGCGTTTCGTAATCTTGTTTGACTCAATTTCATTTTGTTTACATAATAAATTATTAGTATACAGTGTACTATTTATTTTAAGTCAGCACTATATACGATAGCAATTTGTAATCTTAAACAATACTTATTAATGTTTAGAAAACATTTTCTGTGAAGGAATAGTTTCAATCATGTTTATGAAGGAAAAGTAATCATAATAACAGAATGTTGTTATCCAAATCGCAAGGATTCTCTTTAGAGTGAATCTGTGGAATTTGTTTATTACTCTACAACTACATGTCGTGATAAATCAAACGAGTTATTTTGTCACTCCTCCATCTTCTATTCGTAACTTAGTTGGAAATCAATTCAAGTCAATTAATCAGTAGCGGCTATACTCTCCGGGGTTCTTATAATTGCTTGTAGGAACATTCAATTTCCTTCAAGCAATCAGAATCGGCGTGACCTTGTTAAATCCATTCCAATTTCAGTGGAATGAAGGCGTAAATATTACCAGCAGCGGTGGCGCGAAATGTAAATAGCTAAGTATCGCCGAAACGAAAGTGAAATATCCCTTCGTCCGTGCGCCAAGTCGGAGCAGCCACGTTATCGGATCGTTTGCTTTATTTACAGTTTGTGGTGGAATTGGGCAAAGTTGTGAAGGGGAGAGGCGAGAAAGCGGGGGCGAGGGTGTGAACCGAGCCACTTCCTCCACTTTATGAATTGTCGGCGAGCGGTCACCTACTTGCGAGTTGGCGACACCAATACCGAATCCCGATGTTTCGAGCTCGTAAATGTTGAACTTGGAAAAAAATTGCAGTGCGCACTGCGGTGCCCGATATTTACTGTTATTACTTGTTTGTTCTGCGACACTGATTAAAACTTCCATTTGTATTTATTTGAAACAAGATTGTAAACGGAAAAGTTCAAGAAATATTTCGTGCCTAAAGTTTTCCTGGCTTTTGGAATTGGAAACGCGAAACAAATAAGATTTAATTCATAAAGTGCTATGTACGAGTTTCTTGTAGAAGCTGGTATTAATATTTAATACTGATACAGAAACTCGAACATGGACAAGTAAATGTAGTCGATAAAGGCACACGTAGTACATGAAGACCAACCACAGCCACAGATTAGTATGCGAAGAGCTGAACCGAAAGCAATTAGACGTTTCGATTCCATCTGAATTCCAAATGGGTTTCGATTGGGACAAATAGTTTGGACCCTTCAAATTGGAGTCGAGGTGACGCGTGATGTTCTAATGTAATCACTCCGAGCCTCGGGCGAGCTCCAATTTGCGGCCTCACGGCCAAACTTCGATCAGTGTGATTTTGCGAATTGTAATTGTGAAGTATTAGAACCGCTGTTAGTTTTGCCAACCATTCCGGGATACAACTTGTCATTGGATGTATGCGGATATTGGTCACGTTTGTGTCTCATTGCATAAATGGTGATCAGACTTTCGACTGGTGTCACAGCTTACTCCGTACACAGTCGTACTGACCTAAATAATACAATGTGAACTGAAGTCACGAACTACAATAACGTATTGAAGATATTTTCCGAACATTGCTAAACCGATTCTGAACAACCATTACACTTAAAAGGTAAAATAAAGTTGGAATTTATCAAGAAAACTTGAAATTTATGGCGGCGATATGGAAGGGGAGTGCTATCTGAGCAGTTCATAATTTTAAAATGGTACAATAGTTTGTAAACAGCGAAGATTAGAACAATAAAGATATAACGCGCTGGAGGCGAGCCGCAGACGAACGCCGAGCTATAAATCACAACAAGCAACACGACGCAATGTTGAAGTTGCAATGTTTACATTGTCCCAATATAGGACCAATTTTTCATCAGCAATAAAAAAGATAGTGCAGATAAAGGTCAGATTTTGAACAGGGCACATAAACGAAGTAAGTATATGAATGGAAGGTTGGTAAAGCTCATTCAGCATGAGACGTAAACAATAGTCTTTAGTTGTGTAGTCGTTTACATCCGTACTTGGTTTGTTAATTATAGAAAAGGACCTACTTTACATAAAGTTAAAGTGGTCCGGCACATACTGAAAACTAAACAACGTGTAAATTCACAACAGATTACGAACTACACACAAAATAAGCGCCTAACAACAAGTAACACAATAAAATTATTCAGCGCGAACAAGAGGTTGAAACGGGTGTGACATAAAGAGTAACTTCGTTTTCGTGTCGATTCCCGCATTTCCCACCGAAATAGTGCGGCGGGCATACTTCCCGCAGTCGGCGGGATCGTGACCGCGGACCGCGGGACTCAGTGATACACAGCCGTCCAAGTGTTTATTTCTGCTTTTACTGACGCCGGTGACGCGACAATGAGCGAGCTTTCTAATGTCGCTCTCGTGATGGGAAACAACACATTGTTTCACCTAATGATCACTCTATAAGGCCTTCTTGATTGCTTTTTCTTAGTCTGTCCAAATCTGGATCTGTGCTTATGTCTAAATAAAATAAGACTAACCGACTGTAAGCTGTGGAGCGTAAAAATGAGGATTTCCATTTTGGGAATGATATATTATGTTGTACGGGTATTGTAGCGTAGGTAACATACTTAACTAAATATTAAAAGAAAGCGTTATATATTTAAAACCTTAGCCGATTATTGCTAAAGTAAGCTTAACGGTTTCAATCACAATAGGAATCGAACAAACAATAACCCTGCGGCGGAGATATTCCCCGCCAGTCAACACTAAACTTGGGGCCCTGATATAAACTGATAAAGAAACTATGCAAGCGGAAACTTTAACACCGCCAAAGTTTGGACAAATTATCTGTCCGCAGAAGGGTGTGTGTGTTTAGGACCAGCGGCGGCGTGCGGCAACAACTGGGCTGTTAAGAAAATTTACCTCGACCAGTCCAAAGAGACCTCAGACCGTTCATTAAGCTCCTCCACTAATGGCACATGCGGGTGACATGTGGAGATGTGTGAGAGGTCAGGCCACGCTGGCCACGTCAACACTTGCACGCGACATTTGCGGGCCGGCCTTTAATTTTCCTGAGTCGCTTGTTGTCGTTTGTGGAATTTATACACGCATATGTTTTGATGATTTTGCGCTTTAGAACTGCGTCAGGTTTATTTTGGGAACAGATTTTAAAAAGGTCGATCTGTCCACCTCATGTTTGACTGTACTTTACACATAAATGACGGTTGAGTTTGAAAGTTTTAGAGGGGTATTTGAAAAGTCCCAAATAAGCAGCAGCTTTGTTGCAAGCACAGTGTTGTAAAGCGCTCGAATCTTACCTTTCATACTTTTTGGGTCAACATTAAAAAAAAAAAACTCTGAGGATACCTATTATCCTTCAAAACAAAGTTTGTAATTTTCGTCCGCTAAAGAATCACAATAACCGCGAAGATATAAATTCGACAAAACTTAAATAACTGTGACAACCATACTAACAGGTTTTCCCTTCAAATTGATATAATATCGATTATTAGGAAAAGATCATCATTAATGTCAAGAAAAATACGACCATCATGATAGTAATAAGCAACATTTTAATTTTAAATTAAATTCTAAAAGAAACATTTGAAAACAATATAAATATGATTTACATTCATTTACTACTTAGTTATTAACAATATGATGTTGATGTATTATAAAAGTACCTAAGTTACTGCTATTCGTGTGTATCGGTCACTAATTACCAGTCACCCTATATAATTATTTCTAAATACTTATATTATAGATACATTGCACCCAGACACAGAACCAATGATCGTGCTCATAACACAAACATTTGTCCTGGGTCCGACAACCCACGACCTCCTGCAAAGCAGTCAGACCAACAGGCCAGTCAAAATTAAGGCCAGTATTCATTGTATTCCAAGAATGAAGAGCTGCTTTAAAATATTCTTTGTAACTTCAACTCAAATTTTATGGTCAATTTAATGTTATCCTTTGGAACATATATCATGGACCGAATCGACTAAGATCATTAGATCTCATGATTCATGTTATATGTGAATTATATTATCAATTTATCAAATCTCGATTCAAGTTTGATTGAGGCGAAGTCCTGAAATTCCTTAAGTATATTGAAGCCCACGCTTCGTTGACTCATTTAGTTAAATTTATCATCAAGTCGAGTTATTACTGATTTGTGTCGCCGCCGCGATCGTTAACTGTCTCCTTTATTATAGTCGTGATATTATTTTGAGTTAATCTTATTTACTTTCATTGCCACGAGAATTTATTACGTTGAGATGTAACGATTAGTATTAGATGTATAAACAATATCGCTCTTACTAGTAGATGAGAGATAATTATGTTGTGATAAATTATATTAATAAGTACCTTGTGGGTTTCAAGTAAGCATTTTAATGGTTATTGATGATCTAAGCATTATTGAATACTTTTACTCTAATGGATATTTCATTTGTATTAATCAACGGCTTAAATATTAAAGGAAACTGAACAGATGAATGATCCGCAGAAGAACTTGACAAGAGCGCGACATGAAAATTCAAACTAGTGGTAGGTAATCAACAAATTTTCACCATTCATTGAACAGTTCCTAATAGACAATGCATCACAGGATATCTCGTAAATCAGTGACATCACACGCCCAGCGAGCACGTCACATAACAGTAGTAAACACCCGTGCACAGCAGAGCAATAAAGTACTAGCGGAGAAAATGAATCGAGATAAGGCAGCGGCGGGGACGGGCGGCGGTCCGGCAGCGTGGTGGCGCGGCCGGGCAGGCCACGCATATCGCGTACTTTGTTCGCACTCATTGAGCTGTGTAAAAAGATACAGCTCCCCTATTTCGTTTATACCAGTCTATTTATCTAGCCTTTATAAATTGCTTTCATTTGCCCAGTAATCTTCTTTTTTACTTTGATCTCGGCTTGTTTATTAAAAAAGCGCTTTTAAAAAATTCAATTTGTTTCAACGAGCCGCTCCGCTCTCTAACACTTGCACTCGTAAAACGCGTCTGATTTTACAATCAATAAAATTAAAAGTTGAATAAAATTGTTTTCTCGTTTCTCGTAAATTACGAGTACATTTATGAATGAAGGCGGTAATAAAATTACTCGGTTAGTTATCTCTACAGCGGTCATCTCGATAATATGATGGTGATTGTAAAGCAGTCATAAACAACCATTTAGAAGGTTGTTGACGATTAGTAGAACACTTACAGCGATATCTCCAGGTTGATTTTAAGACGTACAAAAGTCACAGTCATTTGTAAGCAATGTATGCAAGTTTGGCCAATATATGAAAGCTGCATTCCTAAACTGTAACAAAATAAAACCAAGTAAAATAAAGTGTTAAGTTCATATTGTGCTCTATGGCAAAAACATTTATGACTTTGTGTCAAGTAACATATGAAACGTAATTCACAAAGCTCTAAAAGAAATAAGGAAAAAGGAAACAGTAAGAAAAACTGACGAAGCAAAGAACCCGTACACTGTGACAATGACAAATAAAGTAGCGAAGGTAGCGAAGTAACAAATGTCATAGCAGAGCGACAAATCCGCGCCCGCACCGATCCGATTTACCGAACGATTCCTTGCTCCCCGCCGCGCGCCGTTCGCCTTCGACAACATTTATTTCCACCGTTTGATTTCTACAGGTATTTCCCTTTATCAGGCAGACTCATTCATGATAGCGACGGCTTCGAATCCATTCGTTAACCAACTGACGTCGGATCAGCAATCCATACTTATAATAAAACTTTACGGGACCTTTAGCCTGTGATTTCTTAAGGCTACATTTCTAAAGTAATAGTTCGTGTAACTTGGATTTAGCTCCAAAAAGTCATTGTTCTGTAACTTAAGATTAAAGATGCTTACGCAATATTCGGGAAGATTAATGCTTCCGAAAGCACATTTGGTCGACAAACTTCCCCAGCATTATTCTATCAACGCTTCATTCATGCCCTAAATTACAGCCATCAACGGGTCTATGACAAATTACGAGGGACAAACTAATAAACATGAGAACATCTAAATAGCATCTGGTGTTAAAACGGGACGTCTCAATAATTCAGCGGAGTTGGTTCCGAAGGCAGCGGGTAATGTTCGGGCAAATGTTTGCGTATGACCCATCCCGGCCCCTAATACGGAGGAAATTGTATGCGAATTGCGAGACGTTCACAGTTCTCGACTCAAGCTTTTGGGCCACAGTCTAAAATATAATAGAGGAGAAGTTAAATATATTACACAGTGTGTCAGAAGGTGACTTTGAAAACTGTTAGTCTATAACAACAAATTTTCCGGTAACCAAATAAAGGTTGGTATCAAAACACGGGGATTACGCGAAGCGGCTTTAACGCTGGACTTAAGGGCCCCTTTTCCCGAAACTTTAGGCATTTTACGCACTGAGTCGGCTTGCGGCAGCGTTGCACAGGAGCCGTCGCGATATGAACTCCGGTGACCTATGGCGGCGGACGAGCACGCCACAGTACAAATAAATCAGTAGTTCAAATATTGGCGTGCGGGTAATAAGAGCTAGTTTGCAATAAAAACGTATAGCTTGATGTGCTGCACTATTGACTGTAAACCTTAATACACTTATATTGTTATGAATATATGCCTAAGGCAGGCGATGATCATTCTATAGAATTTAAAGAATGGTGGTAGAAGATTTGTTGAGTACTATAATGAAAGACAAATATGATTAATTATAATGTAATAAAATATATAGGTAGGTACTAGCATAAAAATTAAAATTCTATAAAATTTAGTGGTCGTGTGCAAGGTCCAGGTTCATTTTCATCGACCGATATATTCCTCAATGCTAGGCGCGAGTATCTTCTAAGAGGGTCGAACCCACAGTCCTTCTGAAACAATGGAATGTCATTAAAGTACAGAAAGGGATTTGGTTTCAAAATCACTGAAATAAATTTTAACGAAAAATCATTTACTGCCATGAGATACATAAGACACGTGTTATGTAAGAAAGCTAAAGCGTGACGGGAGATAACGGCAAACTTGTAGTGGACAGGTAGAACTGCTCCGTCCTAGTATACTGTATAATATGTACATAATGTGCTTATGGATACTGCCCCTCTTTAGAGCGCCCATCGGTACTTTTCTTGGACATCAAAGTACCTTTTCCGGTACGAGGTCTCAGAGCACTGGAATGGAATAAATTTCATTACTAAATTTCAAAAAGCCAAATTAAAACGAACAATTACTAGAGTTATAAATAAGATCTAATACATAACATATACAAATATAAAAATCTCGTGTCACAATGTTTGTTATCGAACTCCTCCGAAACGGCTTGACCAAATTTTTGTGTATATTTGGTAGGTCTGAGAATAGGTCGTAGGCTATTTTTTTTTAAGTGACATCTTCTTTAGCATCGTTGTGATTTGATAGTAGATGAAACGAAAAAGCGACAGTAAAAAGAGACAGCCACATAAATTCATAATATTTAACGTGGGAGAAAATGAGATAGGAAGCATTATACGAGTATAGTGTTTCTTATGTTCGTGGTTGTCTTTGTGCTCTTTTTGAAGGTTTCACTTCTACCACGTGTGAATTGCACACATGTTTTTTTTCATACACTTTTAAATTTCCACGCGAAAGAAGTCACGGGCAACAGCTAGTAAATAAATAAATATCGTTGGCTTGTGTCGTAGACACCAGATAGTTGATATAATACATATATACTTTTAATGTATTTTTTTTTTTGATTTTTTTGATTTGATAATGTTGTAAATAAATAGGTACTTCTTATGTACAAACATCCATGACTCGGAAACAAAATAATGATCATGCTCATCACACAAACATTTACCCCTACCGGGATTCGAACCCGGACCCTAAGATCGTAAGGCGGCCTCACTACCGCTGCGCCATTCGGATCGTCAGTTTATGTAAAAATATGTAAAGGTGAATGTTTCCATTAAAAATACCTATTAAAGATTTAAAATTCTTGTCATACTGACTTCGCTAGTCTGTGTAAAGAAGCACAAGTAATAATATTGTGACGTATTAATAGAATAAGTACTTACGCAATACACTTTTGGATTTTCTTCACTTCAGATGCCCTTTTTTTCTTAATTTTGTTTTTTTTATTTGCCATTTTTATTACTTCTAATACAACACGTTTTTACGCAGGTTAGTGGGCACTATTACGAGTGCGAAGACAATAATGTGGTTGCGAGCAAAAATTGCATAGGTCCTCCCTCGATGACGTCCGGCAGGGCACTGGCGCGGTGCGCGCGACAGTGTGACCAGATTAAATTTTACAAAAATACCGAAGCTCCTTAAAAAAATACTGAAATATACCAACTTGCACAGGGCAAATATACCAATAAAAATACTGATTTTCAAAACATATTTCATTTATTAATCATCATCATCATCGCAATAAATATTAGAATAATATTTTAACATTCTGTTTGATGGTGGCTTTCAGTGGTGCCTTTTTGAAAAATGTTACAAACTGGAAACAAGTAAACACATAAATTATACATTATGACAATACACTAAATAAAGTACCTCCGAACGTCTCGACTTTAGGTAGAGTAATTCTAATTTTACTAAAAACTAAAAACAAGTTAAGCTTACCTTTGCCTTTGTTCAAGTTCGATTTATGCTTTTCAGTATTTGCAAGTTGTTTTAAAGATGCTAAGCTAATTTGGAGTTTAGCACTGAATGCTATACGAAACGCAGCGTACTCGTCATCTTTATAACGTGAAAGCCACGAAGAAAACTCCGGAATTTGTTACCATTTAGCCAAATAACTGTGCTGAAAATAGACATGTTTTCTGGATTTTTAATTGCTTATCAGATAACAGCGTAATAGTATGAAGTAAAACGACAACAAAAAATCGCGCGCTCTATTTATATTACGACGAACACGTAAAATATTAAACACACGTACATTATTTGAAAGTTTGAAACCAAACCTTCAAAGATTAAGCCAAGTGCAGAACAGAAAATCATTTGGTGACTAGATGATTGGATACTATATGTAATTCTAGGGAGCCCATCTATCATGTCCTATCTGTAACTTACTGATCTTTGCTCCAAAATGAAATATACACTAAATCCGGAAATTCCCCTGAACATCAATGTACTCAGTTTTTGTTTTTTAATAATTTTATGACATGCTATGGAATTGCCATAACTTTTTTGCAATATATACCCAAAAATACTGGCTTCCGCCAATATACCTTTAAAAATACTGACTCTTGGAAAACTTACTAAAATATACTCAAAAAGTATAAAAATACTGAATCTGGTCACACTGGCGCGCGAGTCGTTTTTCACGCATTTATTTTATATGGAAAAAAATAAGTGCCATATTATAAATCTATCCAATAATATCCCTGTTAAACCTGATAAGTAATTAAATGTAAAATTTTCATAAACATTGCGTTCCCCCAAGTCTCATACAGCTTAAAATACTTTCAAAATCTGCTTTACTTCTGATTTTTTTTTTGTCGAGCAAAATGACAAATATTGTGTTTTTAACCAAAAAAGTCACTAGTTTAAACATGTATCTGTACTATATATTTTTTTGCGAATTTAAATATGGTGATTTCTCTGAAAACAACTCGATCTAGAAACGTAAATTTCGGAAAAGGGACCCTTAACTTCTTTCAGCACGTAGCGCACTTCTGTCGGTATTGGTATTGCGCGCTCCACTGCCACAGTAAATTGTAGGCTCAGCGTTCTCAGTGCCTGTAATTTGTTGAATGTGCGTTCAGAATTGATGTTATTACATTGAAGTTTAAATGTGTACGGTTTCGCGTTATTTGTTGGCTTTATGATAAACCAAATTTAGTGACAGAGGTAGCAATAAAGTTAGCTTAAGTATTGTTGAGAAGAATTGTTTGGTAGGTCAAAATTATCTTTTATGGATCTTGTACTCAGAACTGCCTTTTTGTTCTGTTTTTTTTTGTAGTGAGGTTTAATCTCAAGACCTAAAATGATCTCTTTTATTATATTACCAGTTCTTAAAATGTTCTCAGTCATGAAACGTAAACAATAACAAACGAACCAGATATTTATGTCCAGTTTGAATTTTAAAAATAACTGTCCAAAGATACAGATTGGAATCCTGCGCGCTCCGTGACCAAAATATTATGCGAGTTGCAGGATCATAAATTATGTCTATTTTAGAAGTAACGGAGCGCAAATATAAGAAAATACAAGTGTAATTTACAAGTTTAGGTTATTACTTTCTCAGTTAATACGAGCAGCAAACAAGAGTAATACGTTCTATGATAGCTGTAATTTTTTTACGTATTGGTAGTTAGATTTACGTAAAATCAGTTACTGTTGCTTTAGTTTTAATTTGTAAGTTTTTATGGTATACAATAAAGAGTATTCTATTCTATACTATTCTTTTGAGATGAATTATAATGGTATTTTCTCTTCACTTTGTCACGTAAAAAAACTTTGTTTCACTTTATATTTCTGCAATGTCATTCGTATCGGTAGAACTCTTTAGCGAAATAACAATGCGGACACGACATGCACAGATTTATTTAAATTAGAGTGACAAAATATTAGGAACGAAGCTTAAAAATTTCAGTAGAACTGCGTAGACTTCACTACCAATAATGTGATAAGCGTTGTACATGAACCAAGCACAACATACATGTTTGAATGGTCATATATTACGCATAATGAGTTTAATAAGGAATTGTCAACAGTGTTCAAAAGCAAAGTAATATTTGAAATTTACAGAAATCGATAAATACTTATTTTTATCCGACATTAGTAGATCGTGAATTCATTACCTCTGTTATTTAAGCACAATGAAGAAAGTAAAGAAGAAAAGGTAAAAGTAAGTCTAAATAAAGCGGCTCACCAATGTATTATATTGGATAGAGCTGACTGGAGGTAACTACGTTACAGTACTAACGTTTTCGAGCGTTTCAGAGAGTTTCAGAACGCTTTTGAACTATTTTGGGGTTAGCTTACAATCTAACGAAAGCATTTTACATAGAACAACCACCTATCTAACCTCCACATGCCTGTTACCATAGTACTTACTCGTAAAACTCACAGTCCAACTTTCGGGCTACGCGTAACGACTGTTAACGTGCTAAGATTGACAATCAATACCAACTGCTTAATGTACCTTCTTTCTGGGGCTTGGTGCCACCCATCGTGCCGTGCGGCTGTTTATATTTAGTTTCGACCCCTGGGTGTATATATTATTGGTGAATTACTAGCATGTAACACACAAAATCAAAACTAATAGTTTATCACACAAAACAATAGTCGCAAACAAAAAGTACGAAGCTCCTTTCGATTACCCAAACTCTATACATTAGATAACCGATGACTTCGCCCATATCCCTCGTCAAACAAGTGGAAACAATAGCTGTGAGCAAACAGCGGGAAATGGAGACGTTTGTCTTGGAATCTACATTACAACAAACATACACCCTTCTTAATAGCTCGGTGGTGGGTAGCGCTCTGAAGTATCCCTTCATTCTAATATCGGGATTTGCTTAGGGTTGGCCGAAAATGATATTGTGATTGCGTAGTTTGAAAGGCGCTCAGCATATTATTATAATATAATATATAATTACTCAGTAAAGGCATAAACTGATTTTTGGAGACCTTTCCGTGATTACAGGGCAAAAGCAGAGTAAAGCTAAATCTATTGAGATTTAGCTTTACTCTGCTTACAAATATCACAGAAACAAAACAAGAATAAAAATATAATGTAATGCATTAATTATTTAATATTTTGTACATACCCACGCCACGCGCCGTGTCGGTCACCGGTGAGCCCCGAACAATTAAATTTCTATTCTGTCTGGTGGTCTGGCAGTCAACGTGTTAAAGAACTACTAAAACAGCTAATAGGTCATGACAGGACAAGTTAGTTCCGGAGAAATTAAAATACCGAATAAGTACTAGGTACTATTGATGACGAACTCAATTACGATCAGCGATGACATCAATATTGACATTTCGAAGACAACTAAATATTTTTTATAATTCCGTTTGTTTACCGGTTTATTTTATTTCAAGGAAAAACAATGGTAACCCTAGAGTTGTCGTATTATAACTTATTAATTAATTTTAAAATTGTCACGACTGCAATGCAAGGCGGAAATATCTCTTTATACGGCACCATCCATTTTTCAGATCGGACTCATGATGGCATTAAGTTAGTTAGTAATAAGGCCCCAGGGCAGTTGTAGGCGGTGTAACACAAGATATTAACAGAGTTAAGTTGTTCAGACCTTGATTGTCTTTAGGGACTTCAAAGCTACGGCACGATGGGGCCACCCTAGGATTTTTCGCAGTTGGCGGGGCAGCCTTTCGTGCGTGGCTGGCACACTACTTGGGCCCCCAACTACCAGCGGTCGGCCAGCGGAGCACCGTGCTTCGGATCCCGCTACCCTCCATGACCAAACACCCGACACAACAAAAACTGGCGCATCATGACCGGCATACATCGCTATACACCGCTCAGACCCATCCTCCACCATACGGCTTCACCAGACAACACACCAGAACACGACGAATCGCTTGGCGGCATGACTTTGTCTGGGGGGTGGTAACTTTTAAGCCGGCAGCCGATTTTATGGCCTACCACCGCTGGTACTGCTCGTTTAGCACTACCCAGGGGACACGTGTAGGGAAGTAAAACACAAGTAGATCCTACGGACGTGAGCAGTTCATCCCCCCATGGATTTATCGATGTTCTAATAAGTAGGTAGACATATAGAGTCACAGTCTTTAAGTTTATCCTGTTATTTTGTGGTTTCGACACAACTGAAGCGTCAACACATTTATTGCTAGCAAGGTAGGTACTTCATATTTTAACTTCACAATCTATCACCATCAGACAAACCTCGGGGCGATCACCGCTGATTAATATCACTATTTCTGCATATTTTGTCTCCAACACAATTGTTAAACGGGAAGCGTGCTCTAAAACAGCACAGTTCGTGTTTTGCAAGTGGCAAATTTATTGCTGGTCGGATCTTATCTGCAATCGTTTATCTATTCAATCTCGAATCATAAATCTGCGTTGTATTGTAAATCTATTGGACTCTTGTCTGTATTATAATGTTTTACATATTAATACACAAAAATCACGAACTGGTCTGTTGCAAATTGGAACATGACAATGAGCTAAGAAGACAATGCGATGAGGACGATAGATAAAATCTTATACAAAAACATTCTAGAGGTACTCGAGTCAAAAGCTATTCTACTATCCGAGAGCAAACCCTTGAAGCTTTAAAGTAAAACATTGTGAGGAAAACAGTACATTTCAAATAACACAATACAGAGAGTAGAAAAGATAGCATCGTTTTAAACATAGGACATAAATAACGAACGAACAAACCTCAGTGGCACGCCGGGCGATGTATTCGAACGATACCTACTAAATTCGTTTTAATACGAGCAATATTTGAACAAAGCTCATATCAAGAATTAATAACAATATAACATAGTCAAATATGTACCTAGTCGGTAATGGAATGTACCGAACGGAGCAATCTAATGGCGGGATCAGACGAGCGATGGTCGGCGACGATACGGCACGCATTGCGACTGTTCCCGCGCTGCTGACGCACCCGGCGCGATCGCAGATAAATGCACCTCCTTGTTCCGTTCCGATTGTTAAAATTGTTATATAATTGTGTCTTGAGAGTAGTTGAGACATGCCTGGTTAGAACCGTTATTTATTAAGATTTATTTGAAGGTGAATCATTGACAGTTGATAGCTCTTCGTTTTGGTTTGCCTTTGTTTCCTCTGCAGCTGAGGAATGTTAACTTGGTTAGATTTTTATCTACTAATTGTAGAACTTGCGGCTCAAACATTGAAAGATCAGTCAGTTTAAAATTTAATTAATCAGGTTGTGTAGTTAGGATAACATCAGTAGGCGTAGGTTTACATCCGCTGAAATAAATTTGATTTGGGAAATATTATATACGACTCGGCAGCGATCTCCTAAATAAACATTGGTAGGTATATGATATCTCTTAAAATATTCATATATTTTAGTTTATTTTCTGTAGTTGAGCCTCAGGCATCATAACATTTTTATCACGAATTACTTTTTCATAACTTGCGTTAAGAAAATATTTGAGTGAATTTATTAAACACACCTCCAACATATTTTAGACACCGTAGAAATATTGAATGGTGATTTCTTATCTAGTGTAGGTAATGTAAACTCTGTGTGAAATTCCCAGTGAAAGGAGCTTGGCACAAAGGTACGTTATGGGCAAGACAGTGGAAAGCGACCGCTTCCCGAAATAATACATGGCAATGCATTCTAGTCTAGATTAGATCTAACAAAAGACAGGTGAACAATATAGGAACACGTTTAAACTTAAGTTGGGTAAAGGCTGGACTCGGTGTGAAAGCAAATAGTAAGTTACGAACAGATTTGGAAAATAAAAATACTTACAATTAGGATAGTGAACGCGTAGGTACATCTTATATTAGCCATAACATTGTGACGCCTTATTTGAGGACGCGTTACAATCTTACAGCTACACAGAAATCTTGATTAATCAAAACTACCCCATAATTGACAAGTAATATACAACTTCAAAACAACGGATATACATGAGTAGCCACACGGAACATCATGCCCGCAATTATCTCCCAGCGCGCCACACGTACGGCCCAATCAATCGAAAACCACGCGATTGTCATTCAATCAATCAATTAACAGTGTGCCACTAAAAAGAGCTAATAAACCAGCTGCGAGATGAAAAGATTAACCAGCTTCCGATATCAATTGTAACCGAATTACGATCAGCAACGCATTGGGGACTAACGAGACAAAAGCAAACAGTGCAGATGCAGACAGTGAGTCAGTTTGGTGACATTTTTGACATAACCTTTACGCGAAGAATGTATGATATTGTCTAGAATATAGATTGCTTTAATATACATATTACTTTACGTATAGAGATAATTGGTTGAAGTAATCTGACAACATTAGAGACGTGTTCTCATCTTTGCTATGTCCCTATTTCATTTGTCAACTCAGTAAAGCTGGAATCATCTACTTAGCATAAGTGAGTCGCTTATGCTCGTAAACTACGCGGCGGCACTGAACAGACTACTCAAACTTTGTAATACAAGAAACTTTACGAGTTATTTCGAATCTGTTGTTCGTGTGACTTGAACCAGTAAAAGAACATTAAATAAAAAACTGTAAAAGTTAGCTAAGTATTAAGATTGCTTGCAATTTATCAACAAGTACTTATGAAAGAATTACATATTAAGTATGTTAGTTTTTTGTTTAAGTTAAATATTGAACATGGTAAAGTTTTCAAAGGTAGCACCGAATTCATTCACTGCTTTTCACGTCACTAGGACGATTATCTGGTATCAGAACGGCCGAAAATAAATTCATGTAGATAAGTCTCGTAAAACCCGCATCCAATCGAGATGTCACACGATCGCGATCGTTATCAATCGATTGTTGAATAGATTATAATTCGAATACAATAGAATCGATGTTTGTGTTGTAACAAATCGAATGGCTCGTTCTCGGAATACGTAATTGGTAATAGGCGATTGACTGAATCGAAATTATGGTCAATTATTTTTTTATAATTTTTTGGGAGTGTATATAAAAAAAGTTGATTTGTGGCCGTTTGTTCAAATTGAAGATTAGGGGTGAATTCTTCGATGTTATATTTAAAACGTGTTGGTAAATTATAGGGTACTGGGAATGAAGACTATGAAGTATGAATGAATACATAGTTTAGTTAATAACAGTAACGATGTTGAACACTTTGTTATGGGAATTTTTTGTGTGAGCGATATTCAGAGCAATTTATTTAGGTACGGGTCGGTTTACGTCTCTTTTAAATAAATCATGAATGTGTTATTTAGTGATAGGGCGGTTGACGCATTGAATATTCTTTTATTTTGTGCGCTTTTTGTTTAAAAAACGAGGCTTCTACACAATGGAATTTTTCATGTTTATGTTTTTTTTATCTTTTGTATTTCAGTTTTACACCTATTCGCTAACTTGGCGATTATTTGAATATTTCGTTTATCGTAAACATCTCTGACATCAGTGAAATAAATTGTCGGCAAGAAACCTGGACTTCTAATTAGTATAAATCTAAAATCGCTAACCAGCCGTGAGCACGGGTGGTGATCAATGCTCTACACGTGAATACAGAATTTTGCGTTGGAGCTGTAGCGGCCTATCGAGACAATAATAAGAAAGTAGTACTATTTAATTTTCTTACATTGCATACGAATGGTTAAACACACACACACACACACACACACACACACACACACACACACACACACACTTTAAACTGCTTCACTTCTTTGCCTTTAGCTCAAACTGTACGTAATAAAAATAACATTGAACTCACTAATCTGCTATGATTTAGAACATTCTACTATGCCCGATCGTTCCCGATTGATGGCAATAGGCTCGCCCCCTATTACATGGAACGTAAACATAACTGTTGAAATGTGGGTGTACTACCAGGTGCACCTCCGCCTAACCCTACGGAGATTACAGGCGTGATGATACGTTGTTTTGACTTTTAAAGTCGCCACCCTTACTTTGTCGTTTGTTTTTCTTACAGATCCTAGGCATAGCTGACCGGATATGACATGACATGTAACTAAGAGACTAGCAGGCACCAATAAGCTCCAGCTGATCGCCAAATTCACATGATTATTGCGTCCCCATAAACAACGGCTCGTTAATGTTGTGTTATCCGCGGTATTGCACGGCGGCCGTTTGGCACGCGGCCGGCGCCGGCGGCCCCTGTACCATCAATGTGTGCTATAAGCCTGGTTAGGCTACGTTCATGGGACGACTAATGGTAGGCGGCAAAGGTTAGTTACACACTGAATAATTAATAAATAATTTAAATTCCACAACTTTCACACATAGAACAGAATAACGAAACAACGTTCTATCTGTTAATATGAATTAACAGATAGAATTTGCTAGTCCATTCAAAACCATATTGTTATACCTACCTAATTGCTCATAGAAATCAACAGCAGCGGGATTCACAAATCGCGTCGACAAAATTATATCGTTACCGGCGTGTGTGTATGATAACATGTATGAATGTAAACGAAGCAAAAGATTAATGTAAGAATCGTAGCATATGGCGCTCTGCAGTTTCTGCCTACCCCCATGGGAAAAAGGCGTGAGTTTATGTATGTATGTATGTAAAATTATATCGTTCCGCGCCAAAAAGCCTAAGAGCAAAATTGGACAATAGACAAAAAGAAAACACAGACTAAATAACACTTCCCTGAATATATAATAATTATTAATATTTCTTATTAATTTACGATTTACGGAACAAGATTAGGAGTAATTTTAAATTACGTAGGTTTTTCAGTTCTTTTTAAGTCATGATTAAGAAAAGACTCAATTTTCAAAGAGCCACGGTTTTCTCGGACAGCATTTAGCCCCCGCTCGTGTGCCCGCTGCCTAACTGAAGCCTGGCTTTGCGTTTATTTACGCAGTAAACGTATGCTGGTTTATTGTCCACTAACGTTGTGGTTTGACTTTTTATCTCCGGCGGTAGACCTGCCAACGTTTATAGACGACGGAGGAAGCCGTGAGGCGCTAGCCAAAATGTTTGGTTTACTACCATTTTGTAGCTTTGAGGAGCTAGGTGTTATTATGTAGCTAGTCGTTTATTATAGCTATGTTTTTAATTGGAAAATAAAAATATAGAAATAGCGGAAAGATGATGGAGAAATTCAACGTTTCATGTTAATTACAAAAGTTTTTAACGATCACTGGTAAAGAAGTCATTGGAACACACATTATTGTGCAGCAGAGGCATCTGCACAATAATGTGTGTTCCAATGACTAAATTAACAAATATAATCAAAGCTCTCAATAAACAAAACAAAATGATTTCAATTTGGAACTCCGTCCTAGAAACTATTAAGTAAACTATTCGCATCAGAGCTTTCAGCCGAACAAATTGTTGAAAAACGGTGTATTTTATCTAAACCGTCGATCTCTCTTCCTATGTTCCGTGCGCCGCTTTGGTTGCGAATGGCGCCTATTCCCAACAACCGGTACCACTACAAAGCCTGCTATTAACGTAATGCTCATATAAATAGTGTGATTTCCTACAAACCGTGTATCGTACGAGCGTTCCTTAAACTGAATCCTTCGGTGATGGGATCAATTTGTATAGCTTCCCTCGAAACCTCCGAACAACTCGCAATCGAACAAATTACGACCTTAATGGAAGCACTTAGAGCTAAATTTCGCTCATAAAGTGTGATGGTGGTGTGCAGATACAATAAACCGGCGGATGGGTTTGAGAGCGACCATTACAGTTTGATCCTTAATTCGTCTGCGAGGGTCCCGCGCGGTCAGCGTGGGTGACGTGAGTCTGCTGGATGGCCAGACTTGGCTGTATTGTGTAGTCTAGATATTTAATGCAGCGTCCCGAGCTAATCCCTCTTCAAGAATATTAGACTGCATTAACTAGAAGCGATTTACTGAAATATCTAAAAGCATTATCAGGCTAGAAACTACCTATAACCAAAGGCAGTACCTACATCTTTCGATTACGATTGCTCGTAAGTAATCGAAATTTGAAAGGTTCAAGTTTACATTATTTTATCCAATCTAAAAAGGAGGTAAATGTTGGGTAATTTTGGAATGTTTATGTGAATGTTTATATGTAGTTGTTTGGTACCTAGGATTAAGAAAATAATTATATAGGGTGGAAAAAGTCAACGGACTTTGAATGTCACTTTAAATCTTTGAAATAGAATAATAAAAGTTGCTCTATTCTTAAAAAGAAACTGAACTGTATTCACCATATTCACTTATCTGAATTGTGTTATAGATATTTAATGAGAACATTCCACTGAAAAATAAAAGCATTTAAGAGTGTGTAGCGATCTATTAATCCATTAATAATTATATCATACAAAAATATAACTATGTACATTCAATAAGATGAAAATTGAATAGTCTATACAAAACTATAAGTAACATCTACCAATACCTACTTATTACTATTACTACTACTTTTGTACTAAACGAATCTTTAATGTGTTGCTACTTAGGCTTTTTGTGTTATGTGTATAGAGTTAGAATGACTATTATATATACATATATAACCTAACCTAACTCAGCATACCTATCCTATAGCGAACCTAACTACCTAACCTAACTACCTTACTGAAATGCGATGATTTTTCAAGATATTTTTTATATGATTTTGAAGTGATCTCCTGTGCTGCGTGTCTCTTTGATGCCTACTATACTAAAGTAGGTACTAGTATTCGAAATAGTAGTAGGAGGTAATAATTAGAGATGAAACGGAATAGTAGTTTGGCCGGATACCGGATACCGGATATTCAGTGAGCTACTATGCCGGAGCGCCGGATATCTGGCTGCCGGATATTTGGCCCTTTATTGCGTTGATAATCTAAACTACCTAATTGCTACCTTTTTAGAACCAAGGTTCAAGTCAGACTATTTAGGAGTTCTTGAAACTGAAAAAGCCCGACTGAAAATCATGATAGAGTATATAAAAAACTCTTACGAGGAATTTTCTTCTGACAGTGAAAGGTCATCGCCGTCTTCAACACCTGCTAAACGAATGAAAGAAGATGAAACTGGATCCAAGTTCACACGTGACGCTCATGACACTTTCATGACATGTTTCAATGAAGTGGCAAAGGATAATAGTAGTGATTGTCGCGATAAAGAAAAACAAAATCCAATTGCTAACGAGATTTAATTTTTTACAAAGACATCTCGAATCGATCGCAATCACGACCCATACATTTGGTGGTCAGTTAATCTAAATCAGTACCCGCAGTTGTCAAGGTTTGCTAGAATTTATCTTTCAGCGCCTGGCAGTAGCGTTTACAGCGAAAGGCTATTTTCAGAAGCTGGTCTGGTACACAAAGCCAAGCGGAGGCGCCTCTTACCAACAAACGCGGAAAATTGAGTATTTATTCGTCACAATTTGCCACTTGTTAATTTTGAGTATTAAACTAATAATTAATATAACAAACATCTTTGATGTGCAATTATAAAAATAAACGGTGTCCATAACTTATTGGAGTATGGTTTGCCTTGTGTAAAATAATGAGATTTTTTTAAAAATTTCCATCCGGCATCCGGCCGGATAGTGAAAACAAAGCCGGATAGGCCGGATACCGGATAGTAACCGGATATCCGTTTCATCTCTAGTAATAATTCAACCCGATTGTATATCATCCGTACATAAAGAGTACTTACTGTTAATATATTGGCATACTTTTGATATGAGTCTATTGACTTAAAATCCGAGTTATATCATTAATTGCCACCGATTTTCGAAACTATACTCCATTTACACTAGCATTTGACAGAAATTAAAAAAAGGTTATTTTTAATGCACACTTTGTAACGAAAGTACAATTAAGTATTTAACAATTACGATAGACGCTGAATTTATTATAATCTATATTGACAGAAGTTTTCACACTTACTTGTAGCCATTGCAATAATTTATTTTAAGAAATGATGTGGATTTCATTTAGTTATGTACAATTATAGTTGAAAATTACAGTGTCAATGACAAAAATCTAAAAGAAGTTGGGATGAAGAATACATGGACATGTTCTTTGTTTCACTTTTTTGTTCTAAATTTTATTTGAAATAAAACAATTTGAATAAAAGTTTTTTTTATCCTTCGTCTTCATCCTTAATGATAGTCACAGCTCATCTAGGTGTAAACTTCTCATCGAGCAGACCTAACTTGAGCGAACCTAACCTGAGTGACGTCAAACCGCCATATAATTATATATAATACTAGCTGCCCCGGCAAACTTCGTTGTGCCTTAGAGTCAATTTATTGCTCATAACATTTTTTTTACATGTCATCTTATTAAACGTATGTATGTATATCTAATACATACGTTTAATAAGACGACAAAAAATAAATCCAAACCAATAATAACTAGGTACTACCTACTACTTTTTATGTAGCGAGTCTCTACTGTGATCTTATTTAAACATTTTGTGTTCGATAGAATTAAAATTACAACATGTATATACAGGGTGTCTCATTCAAATGGGTCAGTATGGGAAAGTCTGAAACTATAAGACATACGAAGATCTGTTCTGAGGAACCATGTCATCGATTTTAATAAAAAGAGAAACTGCATTCATACATTTTAAAAAACATCTGTACTCCGTTCGGGAATCGAACCCGGTTATTTTGAAAAAAAAAACCTATACTATTTCTATTTAGATATCGATTGTGTAGGTCTTAAGCAGTAAATGTCTGTATGAAACATGATGTCTAAAATGAATAAAATGCATTGTTACACATACTTTAATTTACTTTAGTAGGTGCTCGAAGTGACCACCGCCTTTTTCAATACAATATTCAACACGTTTAGGTAACGATCTTACAATTGCATTTTGTATCTTCATGTGGTGAATTTGCGTTAAAGTTGTCTCTATGGCTACTTTTAGGTCTACAACGGTGTCATAGCTTGTTTTGTACACTTCATCCTTAACGTAACCCCACAAGAAATAGTCCAGAGGTGGTATTGAAAAAGGCGGTAGTCACTTCGAGCACCTACTAAAGTAAATTAAAGTATGTGGAAACAATGCATTTTATTCATTTTAGGCATCACGTTTCATACAGACATTTACTGCTTAAGACCTACACAATCGATAATTATCTAAATAGAAATAGTGTAGGTTTTTTTTTTTAAATAACCGGGTCCGATGCCCGAACGGAGTACAGATGTTTTTTAAAATGTATGAATGCAGTGTTTCTTGTTATTAAAATCGATGACATGGTTCCTCAGAACAGATCTTCGTATGTCTTATAGTTTCAGACTTTCCCATACTGACCCATTTGAATGAGACACCCTGTATAACCTAACCTAACTGACCATACCTATCCTATAGCTAACCTAACTACCTAACCTAACTACCTTACTAAAATGCATTAATTTAAAAAATACTAAATTCATAATTTTAATCTGAACTATTGCCTTGTTACATACATTTTCTAGGTCTACTTTCTAGTCTTATTAGTAGAATAAGTTCTATTTGCAAAGAATTATTAAAGTTTGTCTCTGTCGTCATTAATAATTACGTAAATTGATTTCTGAAATGACTTTTTTATGCTACATAAAACCTCTAAGTTTAATAACAAAACAAATTTCAGAACGTAGGTACGTATAAATAGACAACCTTACCTTCTTAGGTTTAGCTTAAGACTTGTCACTGTCAAATTGTCACCTGATAATGAACTGGGAATTTGTCTCTTCCACAAATGCCATAAAGAAGAGTTGAAGTTGAAGTTGAACTGGGAAGTTTGACTCCCGTCATGTCATCCGAGATGGCGCTGCGTTTGAAAAATGTTTGAGACAACGAATATTCTTGATATTTATTTTTTCGAGGACTTTTCATGTTTTTTATTAATTATTATGCTATTCCGGACAAAGAGAAATCCAAAAAGACCAAAATCATTCAAATTGATCCAGCTGTTCTTGAGTTATAAGTGGTGTAACTAACACGACTTTCTTTTATATATATAGATATCTTTAGGTTCATTAGGTTTCGGACTATTGAAAATTCAGTTTATAGATAAGATTTTTTTTAAATTGCTAATCATTATTCTATGCACATTTTTTATCAGACGAGGCCTTTTGATGAAATGTTTAAAAAAAGAACATAATATTATGATTTAATTTGTGGTGCTGGATTTGATGATAAAATAAAATTAATGCTAGGTTTCATAGTCTTTTTCTTCTAAGATCAAGATGTTTGTAGAGAGCTTTTATGCTGAACAATCATCTATAAAATCAAATAACATAATCATAATATACATAGTAAGTGCTTATTTTGTATTTTTACTCGGGTTCCCAGTTTAGGTGTGAATTATCAAGAAATCTGTGATTGCAGTTTTATTTCTTTTTTTGAAAGTTTTCTTTCCGTAAAATAATCTATCTTAACAATTTGAAGTGCTTACTGATTTTCCACCTATATAATATATGTGTTTATATATTACATGTTCACCTACCATAGTTCCAACATTACAGCTTTTCGGTGTAGACGTTATTTGAGCTCGTATAGTTTGTGCGCATGAGTGCCGCTACAAGGGTTCGTTAGCATCGATATGTGAGCATGCTAATGGAGCATCTGGCCGGCTAATAGGCTCGCCCTAATAAAGTAACGCAGGTTGTATGACAACGTGTGAAGGACGGTATAAGGCTTTGACAACACGTTCTTGTGAAACTGGATTTAGCTTCAATGATCACGTAGGTTCCTTCTGAAAATAGTTCTCTTGCAGTTTATTACGAGAAAAGAAAAAAAATGTTGGTATATGAACATCGTGGGACTCATGCTGCTGTTGATTCTTAAATGATATACCGTAAGTTCTCCTAAAACGATCATCGAAATAATTCATTCACTCATCTACTTATTACATTTATATTTAAATGACATACAACAATGTTAAATGGCTTTAAAGTAAAAGGTTAATTGTGATATTTTTCACAATTCTATGCAGTTGACCTCAACAAATATATTTCTGTTACGGATGACATGGGATCACCCACTAAGCTAGCCTGCGGAGGTCAACATGACATGTATTTTAAATTCCACAAGTATATGCTAATTTAATTTATTGTACATGCCTTGAGTGGTTGTATTACTGATAGGTGACAGTGTATCTTACAAACTTTTACTTATTTGTAGAGCAACAAAAATTAAATGATCAAGAGCTACAATTAACTGGCCTATTGGTTTAGTAGAAAGTGGCCCTGGCGGCTATGCCGGAGGTCGTGGGTTCTATTCCCACCCAGGACAAACGTTAGTGTGTTAAGCACGATCAGTTGTTTTGTGTCTGGGTGTTATTTATATATAATATGTATGTATTTAGAAATATTTAAGTATGTTTATCAATTGTTTAGTACCCATTACCATAACCATTAAATAGCTCTGCTTAGCTTGGGACTAAATGGAGTTATGTGAAAGTTGTGGATTTGTGGAATTATTTTTTAATAATTTGATTTTCAATAAATTGAGGAAGCGAAAATATATTTTAACTAACGTGGTTATGCAAGCAGTTTATATCTTCCTAATCTAAAAATATAATGTTCACCAGAGACAAGTTTAAATATTCTAATTTCCAATAAAACCATCAGCTGACTAAGCCAGCGTCACTCAATACTTTGACAAAGTTCTATTAGCGAGACGACTTTTTGTTTCGCGTGACTTTAACAAATGAAGCTCATTTAGCGAGCGGCCCCGCTTATCAACTTCCACTGCATTCAACAACTTATTTTCTAGTCCTCTTCGCTCCACAATAAAAAAACTTTGTATAAAGGAAAATAATTGAAAAGAAAGGAAAAGATTATGGCGAGTTCACGACCGACCTCTTTGGTACTGACACTTCTTTGAACAACGGGAGACTTATAAATAAGTCCGTTATTTTAAGATCTTGTTTAATAAGGAACGGTAAGTGTTGAGGAGGAATATATTTAATGTAGTTACAAAAATCGAAAAGAGTATGCTTAGATGGTTTGGTCACAGTGAAAGGATGAATGAATGGCGACTAACGAAAGGTAACAAGGCAGATGTTAGTGGGAACGCCGAAGGGGATGCCCTAGAAGTACATACATAGATCTTATTGGTGAGGTTTTTCAGAAAGGTCAGGTGCGCAGTACTCGCAACCGGCGTGTGTGTATGACAACATGTATACGTCGTGGAAAGCGATATTCTTGAATAATAAGTTGTGAAGTTGATTAACTTAGTACGGAGTCTATGGTGACCAGCGTGACGATACTTGTCATTTGAAAATTGCGCGAATGTGTTTCGGTAATGTCACGTGGACACAGTCATGCTGGTGTGTGGGAGCTGGGCAGAGCTTGATTTGGGAGAGTTATGTTTTGTGATTACGTTTGTTAAGTGAGGTTATTACTGCAATGGAGATTGTTATTCTACGCTATGAACTCGGTACCACGAAACCCCCATCGTTGTCAGCTCATCTCTCAGCCATCGCTGACTCCGACATATACAACAACATGCAACATGAAAACGAAGCAAGAGAAGTATGTTAGAATTGTAGCAGATGGCGTTTTGTAGTTTCTGCTTACCCTCATGGGAAAATAGGTGTGAGTTTATGTATGTATGTATATTTAATGTACTGTCAAAACTTTGCTTATGATACAATAATTGTTACCGATACTTTATTAGTTATCTTTAGTTGGTCCATAAAGTATGATTCGAATAAATACATTATTTATTAAAATTTACATTATATTTTTTGCCGTTACTTGACTATTGTTACTGTTGAATATTGAATAGAAAATGATGTGTAACTGAACAAAAAAATAAAAACTGAGTTTGTTTTGCTTCACTTCTCCTTTCCAGTTAAAACACTAGAAACTGGAAAAGGGTGAGTGTTTTGGGGAACTACCTAATGCAATTTTGACGTTCAAATGTGTTAATTTCTCAGCCTTACTTAAGTAATTTAATTTTAAGGTTTGGTTTCAAGTTTGCTCACTCAAGACAAATAAATGTTTATGTGATGAGCACGATCATTTGTTCTGTGTCTGGGTGTAATTTATCTTTATAAGTCATATCTAAGTGTTTCGAAATATTTAAGTAAGTATGAGTAATTAGTTGTCTAGTACCTACCTACTCATAGCACAAGCTCTACTTAGTTTTGGAAAATATAACGTTACAAAAAAAAATATGTTTATTTATTTATTTAGCCTACATTGGTAAATATTGAAAGTGCGAGTCCAAAATCTACATAATAATGTACAATGTGATGTCAAGCAGTTGATAAAACCATGGTTTCCAAGAAGCATTGCTCCTTTTGCGCCATTGCGGATAAGGAAGTTGTACAATTTTAAATAGTTCAGGACGAGCGAAGGAAATTTCAAGAAAATACGCTTGAATATGTGCGCGAATTCGCAACTGTTGTAAAATTATAGTTTTGACAATACTGTAGGAACATTTTTACGTGCTTGGAATATGTGGGATGGCCATAATGTGCAACTTTAGTTTTAGTGGTTTGCGGACAATATTCCGCATGCAGCCACGCGCTAAATCATTTCCAATTCTAAATATTCATACATATCTCACTCTTTTTTCTATAAATGTCTATCTACACAATTCCATTGTTATATATTCACAATTTCGAGCATTTCGTCACGATCAGCAGCCATTGGGTCGTAAACCAAGGTTTACAATCAACGCTTTCCAAAACTATCGACCATAGAGTTTTATGTCTTTACTGTGATTACCATAAATGGTTTAACATTCATAGGTGATGGCACTTTTATTATTTTCTACTGAGCTAGTAAATAAAACTGGTTTTGCTTGGGGAAATTATAAAAAAGTTTGGTTCATTGTACTGACAAAAACACTCTTAAAATTACTTGGATGTCTCAGAAATAGTTCATCTGCATCGTGCTGTAGTTTCACAAAGTTCCATAAAGTTAGAAAATTCATAGTTCGGGTCTTTATAATCAGAATAAAGAGTAAATTTTACTGTCACAAGTTATATCTACTTCACTTCAAGGTTTACTTTTGGATACCTACCTACAAATGTACAGCTCTGAATTTAAAAGATTTTCTTTACATATTATCTAAATTGTATCAGCCGTGAAAATTAAACCATATAGATCGACTTACACACAGACGAGCACATTTATTTAACTATAATGTAAAAACTTGTTAAAAAAACGAACGTATAACATTTATATTACCTCATTACAAGCTTTACCGCTTCGTTATATTTTATCTAACTGTAAAACACACTTGTTCTCTTTTAATTCCGAGCTCGACCGATAGCGGGCTATCATCGTTCTCGAGTGGAGTCGCGCCGTCGACTGACGTTTATGACGTCATCGGCGCCCGCGCAGCCGTAATACTTATTCAATAAGAAAGCTTATTTATTGTCCAATTATGAATTTCTTAAACGGAATATTAATGTCGGGACTATGATATTGTACTAGTGTTATTAGGGTCACGTTATTTAATGTGACATCAATGTACTGTGAAGGAATTCTACTATGTTTCTAATGAAAGGCGTTTGTCGGGAAATTAGACGCTTTCTAGTCGGTGTTTATGATTTAATAAGCGTTGAGTTATCTTCAATATTCATAAATCACTCAGCAATCTGTGGTAGTAATGAATATAATTTAATCAGATAACCGTAACTTATAGTCTAAATGCGTGAAATACTGGCAGTCGTGCTAGACGATAGTAACAAATCGAAAGCTACTGAGGTTGTGAGTGGTTGGTGGTTACCATAAAGTGTGAAATAGTAAGCTCATGACAAGTCACTTGGGACAAACAGCTCGTTCGATATAAGCTGATAAATCTGTGGGCGTGAAAAGATATAGGTAAGAAATTCTAATATTAAAACTTTAACATTTCAATCATTGAAACCTAATAATTCATTCATTCGTACTAAATCAAGTTCTTACAGTAATCCAGCCGAAGCCCGCCTCAGCCTACTAATTGATAAATTTCCACAATATAACATTAACATAATAAAGACATAATCCTCTGATTTATGACCTCTTTGTAACCTAGCGTTTGAACGTTTTCACTTGCCTCACTAATTAATATTAAGATAATTGTAATTTATGTTCAAAATATTTATGCATCGGTCTATTTGAACTTCACCCACCAACACCTACTTATCCAAGTACAAAAAAATATTTATCTTAGTACCTAATCCTGATGCTGGACCAGCATGTTTAAAGATATTGTAAGTAATAAGTTTTATAAAGGTAGGCGTCATTTGAGTTTGACATAATAAAGATTGATGATATAGCCGGAAATGACGTAGATATAGTGAACCATTATGTTGGGAGGTTGGGTTCATCCTATTCAAACATGCTTTAGAATAAGGTTTCCATGGGACATTAATAGTGGGGATCCGCTATGTTGGTGTATATGCTCGCAAAAAACACGCACACAGAAATGTTGGACAACATTTACAAAATACGTTAGTAACATCTTGCTAAACCCACCTGTCTTCACAAGAATAATTAAAGCCGTGAATCTCTCGCTGCCGCTCCTTCTTTATCTAAACTTCAACACTCAAAGCCTTAAGCAAGGAGTAGGCATACATAATAGACACATGGGTGTAAAGCCATCCATTGTGAGGACCCTTGGCTTCCATGGGTGTTGGCAGAAGTGCATTAATCATCTCGGAGGCGGATACATCGCTGAGTTTTTATTACCACTCCATGGCTCTGGGGATCAATGAGTGGCACCGTGGAGGGAAAGTGTAGAAGGTAAACAATGTAACTGCTGTGCTGGAGACACTAGTTTCAAATGGTATTTATTTCTGTAAATAGGTTCAAACAAATACTTTAAAATGTCAATTTTAACTAGAAGGTCAGTGTTTTACTGTCTGGTGCTATAAGAAGAAACACCGAAAGAAACTCAGAGGTCCAGACAATATGTTAGTCAGATCATGAGATAGTGAGATATGACGGGACCGGATCAGTCAGTGCCAGCATTTGTAAGTAATCATGAGCTCAACTTGGAACTTGAAGAGCTCATTCTACGACCCGACGAAGTATTAAAAATCCACGACTGTCTTTATTGTAAGCTTGTGTACAAAACTGAAACGTAGGTAATCATTTGTATTGTTTGCAAAAAATAGGTATGAAGATGGGATGGGATTCGATTGGGATGTCGTGATGGTCCAGGCCCAGAAAGTAAAGCACCTGCCTCTCATGCACGCAGTTGTGTTTTAAATTCGGGCAAGTACCAATATGACTTTTTCAATTCACGTGTGCTTTTAATTTTATCTCAGAAATCATTGACATCAGTGAAGAAAAACATCGTGTGGAAACCTGGACGTAAAGTTCTTAACTAAAAAGTCTGAAGCCGCCTTGAGCAAGCGTGGTGGGGATAGTAACAAGATAGTTTACTAATATGTTTTTGCTATCTTATTTAAGTGAAATGGATCTGATAATAGATCGTTGGTGTGTGGAGCGCACATTGGACTGTGTCGACACAAATCTTCCTGTACCTACGATTGCAATATAATTTACTACGAAAATCAAGTGTGCACCCACTAGTCTCACACAGTCAGTAGGTTCGACTCCTACCTCACATAATTTAGTGCTTACTACTAGCAATTATCACTTACCACAATTTGCATGTTTGTATAATGTCAGCGCAATTATTGTAGGTGCCGCCGCAAGCGCTGATGTACGTACCTGCAACAATAAACATTTATTTTTATTTTAAAATCACAGGCTTTTAATTTAATTTAATTTTATTTTTATTTTATTTTAACAAGTACAGTGACAGACTATAGACTAAAAACAATTCATCGTAGCCATGACAACATGCATTATGTGAATCTGAAGTCCAATTGTTAAAGATGTATTATCTCTGAATGGAAAGAGACTGTCCATTATAATAAAACATAACGCCTGCAATCTCTTAAAGGTTAGACAGTGTCGTATCAATTAGTAGTTACACGCACATTTTCTTAGATAAGTTTAATTTCACGTACCTAATGGGGCTGGGCATGGCTAGGGCGCCATTACTTTGTGTAATTTATTTCATCACCACTGCTCTCAAAAATGGTGAATGAAAACATTGTGAGGAAACCGGCATGTCCTAGAACCAAAAATTCGAAGACATGTGGTATCTACCGATTCGCACTGGGCCCGCGCAATCTACCGGTTATTGCCTATACGCAAAATACGCGCTTTGATGTGGAGTTGCGGATACCAGCCCCGTATCTTTTATCTTTATGGGGGCTAGTTTATTGTCATTACGGGGCACAAATCCAGACTACGGGCTTCTTGTAAGAAGTCTCAAATGGGAAACGCAATAACATGTTGCCCGACCCGGGACTTGAAGCCTCCGCTCTTCAGAATGAGTCACACTGGCAGCACTTTCCCAGAATATACGAATAAGAAAAAGCTGTAGCATTGCAGGCATTGCGTTACAGGCATTGTGATAAGGCTACCAATTTTATCACCCTATGTAGCCCTTAAAGTTACCTATAATTAGTAAGTTTTTATGGTGTACAATAAAGAGTACTTATTTTATTCTTGCTCGCTGGCAACAATAGAATACTCTAATAGAAACACCCCGACTAGTGTTTCTGTACTTCTTCTGTCTGACGTCAGGTCTAGGGTGTTACTCGGTCGAGTGAAGATAGCCGGCGGCGCGGCGCGCGGGATGATTTACTGACGAACACGACGTGTGATGAACCGCTCGGAGATGATCGCGAGCCGAGCAGAAACGGTAAAAAATAGCCGCGATAACGCGTATGAAAGGAAGCTGGCTTTCAATGAATGTAGTGCTTTTGATTAATAGTTGTGGAACGTGGAACAAGTTTTAATGGAATTGTATGGAAATTGTGGCTATTTAGGTTGATCGATTGATTTTATTTGTAGTCTATTTTCCTCGAAAATTAAAACATAAATTTATTTGAGACATAAAGTTTGTCGCTCATTCTATCAGAAATCGCCGCAAGGCATATAATTCTTTTATTTCTTTTTATTTTAGGAAAAACAAACAGTAGCACAGTAAGAACAAGTCATAAAATCTTAAATACTTACGTATACAATTTTAAATAACTATGCTACCCACTACGTTCTCCACAGATTACAAATAAAATAATCTTATAATTACAATCTCATAATTTATTATTAGAATAATCTTTCAAGATTTTTACTGTCTTTTTCTTTTTTTTTCATTAGTGTAGTACTATGTGCCTGAAGCTACTGCCAAATTACCTTCTGTCTTTAAAAAAGTAATCTTCAGCTTGCCATCTCTGTTTAAACGTAGATACCTATTTCATAGCTTCGTGGCTACAGCTGTTCATGGTGAACCACGAATGTAATATGTCGCCACCACAAATCCCTCAAATGAATGATTTTCACTCCAATCGTGCGTAGGTAATAACATTGCCATACAAACCACATCGCCTTATTACGAGCAGCATTATGTACGAGTGTGTAATGGTGGAGGCGACGGAAACCGCTAAGTCTTAATTAATAACACCAGTGTGTACCTACTGTGTTATGCGACACGTCGTGTTTGTGTGGACTTGTATTGATAGCTTAACTGAACCCTCCGCTAAAACCTTCTTGGAGTAAAGCAGATTTACAGCATTTCATGGATATGGTAAATTACGTAATTCGGTTATCAATTAAAACGGAGATAAGTTGACAGTTCCCGTAACCTATTTGGGGTAAAAAAGTTATCCCTTGTTGCCACCATACATATTTTAGCGATTATTACTATTTTAGAAAGCTAAATCCGTAAAATAAACTCAATTAATGACCATGAACTGCACATTTACACCTGTTATGTTTCAATCCGGTACCAAGTGCCTGCGTTTTGTTTCATTTTCAAGTCTCAAATAAATGGACAAAGATTAATTTTAAAATAGGAAGTACAGAAAATTTCTTCCAATTGCCAAATCTATACTAATAGATATTATAAATAGGAATGAAGAATATTTTTGTATGTTACAAATAAACTAAAAAATACTGGACTGATTTTTCCTCCACTATCAAGTCCATCCAAAGGTTGTCTGTAAGTGATCGCTTTTACACTCAAAAAAAAAATGGCCGTTAAAGTTCCAAAATCCCTTTGTCGATTTTTTTTTGTGCACCTGACGTAGCTTTTAGGCCATGCGTTCGCGGAAAGTCTAACGCGACGTTAAATTTTTTTTTGTCGAACGCAATTTTACGACTTTTTGTCACTGCGCAAACGTTCTTTTGAACGTAGCGTAATATTTTTTACTTTTTTTTGTGCAATTTGACGTAGCCACATAAGCAAACTAACGCAGAAACAGATGACATTTAGTATTTTGTCACTTCGTTAACTTGACATTTGTGCCTACGACAAAACACTGTAATATGAAAAGTTGTTCAACTGACAAAATTACTATACGAAATTTTATTTTGTGCTTCTGACATAGTTTTTAAATCGTGCGTTCAGGTAAACATTTACGTGACGACAAAGTTTTTCTTTGCAACGGCTTTTTGTTACTGCGTTGATGCTACTTCACACGTAGCGTCAAGTTTTTTTTTACTAAGTACGACATAAAAGCCTAAACAATCCGTTAAAAGCGTAATATAAGTAAACTGTAACGGGGAAACAGAGCAAATTTATTGCTTTGTTACTCTATTAGCTTAGCTTGCCATTGCGTCTATGGCAAAACACAAGTATTTCACAAGGCCTTTACCAAAATGTTAAATAAGTAGGTACCTACCCACCAAAAACAAATTTCACAAAGGCCTTTGTCATAATTTTAGGTACAGCAACGCAGCGTTAAAGTACTGTTGTGACTTCGTGTATGTTAATTGGCAACATTGAAGTTTGAACAACACGAATATAAACGACACGACAATAGCACATTGTCAAATGTCAAATCGTTCACTGTTTACAGACGAGCGAGACCAGTCAGAACTCGACGACTGAGACAGTGAGACGACTCCATCATTGCATTCCAGTTCCACACGTTGAAACACAGAGTATCTTTATTAATACCTAAGTTGCATTCATTTTCATTCGGTCGTACTCAGCAAGTCAGCAGAGCGGCACGCGTTTTCATATTTAATTTGTGTTTAGCCCACTGCATGTCTTCAAAAAAAGTTAAAAAAGTAATACACATATTATCACCTAAAACGTTGGTATAAAACAGTTAAAACAGTAAAACCAGTGAGTGTAAATATGTCTTCTTCGGAACTACTTAAGTTTTTAGGAAAAGCTGGATTGGAGCATCTGTATCACGGCAAACTTTTAAATAGGAAAACGTGTTAGAATAAAACATATTTTTTTTGCTCAACTGTGTGCTATCGGATTGCACACAACATAGTTGCTCGAGATTTCCGATACATAAATTCAGTGTCTGAGATTTTGTTTGAAGGATTAATAATTGCTTTCAACATGTGTTTTTTTAAACATTCAGTCTATTGATCGTTATATACCGTTAGGGGTCGATACGGTACCTATACTGTAAATACTGGTCGACGTGATATCGTGCATGTACATTTCGTATCTCTATTCGATTTTACTTGCATTACGTACTCTTAAGAAGATCATAGTGATTTATATTACCTAGTGTAACTAATCATCCGACTTCAATATGGATCATCTGTCTTCTATTTCATATCATCACAAATTGTTAACGACCTATGTTTGTACTCATTAATATAGACTAAATTGACTGTGTTTAAATAATTTTATTGTAATGTTAGGTCTTCCAAAATATTAGACCCTTCTGTTTTTATTGTTCATTCTCTATCTAAGTATAATAATTGTTTATGTAAGTGCTATGGTAGACGCGTACACTTGGTCTTTCTTATGTTTAATGACATTTCTTTAATAATTAATATAATTGTATTTAAACTGTCTAAGTGTTTTAATTTATTTTGCAGGTCTGCTATCACGACGATGGCGTGACAATGCGTAACACTGTGGCCACGACAAGTTCAGGAGAACCCAGTGACGTCTTTTAGAACTTTCGAACTTTGTCGTGGTGACAGAATAATATATACCTTATACGTAGTGACAAAGGTTAACTGTCGACAGACAATGTACCTTTGTGATAGGGACGTATTACCTTAGACATAGGGACAAAGGCAAAACTGCACCAAGCGAAGCGTCAGAGGTACATTTTCGAAGTGACGACGCACCTTAGACATGGAGACAATGTACCTTTGTGATAGAGACATATTACCCTAGACGTAGGGACAAAATCACAACTGCACCAAACGAAGCGTCAGACGTACATTGTCGAAGTGACGACGCACCTTAGACAAGGAGACAATGTACCTTTGTGATAAGGACATAGTACCTTAAACGTAGGGACAAAGCCACAACTGCACCAAACGAAGCGTCAGAGGTACATTATCGAAGTGACGACGCACCTTAGACATAGAGACAATGTACCTTTGTGATAGGGACATATTACCTTAAACGTAGGGACAAAGGCACAACTGCACCAAACGAAGGTCAGAGGTACATTGTCGAAGTGACAATACAGTAAAAACACACCGTTATTAAACCTTTAACAAATTTACAATACCCCGAATACGAAAGAACAAAGTTACCTATCGATGCTTTACTCATCATTTATTGCATTGTCATGTGAACAATGTCAAAGTTTACAGCGCTAATACGAGGCGACAATATATCGCGTCTAAGTTCCTTTGTCGGTGACTTGGTTAAGTGTTCAAATTTCCTCAGACGCGGGATCTGAGGCCTTTAGACGGCTCCCATTTGTTAAGGGTTTTTGGTCGCCACGTTTAGAATTTTCTTTGAGTGTAGCGATAAGGCCGCCCATTTTATCACCGCTTGTAGCCTTTAAAATTATTATTTGTAAGTATTAATGGTGTACAATAAAGAGTATTCTATTCTATTCTATTCTGGACTGATTTGAAAAATTCTTTCACCGTTGGGAAGTTACACTATCCCCGGTGACAGAGGCTACTTTTTATCCCTGTATTCCCACGGGAACGGTAACTACGCGGGTGAAACCGCGAGACGTCCGCTTGTGTATTACATTTTTACATTGAATTGTTACACTCGAAATTGTTTTCCATACCGGAAGCATGCCGAAATATGACGACATTTTCCTGCGTTACTAAAAGTACACCTACGTTTCCTATTAAATACAGTAAACTTTCGGGATAGGGATTAATGTAGGTAACTAGGTGTATAATATGGTACTCGATACTGAATAGAACAAAATGAAAACGAAGTTTTCAACCGAGGTAGCACGACGTCACTATTACGGCTACCCAATTAATACCAATACGGAACATAATACCCCTCTCTAATAACCCTTGAACGAACCCGCCCGTCGCCCGTCGTACTACAGATAATCTAAATGAAACATATAAACCAGATTTTCCGTTACACTACCCGGTCATATATCAGGCGGTATGAGTTGAGTCGATAAGAGAATCCTCAAGGGATGAGAGGGATATAAATCGCCCTCCCTTGCCCTCCCTCCCTCCGGTACTGTTGACCGCAAAGCAGTTTTTGCGAGAAATCAGCAAATAAGCCTAATGTACATTTTTAGCCGATAGTCGGCAAGAAATGCGGATAATTAGCAGTTCACTGACAAACTTGGGACTTAGGTAGTTAACGTCTGAGGGTTATTTACTATATTGCTTGTATGGAAAATAAGACTCCTTCGATAAGGACTGGTCCCAAAAGGCCCTTGACAGAAAGAGGTGGAAGGAAAGTAGGGAGGCCTTTGCCCTGCAGTGGGAAAACACAGGCTAGTAATAATAATAATAATATGGAAAATATAAAAATAGTGCCACGGAAAACACCTTAGCCGTTCTACAAATGATTACCGGGACCAACTTAATATTCGTTACTAGTAGTAAGACCCTAAAAAGTTAAACAATTCACCAAGGGGGGGCGGAGGGGTCATGTTACCCAGTTATTGGGTTGTTAAGGTCAGATAGGCAGTCATTCATAGAGCATGTAAAATATTAGTAATCAAGTGCAACCTGAATCCTATTATAGGCTAGACAGAATAGTGATGTTTGCCAAGTTAAAAGTCGGCATTTTTGCTTTTTATATCTAGCAAAGCATAGTGAATCATAGACAGAGATTGGTCATAACTCGTGGGTACTATAGCTACCTAGTAATAAGGTAGCTATAGTACCCACGAGTTACGACGATCAATAAGTAAAAAAGTCTTAGTCTATTATAAGGCAGTAAGAATAGTTTCTTTACATTGAAGAGTGAATACTCCATAATAATTCGTAACTCTCGTATCAAAAGACCACTCTTTACAAGCTCTTATCTAAGTATATATACCCTTGATCTTAATAAAAAGTGCGAAGTTCGTTACAGTGAACGTTAGACAAAGCATGTCGACGAGAGCATCGCGCAGCCCGGACAAGACGAACTTAAATGAAAGCTACGGTAACGAGATAACACCGGCTATTATAGACATTCGCCGACGTGCTCCGGGCTAGTTGCGGGTAAAGTTGCACAATGTGTAGGGTGTTGTACTGTGTTTACTGTATCTGAGTTTGACGGGGGTGCAGCAATAGTTTGTCGTGTTTTTCTATTTTTAGTATCCTGGCTGACAAAAGAAATAGCCTGTCTCCATTTGTGGTTATCGTAGCTGGCGCTGAGACACAACTTCGGTGTCCGATTATGTTTACTATTAAAGTCAAATAAAAATCTATTTTTAAAATAAGGTTGTATTTATAAGAACTAAGACTCGTCCCTCCAGGGTATAGATTTGTATTATACAGCAAAAAATATCTTAACGCCAATCAAGCTTCGAGTTCCATATGGTACTTACTGAGACACGCGTGGTTTACCCGGCAACGGTACTTGGGTCGCAGGACCACATATTGGCTCAAAACAGTAAGTCACAATCAAATCACCGATTCGTTGCTAAGATGGCATGATATAATTTTCTTTCTTTCTTTCTCATCCAATTAACACTCTAACTACTTAAGCTAAAATAAAGGTCCGTCGATGGAACACAGTATTCATAAATATTCGCTGTTTTTCCACGGCACTGCGTTCGCAAACGGTGTGCTAAGAGTTTTCGCTTAAGCCAAATTGCGCGGCCTACGACATGCCTCCATTTGCAAATTAGACATTTGCAGAGTTCCTTAATACACCCAAGCTAAATTCAACCTTGACTTTTCTTAAATAGAGTGCCAAATTCTGTTTGGTATTAGCGAAAAGTTTTTGGCGTGCTCGCAAATGATATTAACGAACACTTAAGTTTTTTTATTTCAGAGCTAAAAGAGTTATGAGTTTAAGTAATTAAATTATTGGGACAGAGATCTCCTCGGAGTCTTTGGAGTTAGATGTCTAGAGCAGGTTCACGTTTACGTTGAATTATTTAAAATTATGAACCTTGAAGTTGTAGGCGATTTATTCAGTGACGATTATAAAGCTATGTTAGAAAATAAATAACCTTTACATATTGAACACGCTTAGGGCAGTTTAGTAAGCTTACATTAAGTTCTATTATTTATGTTGTTGTTTTTGAACCAATATCTATTACATATATTGAACTTACCTTTAAAAATGCTGCGTAAAAACAAAAACCTTTTAGGAAGTTGCACCTTATCTGCCCAAATAATTTATAATTGAAAGCATTCACAAAAGCAACAGTGTTTGTGAAAGAAAGTCAGTGAAGACGTCGCAGTTAAACTGAGGGCAAATATTTATTTAGCCAATGCAAATGCTGGGACGCTGCAGCCGGCACTAGGAGGCAATAAATTCTAAAGACAAGATTAAACTTGTCATGGGACCCCATTTACTTAACGCAAATTTATGCAAATACCATCTCGTCTCGTTGAGACCTCTGCAAATCGCTGAGATGTTTTTGTTTCGGTGCGATAAGGGCTCCTGAATAGTTCTGTAAATAGTTGATAAATTGTGCCATCGATCAGAGAGCTGGCTCGCTTTGTCAATGCGCTTGTCACCTCTCTAATACATCGCCATGTTAGTTCGTGGAACACATAAGAGCACCTCACTATGTACTGATACATTGCTTTGATATCAAAGGAAATACGGTTAAGGCTCGGTAAACAAAGCCTACAATGAATGGAGGCGTTTGTTTATATTATTCGTAACGAGTTCTTGATGGTGTGTATTCAAATGAAGAAATAAATTATACCTACTCAAGAATAGCTTTAGTTGTTTTGGAGGGGTTTGTTGTTAAATAATAACAGCCGTAGGTACGAGTTGGTTGAAATCTACGCTTGCCGAGTTTTGTTCGTCGATGGGTGACCATCCCATACATACCGAGACCCAAGTCTTACAGCCAGCTATACTAATAACGGACTGTTAGGAAACGGCAAAAGAAAGAAAAGGTTCAGCTGCATCTGGTTAAATAATAATTGATAAATGATCTGTCTCTATAAATTAAATATATTAAATATGTACACTTAAACTAACTACAAATAAAATAGTAAAAATCGGAACACTCAAGCGTCAAAGTACTCCTCCCCATCGCTGTCATCTGGAAACGTGCCCAGAAGACTGGCAGCATTGCCACGTTGAATGGCAATGCTAATTCTTTGGCTAAAGAATAAGCCAGCCCTCTGGTCACGCGAAGTGTCGACCAGTCGGCGAGAAATCTCCTTAAAAAGGCTGCGTCCACTCGGACCCCATGACCCGAGCGTTTCGACCCCAAACGGCTCAAAACCGAAACTTCCATTGAGGTTACAGTATTTGCGCCGCTTGAGGACCTCAGCAGCTGCAGCAGCAGCGCCAACCCAGCTCGCCGTACTTGGAATAAATTGTAAGTTGGTTTTTAAAATTCCTTCACACGTCAAACAAGTAACCAGTGAGGAGAGTGTTTCACTATCTGTGTGCTTTGAGAAGAAAACCCGAAAGAAACTCAGAGATAACATTCTCTTTATTCGTTTTAAGACTAGATGCTGATCCAAACAATGTTGTGAAAAGACTAGCTGGACAAGTGACGAGTTTTGGTGTTTATGCTTTAAGTATTGCATTGACTCGTACTTACATAAAATACGACTTATAACAAAATCCTATAGAAGTGAATGTTGGGCGTGGCAAAAGAGGCATGAAAGTAGAATAAATGCTGTAGAAATGCGTTCCTTGCGAAGTATGTGTGGTGTAACAATTAATGACAGATTGAGGAATGATGTGATAAAGCAACGTTGTGGTTTAAAAGAAGATGTAGTAACAAAAATTGAAAAGAGTATGCTTAGATGGTTTGGTCACGTTGAAAGGATGGATGAAAGGCGACTAACGAAAGGTATTTACAAGGCAGATGTAAGTGGGAACGCCGGGAGGGGACGCCCTAGAAGGACATACATAGACCTTATTGGTGAGGTTCTTCAGAAAGGTCAGGTGCGTAGTACTCGCAACCGGCGTGTGTGTATGACAACATGTATGAATGTAAACGAAGCAAAAGAAGTATGTAAGAATCGTAGCATATGGCGCTCTGTAGTTTCTGCCTACCCCCATGGGAAAAAGGCGTGAGTTTATGTATGTATGTATGTAACAAAATCCTATTGTGTGCACTTTCAGCACCTCATTTATTTATTACAATGTCCATCACAATTAAGGGGATTTTGAAGGAAATTATTAATATATGTTACAACAATCACCTGCTCCTAAACCTAAACAACACATGAATGTTGCTGAATATCCAAAATGAAAGACATTAACATTGATTGTGTGTTACGCAATTACCCGCAGTTTCAAACTAAGCGTTTGCCTTGCTTAAGTTCGGTTCTGTTATCCACATCACGTAGCAGCAGTTCTGAACGTTGCTAAGCACATTTGAAAGCTTTAACAGTTATCTCAGCAAAAACCTTCCAGACATGCAGCAAGAAAACTCTAAACGGAATTTAAACTGAAATACGAAAATAATTTCAGCGCAACGTCTGGGTATCGCCGTTTACGTAAAAACATGAAATGTCCGCCTCTGGATTATTAGCAGGAAACATTTGTTGGTAATGAGCATATCCTCGACTAGAAGCTTTACTTCGCATTTGTCTTATCACTGTTCCCGCGTTAGATCCTTGTGCTCCTGCATTGTCTCACATAGATTTATGGTTCTCCGCAAAGATTAAGACATTTCTTCGTTCTTCGTTAAAAATACTTTTTTATAAGAGCGTCGCTATTATTTGAACTAATACATCAATGTAACGATTAAACACCTCCCCGTGTACATTGAGATCTGTTTCATTAATCAATGTGGGTACTTAGCGCGTGTACATTTGTCAAAGGAAATGAATCTTTAATACTTTCATCACAGGGTTCATTATCAGGCGCTGGTGTGTGGCTGTGAGGTACTGAATGCGGTGTTTAGCGGGATCAAGTTGATTGATTGGCATTGGTCAGGTCAGAGATCATTGCGCCTCCACTAATTCGTTTGTGTCGATTATTATGATAGATCGGTATGTTCACTACTTTTGTTACTCTGATCGGTATTACACTCTTATGTTTCTTTATGAGTTTGAATAATGAACAGTTTACTGACGATTGCCGACGGTAATCTTTATTAATTATTTGCATAGTAGACGCTCGCATTTTCTTCACGTTAAGAGGAAACTGTTCAAAGAATAAGCCGATATAGTGTTTACTCAAAGCACACAAAGTGATAAGTAAAGATTAAATTAGCCGAAACTTATCGCAAACTTTGAGGTTTAGCGGAATTTACTGTAAGTAGGAAGTCTTTAAAACCCACTGACCGCTAAGTTAGAAACACTGAACAGGGCCAAGTTACCAGCGGCGAGGCGTGGTCAGATAATAAATGTTTTAGAGAGAATAATTAATGAGGCGATGGTATTCCACCTGCCCATGGTAAATATACAGAAGATATTGTGAAATTGATAATAGAATACTACATAGAATAACAAGCTTTTTGAAAGTGCGTTTTATCGAGGAGATGCGGAACAAGAAACTGATCACGACATGGAAATTCTTCCCAAAGCATTCTCTATTCCGAAAAGAACCTATCATGACAATACAAAATCCTAAACTTAACTCAATCCCGAAACTCGTGGGTTGCACCAGCGACGTCTGTACAATCTCAATTGTATCCTAGCTTAACCCGCGATCTCTAAACTGAAAACTAACAATGTCGAGTTCCAGCCAACTTCGCGAGCTGCCGTATCTTTGAAAATGTGAAAACTTTGCTAAACTAGCGATTTATTTTTCCACTGACGATTGTTTTAGGGTTTCTTGAGAGGAACTGCTAAAGCACATTTTGATGCTATGCTCAATATTTTAAAGCTAACCTACTTTTAGGTTTGTTTAAATAAAATTGTTGTACTGGTTCAATTTTTAAAATATTGTGTAAACATCTAGCTTATAAATCATGTCTGGCCTGGCTGTAATTAAGTACGCTTCGGGCTATTTTTCTGTAATTAAAGAGTGAAAGATTTCTCAGAAGATGCTTATTTAAAACATGCTTTTAGTAAATACGCCATTGAAATGACCTTCAAAACACCCAGAAGGAAAGCAAATAATTCTTATAACAGCAGAAATTTTAACACTGCTTAGTTCCTAAGGTCGGAATGATACCGTGGACATGAGTTTATGTGTGTGTGTGTGTGTGATGCGCTCTCCCAGGTCAATCAGCTGCTAAGTGACTAACAAAATAAACTGTCACTTCCACATCGGTTCACGTGCGCGACATGATAGGGCTGCTGAGCTGTTTCAACAGCTATCGTTACACTGTTTAGCAATTTGTAGCTCCACAGACCTAATAACATTATTGTGACCACTTTGTACTGTATCTAAATACGGACGTTTATCCGTCTAAAAAGTTATGCACACTCAAAGAAAATTCTAAACGTGGCGACCAAAAACCCTTAACAAATGGGAGCCGTCTAAAGGCCTCAGATCCCGCGTCAAAGGAAATTTGAACACTTAACCAAGTCACCGACAAAGGAACTTAGACGCGATATATTGTCGCCTCGTATAAGCGCTGTAAACTTTGACATTGTTCACATGACAATGCAATAAATGATGGGTAAAGCATCGATAGGTAACTTTGTTCCTTCGTATTCGGGGTATTGTAAATTTGTTAAAGGTTTAATAACGGTGTGTTTTTACTGTATTGTCACTTCGACAATGTACCTCTAACGCTTCGTTTGGTGAAGTTGTGCCTTTGTCCCTACGTTTAAGGTAATATGACCCTATCACAAAGGTACATTGTCTCCATGTCTAAGGTGCGTCGTCACTTCGATAATGTACCTCTAACGCTTCGTTTGGTGCAGTTGTGGCTTTGTCCCTACGTTTAAGGTACTATGTCCCTATCACAAAGGTACATCATCTCCTTGTCTAAGGTGCGTCGTCACTTCGACAATGTACGTCTGACGCTTCGTTTGGTGCAGTTGTGACTTTGTCCCTACGTTTAAGGTAATATGTCCCTATGACAAAGGTACATTGTCTCCATGTCTAAGGTTCGTCGTCACTTCGACAATGTACCTCTGACGATTCGTTTGGTGCAGTTGTGACTTTGTCCCTACGTCTAGGGTAATATGTCCCTATCACAAAGGTACATTGTCTCCATGTCTAAGGTGCGTCGTCACTTCGACAATGTACCTCTGACGCTTCGTTTGGTGCAGTTGTGCCTTTGACCCAACGTCTAAAGTAAAATGTCCATATCACAAAGGTACTTTGTCTCCATGTCTAAGGTGCGTCGTCACTTCGACAATGTACCTCTGACGCTTCGTTTGGTGCAGTTATGCCTTTGTCCCTATGTCTAAGGTAATATGTCCCTATCACAAAGGTACATTGTCTGTCGACGGTTAACCTTTGTCACTACGTATAAGGTTTATATTATTCTGCCACCACGACAAAGTTCGAAAAGACGTCACTGGGTTTTCTTGAACTTGTCGTGGCCACAGTGTTACGCATTGTCACGCCATCGTCGTGATAGCAGATCTGCAAAATAAATGAAAACACGTAGACAGTTTAAATACAATTATATTAATTATTAAAGAAATGTCATTAATCATAAGAAAGACCAAGTGTACGCGTCTACCTTAACACTTACATAAACAATTATTATAGTTAGATAGAGAATGAACAATAAAAACAGAAGGGTCTAAAATTTTGGAAGACCTACATTACAATAAAATTATTTAAACACAGTCAATTTAGTCTATATTAATGAGTACAAACATTATGTCGTTAACAATTTGTGATGTTATTATAGAAATAGAAGACACAGATGATCCATATTGAAGTCGGATGATTAGTTACACTAGGTATTATTAATCCTTTAAACAAAATCTCAGACACTGAATTTATTTATCGGAAATCGCGAGCAACTATGTTTTGTGCAATCCGATAGCACACAGTTTAGCAAAAAAAATATGTTTTATTCTAACACGTTTTCCTATTTAGAAGTTTTCCCGTGATACAGTGCTCGAATCCAGCTTTTCGTACAAACTTAAGTAGTTCCGAAGAAGACATATTTACACTCACTGGTTTTACTGTTTTAACTGTTTTATACCAACGTTTTAGGTGATAATTATATTACTTTTTAAACTTTTTTTGAAGACATGTAGTGGGCTAAACACAAATTAAATATAAAAACGCGTGCCGCTCTGCTGACTTGCTGAGTACGACCGAATGAAAATGAATGCAACTTAGGTATTAATAAAGATGCTCTGTGTTGCAACGTGTGGAATGCAATGATGGAGTCGTCTCACTGTCTCAGTCGTCGAGTTCTGACTCGTCTCGCTCGTCTGTAAACAGTGAACGATTTGACATTTGACAATGTGCTTTTGTCGTGTCGTTTATATTCGTGTTGTTCAATCTTCAATGTTGCCAATTAACATATACGAAGTCACAACAGTACTTTAACGCTGCGTTGCTGTACCTAAAATTATGACAAAGGCCTTTGTGAAATTTGTTTTTGGTGGGTAGGTACCTACTTATTTAACATTTTGACAAAGGCCTTTGTGACATATTTTTAACTACAAAGATAAAAAATATTACGTCGTACAGCCGCAATTAATATTCTAATCAACATACAAACTAGCACTGGCCTGCAAATTTCAAAAAACGTAAGAAATTTGGTGTAAGCCATGGCTGCATTCTTCTGCAGCTAATAGAGTAACAACAAAGCAATAAATTTGCTATGTTTCCGCGTTACAGTTTACTTAAATTACGCTTTTAACGGATTGTTTAGGCTTTTATATCGTAGTAATAAAAAAAAACTTGACGCTACGTGTGAAGCAGCATCAACGCAGTAACAAAAAGCCGTTGCAAAGAAAAACTTTGTCGTTACGTAAATGTTTACCTGAACGCACGATTTAAAAACTATGTCAGAAGCACAAAACAAAATTTCGTATAGTAATTTTGTCAGTTGAACAACTTTTCATATTAGAGTGTTTTGTCGTAGGCACAAAGGTCAAGTTAACGAAGTGACAAAATACTAAATGTCATCTGTTTCTGCGTTAGTTTGCTTATGTGGCTGCGTCAAATTGCACAAAAAAAAATAAAAAATATTACGCTACGTTCAAAAGAACGTTTGCGCAGTGACAAAAAGTCGTAAAAATGCGTTCGACAAAAAAAAATTGATCGTCCCGTTAGACTTTCCGCGAACGCATGGCCTAAAAGCTACGTCAGGAGCACAAAAAAAAATCGACAAAGGGATTTTGGACCTTTAACGGCCATTTTTTTTTTGAGTGCACTGTCTGATTTATTTACTTCAATTAAAACGAATCAACACTACTAGCAAAAGTTGAAGATGAGGTTAAAGACAAAAATAAAGGGCAAAGGTACTGCGATAAAGGTGACGAAAGGACTAAGACTTTCGTCACCTTTATCGCAGTACCTTTGCCCTGCCAATAAGACTCTGTCCATTAATTCACAAACTGATCGGTCGTTGAATTAGATTCCAAGATAATGAATCTGGTTGTAATCATGACGTAAATAATCGAATCGTTTTTCACTTCACTAATAAAAATATCATTGAATCAAATACTATGCATTGTTTACCTACACGGTTTTAATTCAAACCCCTTTATGCTAAATTACCCTGACGAAGAGAATACTCTTGAGGAAATCTAGACATTGCATTTCATTATGACTGCAAACACTGGAGTTACAGTTTGTGGAGTTAAAAACATGAACGTCTGTAGTAAGACGGACCCTCGTCTGCATTTTGCATAAAACCACAAGACTTAGATTAATCTAAGATATGCAACCGAATGGGTTCGTCGACCTTCGTCTGTCTAAGTCGGATGCCTCAGAATGGATCTTAATCCCCTCGCGTCTAAGTGTAATGAGCGTTTACAAAAAATCCCACTTCTCTCCATTCGGATTAAGATAGGGAATGCAAAGTGTAACTGCAGAAGTTTGAACGGAAAGATTCGTTCAGCAGACAAACTTGTTATAATCTCTGAAGAAAAGGGGAATCACTTGACTTTTATGGTAATTTTAGTGCCCTTTTTGTACTTTACTAACACGTTTGAAAAAAGTTTTCACGTTTTATTAGTTAAATGGCAACCTAAATAAAATAACATGTAGGTATGGTAGCAACATAATAGAGCCAATATTGTGGGAAACTATAGTAAGCACCTATTGTCTGGAGGGCTAAATCGTTATGTATTTATTTATTAACTCATCATCACTATCATAACAGAAATGTCCTAATTCAATAGTGTGGCTATAATAGTAGTGTTTAGTTGGTAATTTAATGTATGCAAATGTAACAAGTTTAAGCGCACTGCTGTTGTAAACCCAAAATTAAATTTATGTGTAAACTAGCTGCCCCAGCAAACTTTTTTCCGCCTCAGAATCAATTTATTGGTTTTATTAAGTTTTATAAGTTAACATCTTATTGTCAGGCCTACTGAATATACACACAAAATTTCATAAGAATCGGTCAATCAATTTCGGAGTTTTGTTACAAACACTGTAACGCGAGAATTTATATATTTTATAAGATGGACACAAATAGATCCTAGATGAAAAAGAAATGACTACTAAGTACTACCACAATATATGTGGTACTACTGTTTATTTAATGAGACTCTAATGCGCTCTTATTCAAACATTTTGTGTTAGTTAAAATTATAATGACAACAAAGTGAAAGTCAAACCATTTATTTCAATTACGCCGTAATAAGGCACTTTTAAATGTCAAAACTTATATACATATATATATAACCTAACCTAACTTACCATAGCTATCCTATAGCTAACCTAACTACCTAACCTAACTACCTAACCTAACTACCTTGCTGAAATGCATTGATTTAGAAAGATACAAAATTCATAATTTTAAACTGAACTACTTCGCTGCGTGTTTCATACACTTTACTTTGTTTTCCCGGTCTAGTTTAAAATCCAGACAGTAAGTCAGTAAGTCTACCTATTTGTAATGAAATATAATAATAATATATATATAAAGTAAACTTTATTAAGCCGCTTATAACCTCTTTCTAGGTCTAAAATAAATTTTAGAACGTACGCATATATTGATAACCAAAAATATGTTGAAATGTTGTCATGGTTTATTTAACTTTTCTATTTTAAAATCTAAATACGCGGTAATTCAAATTTAGTACCGATTTAAAATCCTTATTTAAATACGTTCTTTAATTTGAGTGGGGCTATATAATACCGTAATACCGTATACCGACGACAAGACGGACATCAAATGTTTGACAAGAAACTTCTTCATTTAAACCTTTCTCAGACATCCACCAATATTTCAATACCAGAAACAGACGACGAACTATATTATAGTGGGCCAATCAAAATACCCTACTTAAAGCTGATAGCGCGACGTCGTTTCAGTATAGCCGCATAGGTAAAAGACTTTTAATCATGACTTTTAATCTCGAAAGGGAAAGCAATACCTGAACATGTATACTTCTCTTCCGAGGAAGCAATACTTCTGATATTATACAGAATACATTTATGTTTAACACGGAATATACACGCTTTAAACTATACTCAAAATATTGTTAGGTATATTTCATAACTTAGAAGGCCGTCGATAAGATGTCACCGGGCCGCGGCGCACCGCGACGAGACGGTACAGCCACCAGGCACACGAGGGAGGTGCGACCTCCTCCGCGTTTCAAACGAATTAATATTATTTTAATGCCACTTCCTCTGTCATAATTTATTCTTATCTCTAGTTCTTCCATTTTATTCATTAAAGTAACTGGAAGCAGTTGTGGGATTTTTTAACTGAGTTTTGCTGGAAAATTATGTAAGTACGTATGAATAATATACTCTGTGTACGATTTATCACCGAATAAATTCCCTTTATGGCGCCAAAAAGGTTTTTATTAAGAAAGAAAATAAATCTTCGGCGTATTGTTAATAAGATTCCAAAAATATTATCTTCTGATGTAATGTTCCTTATCTAACGTACCTACTTATCTTTTGCGCGCTATACTTTGTACACAAAATGTGAAAATATAAGTAGACGTTTGCGCCTAACACCATCACAGAAGCCAATTTTCCTTACCTATAGCATCTCGTGTTAGACGATGTTCTTTTGATAAATGCCTTATTTTTCTGTGCCATGTGGCTCATAGCTATTAAGGCTAAGTCTATTTTTCTTCGCAGTGACCGTGTACACACACATTAGGGAACTTTTGTTATTAATCAGAAAAATAAATATCACCCGGAACCGTTGGCTACGCTTATTGTTTCCAACGGGTTGATGACTCTCGCTATTCACTATTTATTTTGGAACGTTAAAACACGCATGCAGGTCTCCAAACAACAACACAAGTTAACTTCTAGGAATTTGTGAAACAAAAACATAACGTACTTACTTAACGTTATTTTATGGTAGACATTTTTCTATTAGGTAACGTACACAATTATTAATTTGTATCCTAAAATAAATGTAAAACACTGGCATTCAACTGCATTTAGTTAGATTGATCTGACTTCTTTACCATAAAATTGTACCTAAAAGATAATTATCATGTAATGGTTAAACATTACATTATATATACATTATATAGGTATATGTCATATTTTTTTCCACACTTTATAGTTTTCAAGTATTTTTTACACGTCTTATTGTATTGCTTTTTTAAAATCAACGTTTTACTTCATTATCATCTTCATTAGTGGTTATGAACTTTGTCTTTGGTAAAAGATGATCAATTATGAAACTTGATAAGACTTTTAGTAGATTAGAGTTAAGTTAGTACTTACTATAAAAAAGGCTTAAATATTATTTTTCTGTAATATCATAAAGCTAAGTTTTAAAATTATATTCTCCGCAACTCAAGATTTAAAAAAAAACATTCGTCCACAAAACTGATTGCTCGGATTTAAAAAAAGAGTAGGTACAGTTAGTCAGTTCGATAATTAACTTAAAGAACACTGTTAAAATTTTAATAACTGCAAGTCTTTGATGACGAATCAATGCATAAAGCGGTGTGATTGTGTACTTAACTCGGACAAATTGTATGCCATCTCAGTCCATGCACGTCGAAGCATGTTTTCGCAAGGCGTCGAGTGAGTCGGCTCATTAGGGCACGCTTTGATCGCGGCCCGCGGCGCAGTAATGCACTACTTGTGTTTTCTTAAAAACCACTTACACACACATTTATATGGTGTAATAGTCGACTTATCTTCGTTTGACCAAAAAGGCAAAATTAACGTTGGATTCATATAAGTAGGTATCTTATTTCAGTAGACGATGGGTAAGTATTACCTAATGAAAATAGGCAATACCAAAGATATTTTAGATGAGAATAATAGCTAGCAGCTGAGAGACACTAAAATTACGGTTATGGTATTTAAAGCCCAATTATTTACCTGCTTAACAAGTAAAGATTTTAAAGTCCGATAGAGAAAAGGTTCCGATACCTATTTTGATACAAGTGTGCAATGACAAACACTCACGCGTTTCGAAAACCGTAATCAACACACTTGCGAAGAACAAGGAAAATACAAAATAAAGAAGAAGAAATATTAATGTTTTCACTTGTTTCAAAACAGTGACAGTGAGGCAACCGAAATATGCCTGAGATATATTTCTCGACGGCATGTGAAGAAGTGAAGTCAAAGACCCAGTAGCAGCATAATAACTTTGAGTCGAGGTTAGTCTCTAATCACAAGAAATAAGAAGAAAGAATGTTACATTATCATATATTTTTAAATTAAATTTTTAAATTAATTTACCCGGTTTAAATGAGGTATCATTTCAGCGATTAAAAATACGTCGCACATCTATAACCTATAATATTTTATCAATGGCGCCTTTTCCCGCTCTAGTGTCGAATTGCATATTTAAAAGCTATAGCTATAGATTATCAAATTTATAGTAAAGTATGGAAAATAATCTATGTTTTGCGCACTGCATCTCTACAGTACACTCGGAGAATTTTCGTGTATACAGTCGTACAGACTTGAGTTAAGGATGTGAATTAAATTAAGTACCTAAGTAATTAAATAGCTTTTAACTTTCTGCTTTAGAATTGTATCAAGTTAAGAAACGGCGCTGCTTTTATTGAATTATCTGCAAAGATTCAGGTAATATAAAGTTTCTAGCTAATCAGAATCTAGTTTCTACTGCTTTGTTTGTTAGTTGTAGAAACTAGATTTGCATTGGTTTGGATATTTCTGTCCTAGCCTCACAGTATAATACTGACTGGCCTGTTGGTCTAGTAGTAAGTGGCCTTGGCTGTTATGCAGGAGGTCGTGGGATCGATTCCCACTCAAGACAAATGTTTGTGTGATGAGCACGATCATTTGTTCTGTGTCTGGGAGTAATTTATATATAACATGTATGTATTTAGAAATATATAAGTATGTTTTTCAGTTGTTTAGTACCCATAACACAAGCTTTGCTAACTTATTTGTTTATTATTTAATGAATAATTATACATAATTATGTGACTTATATGGCAGTGTGTAGGCTCATTCTGTCTCATTGACGGTACGCCAGACGCGGCAATGTCACGGCATAATATTTGTGTAACCTGACAAGCGAGCAGGGTGCAGTGTGTGCCGACTTAATATGCTAAGTGAGTCAAGTCTGCGTAGATAATTTGTACTTCGCTAGGTATGCATTTATTTGTTTTGTTGAAAACCTATTGCCTATATAAAACGCCTCTAAGATACACCACATTGATTGTACAACATAGTAGCGGACAAACGAACATACGAACAGAATATTATTACTTATAAGGGTTCTGTTTTTGCTAATTGACTACTGAACCATTAAATAATTATTCGCGAGGGTCTTTTTAAGCTAACACTTTTAAAAGTTTCACATGGTTAAAGAAGTGCTTTGAATAAACATAATTTTACGTATTACATTTAGCATTTATACATAACCTTCTGTTTCAATAAAAATGACAGCACCATTTATGAGAACTTATCTCTCGCAACCAGCCAAACATTTGCAGATCAAATACTTTATAATTTCAGTCAACTCCAACCCTTTCAATTAGCTTCACGTGCGACTAAATCCAAACATTCCAAACGCGACTCCACCTCCACAGGTATGGCGAAGTTTTATCTCTGCTCCCGTTTGTGAACACGTCTGTCTGTCATGTCAATTGAACGAGTGCAAACACGTCGCCACAGAACAGATAGGTGGGAGCGAAACATAGAGCACGGAATCAGTAGCGGTGACACCATCCATCATTAATGAAATTCGTGATCGCAAAAGTTTCAGCAGTCACAGGATTAGTTACAATAAATAAAGGGTGACAGTCTGAGACTCTCTGACAGGCTTGGTTTGTACAGACGCCAGCACATCAAGTTACCCCAAAGTGTCAAATTTTCCCAATTGAATATGAACCTTATTCTGTTTGACATAAAGTTGAAAAACGATCAAAGAAATTAGACACATTGGGGTAACTTGACGTGCTGGCGTCTGTACAAAAGTGTTGATAGTGCTGTCCGTAGCAACAGCCGCCGGGGCGTCTCCGTCGTGATCTATGGCAGAAAATATCGACAAAGAACAACCACAGACACTCGTCTGCATACAGGGAGTGCATGTGTGAGTATGACGTATGTGAGTGCGCCAGTTTTCGCTCGTTGAATGAACCCAGCCTTCTGACTGTACTAAATATTTCGTGACGTCGCGATCCAGACGTGTACCTACATTCCGCAAACTCACGAGCTTTCATCAACTGCATCAACCCCCTAATTAACCTCTTCCCCCTCCTTTCCCCTCGCAATCCCCCATAGATCATTAACGATCTGTATATTTACACAATGTCGATGGTACAGTTAACGCCTATCATCATAGATGAGAAGTGATACTAAAATGACGTATGTGTATGCAATTATGATTTATGATTTGAACTCTTGGTGCGTTATTTGCATTCAATGTTGGAATCTGTTGATGAAGAATTTATTACTATTTATTTTTGTTTCAAGAGTAGTGTGTTCTTTGCAAATGACCCTAATACATAGACATAGGTACTTTTAGATTATTGGCATGAAGGCTGTAAAACTGAACTTTTAGACAATTATATAGGTAATAGTTTTCATTTCATAGTCTCGTTACTTTAATTTCCACTTCTTTAATATTCCACAACTTTTTCACACAACGCCACTTAGTCCCATGTTAAGCTTGAGAGCTTGTGTTATGGGTAATAAACAGCTGATAAACATACTTACTTACCTATATATTTCTAAATACATACATATTAGAGATAAATTACACCCAGACACAGAACAAATGTTCGTGCTCATCACACAAACATTTATCCTGGGTGGGAATCGAACCCACGACCCGCGGCATAGCAGTCAGGGTCACTAACTACTAGACCAACAGGCCAGTCAAAAGGTCAGGCCAGGTTCTTTATTATTTGTATTGTGTAACATTAATAGCTGTATGATTTTATTTATCGGCATCAATAATGTTTGACTCGGTATTGACATATCACGTTTGACGTATTTATAAAGTCAGGTAACCATTAGGTACATTTAGTTCCCGCTCACAATCACCGTTGTCTGTAACAAATACGACACGACTAATAGTTCCTATTACATCTTTAGTGTTGTTGTTTCTAAAGTCATCATTGGCTCTTAGATTAAAGTAGTTTGTTAGAAAGTTTAGTTCGTCTTAGTCTAAGACGAGTCTAAGTATAATCTTAAATAATTCAAATTAAATGGCGGTGATCCTCACCCTCTCTGGAGCACTTGAAAGTCCTCTATTTCTGTCCCTCCCCGACCTGTCGTTATTTACACGCCCAGATTAACTAGATTGATGGAATAGTTTAAAGAAACGTTTAATCTTTGACTTTTTTAACTAAATTCCGAGGGTTTTTTTGGATTTACTTTGATTTGGTTTCAAAGAGACGTTCGTTAGAGCGTTTCGGAAATAGTAATCTGTCGCTTGAGTGTTGAAAGTGCCTCTAACGATACTTTATAACGGAGTTATGTGTCTGAGATTCGGTAAATATGCCTTTGGACTTTTGTTTATCGAGTCGTAGAGAGGTATTTTTGTTATTATTAGAACTTGAGAATGTTGACCTAATTAATGATTGTAGATGTGTAGCAACGTCAGGCGCAGCTCGACCATGGTTTGGGGCCGAGTGTAACCGCGCTGAGGCGCTTAAACACGCGGCATACAGAGCTTGGGTTGATGCTCGCATGCGTAAAGCAAATGACGTCAGTCAGAAGAAGAAAGCCTTTAACAGGGCTGCCAAGTCTTGCAAAAAGGTGTTGCAGAGGTCTCGGTTTGACCACATCAGCCGAATTGGGAACAAATTAGCTTCTCACCCTGCTGGTAGTAGAGCATTTTGGTCCCTGGCTAAGTCGGTTGAATCAAACTTCTGCCGCCCTTCACTACCACCACTGCTGAAACCCGATGGGTCGCTGGCTCACACCGCTGAAGAGAAAGCGAACTTATTTGCTTCTCTTTTTGCGGAATCTTCGCGTCTGGATTCTGGTGACGCGCGGCCCCCTGCATCTCTTGATGGATGCGAGACGAGTATGTCGGATATTCGCATCCATCAGAAGGACGTCCGCAGGGTACTGCGCAACCTTGACGTGAATAAAGCTAGTGGCCCTGACGGGATACCGGCAATTGTTCTTAGAACTTGTGCGCCTGAATTGTCTCCGATCTTGACACGCCTATTTCGTCTCTCGTATGAGACTGGAAAAGTGCCGATTGATTGGAAGCAAGCTAACGTGCAGCCCGTGCCCAAGAAGGGCAGTCGAGCTGACCCGGCTAACTACAGACCCATCTCTGTAACGTCCATCCTCTGTAAGAGTATGGAACGGGTGCTTAACACTAAGCTCCTGGCATACCTAGAAGCTAATGACATCCTCAGTGATCGGCAATACGGCTTTCGTCGAAATCGGTCTACAGGGGATCTTCTAGCGTATGCCATTCACATCTGGAGTAAGGCCATCGAGAAGCATGGGGAAGCGCTTGCCGTCTCCCTCGATATCTCGAAGGCTTTTGACAGGGTCTGGCACAAAAGTCTCATTGGTAAGCTTCCTTCTTTCGGTCTGCCCACTGGTCTATGTGACTGGATTGCTGACTTCCTGAGTGGTCGGTCCATCCGAGTTGTAATTGATGGCTGCTCATCCGGTCAGTTAGACATCAATGCCGGGGTCCCTCAGGGGTCGGTACTCTCGGCAACATTATTCTTGCTGCATATTAATGAACTGCTTAAGCCCGGTACCTTTGGGTATGCAGACGACAGCACTGTTGTCGAGAGCTACATGTCTGACGCACGGGCTAGTGGGTCACAGATCCAGTCTCTCCGAGAAGCTATGGTCGAGCGCTTGAACTTGTCCTTGAAGGCAATCGCCGAGTGGGGTGATGCCAACTTGGTCAAGTTCAATGCTGCGAAAACCCAGGCGTGTCTGTTTTCCGCCAAGCGGAGCCTATTCCACCCGGCTCCATCTTTCCGAGGTGTAACCGTGCCGATAACCGACCATCTTGATCTTCTTGGTGTAACGTTGTCATCCACTCTCAATTTTAGCTCTTACATCGAGGCAAAGGCTCAAATAGCTGCAAAAAAGTTAGGTATCTTAGCAAAGGTGAGACGTTACTTCACGCCGGAACAGCTGCTCAACCTCTATCAAGCGCAAGTTCGGTCGTGTATGGAGTACTGCTCTCATCTTTGGGACGGATCCGCCAAATACCAGCTTGATGCGCTTGAGTCTATTGAGAAACGAGCCAAGAAGATCATCGGCAATGATGCACTCGTTGTGTCAAAACTTCAAAGTCTTGAGCATCGACGCCGAGTTGCTAGCCTGTCGGTTTTCTATCGGTTATATTTCGGAGAGTGTGCATCGGAATTGCACGATTTAATTCCATCAAGCCCTTTCCATCATCGGACCACCAGGCGTTCAGCACTGCGCCACCGGTACATGGTAGATATCCCAACCATACGTACTAAACGTTATGGAAACACATTCATTGTGCGAACAGCCAAAGAGTGGAATTCCCTGCCGGTGTCGGTGTTTCCTGATAGCTACAACCTAGGGGTCTTCAAGTCAAGAGTGAACAGGTTGCTTCTAGGCAAGCGTGCTTCATCGTCGACCACATCATCGCTTACCATCAGGTGAGATAGTGGTCAAACGCGTGCCTATCAGTAATAAAAAAAAAAAAAAAAAAAAAAGATTGAGACTAAAAACAATTTACTGAGTGGCCAACTGATTGACATGCTTACCCGTACTGAGTTCTCTATCCTTATTTCGAAGCTCTACCTAGAGTACATTTATAGTGAATCAAACAATTTCCAAGAATACCAGGGATCGTAATTTCCTGTTCCGTTGATGGAAAAGCCCAAAATAAATTTCGGTTTAATTCGTTTGGAAGCGACACATACTATCGCATCGTATAAAGGAAAACAGAAGTTCTGTCTTCTTCAATCGGATATAACATTTTCACGTTATTAGATTACGTTTGAGAAAAGGTGTCGATAGCTCATTATAGGGGTGAAGAGGAGTCCCGAAGACCGAACCCTACTACATTCTACTAAACATTTATTTTTTGCAACATAATACATAGAAGCCAACTTTTGTTCTTAAGATGTTCTTCAATACCTGAGTGTAATCTTAGCTTTTACATTCTCATTCACAATTTACAATTTAGGTGGAAGTGGGGGATTATAGTTATAGAACTATTTTGTTATTCGATTTTGATCCCTGTTGATAGTTAATTGAACATTGTTTTTAGTTTATTATTACTAAAACAAACAAGACTTGTCTACTATTCTTTTTTACTTTAAAATAAACGTTGCTCCAAGCCGTGTGGGAACCGAACTTTACGCAGCGCAGCAGCCACTCTGCACTTACTTAGTTCTCTTCTTTGTTTTGTAGTAGTCGCCTGATGTCTCAGATTTTACACCATTAATATGTGACAAGTGCAAGTAAGATTAAGCCGAACCTACTAAAAGCACATTGATAGGAGTGTTAGGCATTGTGTTAGCTATATTTAAATTACAACGGTTCTTCTGTGCGTCGCTGCTTGTGTATTCTATCGCAGTGCGGACGCAACGACAATGAGTGTAGGTTGCACGGTTCCAATAATTCGGGTGCGACCGTTCTAACGGTCTACTACCGGCCTGACTCCCGGACGTCCGAGCGGACGACCGGTGGGGCATCCTCCAACACTGTCTACACTGATTTACAGACACTGGATGCGATAACTTTGGTTTTATGTTAATTGTCCAGTTCCTACAAAGGCCTGGCTTGAATTATGTGCTTAATTCGGTTTAAATCAATTAAGTGCTCGCTGTACTTGTTTTAAAGACCAAGATCGTAGTTTCATTTAACTTTCGCTACTACTCCACAATAAACAATTAATGCAATTATTATGCTGCTATCTAAGTGAACTAATTGTATTGATAATACGAAACATACCTTATAGTTCTCCTTTAATTAGTTAGTGGTTTGGTTTCTAGTTTCGAATACTTCATCGACATGGCTGATTGTAGCTAAAGCTATATCGCATTACCTGATAAAAAAATCATGTAAATGGAAAGAGGGATGAGCAGATGTTACTTCACAGTTCGGTTCTAAAACTTAATTACAGTAAGTATTATGATCTATTGGCAATAGGCTTCCTTCCTATTACATGGGACTTAAACATAAGTAGCGAAATGTGGGTGTACCCACTACAGGTACACCTCTGCCGAACCCTTAGGGTATAACAGGCGTGATGTAGGTATTGTTGGTAACATGATCCTCAATCGGAAAAGTCTACAAGGATCGCATATAATGCCGTCGCCACTTCCATTCTTCCAATATCTCGGACAACTGTGCTTGCTGTACGCGAGAATATCTGACAAAAGGGCCCGAATTACCAACGGATTAAATTATCGTGAAAGGGTGTTGAGTTATGACCGGCTCCACGGAAACTCGTTTAGGGGGTGAATGAGATGTACTTGTAAATACACTGCCATGTATTATGTACTGTTATTACTTGTGCAAGAGGGTTTCATATTTTAAGCGGAAGTGGGGGTAATGTCTACAAGATATTGTTTGGGGATCGAGAGGTAATTAAACTGATACTGTGTTTGTATTTTCAAAGAAAAGGCATCTCTAATGTAGACTGTACATTTATTATGTTACTAGGTAGGTACATTTTACGTTGATAAATTGGATACATCAATAATAACAGAAGTGACACAGAATTAATTTTGATATTAAAAGCCTTTACTATTAGTAATTTGTCAATAATATGTATGTATTTAGAAATATATAAGTGTGTGTATCAGCTTAGCTTGAAATGAAATGAAATGATGATGAAATGAATATTATGTTCTGTAGAAACATTTCCTTAAAAAATTGGTTGCCTGTAAAGTCGGTATACGGGCGAAAGTTTTACGTGACAACGACTTTGAGTGGTAAAATAATTTTAATGTGAATATTCATTCGTATAGTAGGAAGAAGGATGAAATAATAGTAACAATTTAAAACATTTATTTATACAAAGAATTATATTTAAAACATTCACTTTTTATGTCTGTCTCTCTCGCTCTTAGGCGGGCTAACCATGCCCGAATTAAAGGGACGCGTGCCTCTCACTCGCTCTCATTGTGAGCGCATAACGTGAGCGGAGCGTAACGCAGTTTCTTGAAGTGTCACCCGGCAAACCAATTTATAAGACGTTGTCACGTCAATATGTCTACTAACTTTTGGTAGTGCGGTTTTGACAGCTGAGATTTCATGTACCTACCTATCAGTTGACCTTATTCCATATCATTATTTCGTGTCATTTCAATATCGAGCCTCATAAAATTTCACGTTATACAGTACAGCTGCAAGATCACTTTCTAAATCATCGCCGGTTGCAATCGTAATATAATACTTCTCGCAGTTATAATTTCCCACAACTGTCAGCTCTGCGCAGGCATACATTCGATTATGATATCGGCATCGATACGATACGATAGGGCACGACTGTCGTGGTGGCTCCACTCCATACATTTTGTATCCGCGCGCTTCCTGTTCCCGAGCCGCCTAGTTCCGTGTTGGTTACATATTGAAGCTGTCGGCCTGATGCTAATTTAACTACGTTTTCTACGAATCGTACCAGTCTTGTATTGAATACATAAGTTTTGAGTTATGATGCATAATTGTAAAGTTTTAGTACTTCGTAACTATATTCTAACAGGTCTCCTCAGTTATTAACTGTGTATTAGATAACTAAAAGATCTATAGGACAGGGCAATTCTTGAAGTCGCATGACCCTAACAACGAACGGCGACGATTCACATCGACGTGATAATTATAGTCAACGGATTTGTTACAAGAAATATTACCCACAATTCTACAGCTGAACTTAGACAAGAATATTTTCTTAAACCCGTCACTGTTGACCCCAAAATGATGGTTACGCAAATACAAGGTAATTCCAAAGAGCGTAAATGCGGAAATCTTTACGTATAAACAGAACTACGCCCACTTAATCATAACTCCAATCATTCCATATCAGACGAATTTCAACACTAGAATTAAGCAGTTAAACCCAATTGTGTCGGTCATTAAGCTAGTATGCCAGACGAACACAATCACCACAATAGTGGACTTCCTCCATGGCTGGTTCCCGGAAACCCGTCGACTGTTTACTCCACTATTTTTGTAATGGACTCTGTCCATTAGCAATAAATCGTTGGAACGCATGTGTGGGTGCGTCTAGACATCTCATCCTTTGTTTGCGAGATGTCTCAGAATGTACTAGGACTAAATGAATGGGTAGAGTAAATATTGCGTTGATGCAAATGTATGGACGTGTTGACTTGTTTACAGCAATGTTCTGGTCTGTTTTTGCTGTAACTGAATAGATTACCAAATGGGTGCCATTTACATCTTAGTGGTGTATTACTTGTTATTCTGGGGATCTGCCTTTCTTCTGTAATATATTTCGAGAAAAGAGGCTTAAAAGCCACGCCAAATTCTATTTCAATACCTAGAAACTACATGGGTGAGGGCCAATAGTTTATTAGTATCTATACATACTCGAATAAAATCGTTGTTAGTAAACTAGTTGCCTTTGTCTGCACTATCTTGCTTGCGTAGACAAAATGTACTCATACTGTATTCACCCATAGACATAATCACTGATAAATGTTTCTCATTATCTCCCTCATAAGTCTCATCTGTTACACTAGCCTGACTATGAGGTACTGGCCTCTAGCCTATTATATGAAATGTGTCGATTGACAGCGCTTTTATTACGTCTTTGTATAGTCCTACGTCACAACTAATATTATATCGTAAGTCCGGGGAACAATGTTTGCGTTATATGTTGCTGATTTCTATATATTTTTCTATTCATGTTCATTAGGGACATTATCTTGTCCCTATATTGTAATGTGCTAATTTATAAAGCTAATCGATTGACTTCCAATAATAATTATGTTGAATAATCGAAAGCAATTTGAACATGAATAATTATATTTTGTCAGTATCAACTTCATCTTAAGCTTCGGTTTCAAATAAATATAAATAATTGAATAATGATATCTAATCTTATCTTTTTAATATTACAAGTAGAAATTCCTAGCATTAAGAAATTCATTGTATCCTATCTTAATGTTGGGAATACAGTAACATTTAATGCCAAGATATCCCCATTGTTGCTGAAACAACTACAATAGCTTACAATTCACTAAATGTCTCCGCGTATACAATAACATCCCTTACTATGAAGAAATAATGAAATCCGATACTCCTACGCTGTAACCTTTGAAATGGCAATACGCAACAAAACTGTAAAGGAACAAAAAGATACATTTAGAAGGCTAATTACATAATATAATGCCCGCACTTAATTATTTACAAAATGTCATAACATGTCATGTTTTACTGCAAAATTACTGGTTGTGCAAATCAGTGACACGTGACACCTGATCGGCTATTAATTGTTTGACGCAGTTTGTTATCCCCGTTCCTCCGCGTTGTGGTGTGCGTATACTTAGCTGTATCGCTAGTTGTTCAGAGCTGACCTTTTGTACCTACCTACTTTCTGGTAAAGGTCTTCGCGCCCACATTTGAAGAATGCAGTAGTAATGAGGGGTTTTTAGCTCGGCTCACTTGTTCGGTTATCATCGGTCCTCGTCGTGACTTACTCGGCTTTCGAACGCGTTTCCGTCACGAATTGGAAATTGTCAGTTGCTTTTGCGAATTTGTGTTGTTGAATGTCTGTCATTAAAATGTCAGAAGCAAGAAGTTTATACTTACTTCGATTATTTCTCCATACAGTGCTTGGTTATAAAGGCTAAAATAGCTAGAATTATTGCCGTTCTTAAGAAGATACGACTACAACTGTAAAAGTAATTACAGCTTCGTAATTAATTTAAGAATTGTATATAGTCGTGTTGGTTTATTGGGGATTACGTATGGTCCTTGTAACTTCTATCATCATAGTCTTTTTCCAATTTTGTTGGGGTGAGCTTTCAATTTAACTGGATTTCCGACCTCCACAACTTAGTTACTGGGTAACACGACACCCCTTGGTTATAAACTGGCTGTCAGAATTGCGACAGCCGAGACCAACGGTTTAACGTGCTTTCTCAGGCACGGATATTACTATAAAATACGGTGATATTGCATGGCCACCCATCTACGGACAGGCCTCGTCAAGCGTAGCTTAACCTTCGATCGACACTTGCTGCTGTTATTATTGAGCCACAAGCTTCGTTTGCAACTTGTATGGTATTAGTAAATTGAATATTTTGATAAATATCTTTGACTTAAATAAGTCATTATACTCATGCCCTTGTCTTAATTTATTTAGAGTCGCTACAGTATAACTTCACTTGGCATTTCCTTTGTCACCTTAAATATAATCTTTGTCATCTTAGAGTTTTGGATTATCTTTACTTACATAACATTGCAGCAAGGATTCTTCTAGGTATTTAATTAATACAGGCGTGCCTTTAGCACATCAAGAGATACATGACACCTCTCAATAACAACAATTAGTCACATATGAACTAGTAACAGTCAGTGGCAACCCCGACAATTGGCCCCGATATGATCAGGAGTGAATACCTCGGCCTACAATGAGTGCTGAACAAAGAGACACACAACAACACGTGTAGCTTGCACACTTGTGACACCAAGCAGACGACAACAGAAGGAACATCTCGTTAAGCAAGGCTTCCTCTGTCCTACCATTTTTGCTGTGTCCTACGGGGTCCATAATGATCTCATTTATATACCTACCACCTAAGAATTCGTATGGAAAGCCATTAAAGATATTGAGTATTGAATGTAGACAGTTCGCACACTCACACTCACGCTAATAAAACACCTGATCATGGTACAGACCCCTATGAAACCCATCATGAAACTATTCCATACGGTAAAGTTTTCTAAATAGAACCATATGAACCATATTTTTTTTAAACAATTAGATGAAGTTCTTTGCCTCATAAAATGAGAGGTAGACGGTTTTCATTGACAAATAACGTAGCCTTAGATTGATGTTGTTCTATTAAAATGGTCATCAATCGGCGTAAAAATTAGAACTTTGTTATATTAGTAGTGAGCTGGTCAGGTTATCATTAAAAACTGTTATCCTCGAAGCGTAATGCATTTTTTACAATTTATATTTATGCGCCATGTATAAAAGAAGGTGATTCTATTGCCCTGAATTGGCCACAATTCCAAACTCCGGACTGCTACTCAGAATATCCTGATGGAAACAATAACACTTTACTCCAACGACGATATAACACGTCCTATGCTGGATTTCCACGTCAATCAAAGTGAGCATGCTCAGCGAAAACCCTTGCATTTACTACTAGACCAAACTTACCGTTCACTGAAATTCTTTTTAGTTCTTCAGCGGTAGGATGTTATAGTGTAAAGTCTACCTTCTGATTAACCTTACCTTTTTGTACCACAGTGTTAGTATCTATGAGATACGTGCTACTTTGATTGGCTGAATGGTGTTGTGTAATCTCGTTGAATGACAATATAAGTAGAGCTGGAAGGTCGACGGTATTGTGCGTGGTTTTGCGAGGCGCACAAAGGCATGTTGTAAATCTATTTTAGGGAGATGATGAACAAAAAGTAGGTCAGCACTAATATGGAAATCTACTGACATATTGAGTACAGTAATATTGGGTATTTGAATCTAGGTATTTGATGAAGTGGTTGGTAAAGATGCACAAAATCTTTTCAGTCTTTAAGTGGAGCGCTGCAAGTGCAGTTATAGCCAAGTGGAGTGACCGGCGGATTATGAAGGCATAGGTTACGAGCTAAAACCCAAGGCACCTTTGACTAGTAGGATGAATGTACGTTTTGTATAATTACAAGTTTCACCGGCATGCCTGAGAGATATTTCTGGACGGTATGTAAAGCCAAGTTCGAGGTCCTGGGCGGTACAAAAGAAGAAGTGTAGTGTTGATCGACCCCACATCAGATGGGAAAACGATCTGGTTGCAAATTGACATTGGACTAAAAAAGCGTTATGGAACCTATGACAAACGCTTTTGTCTAACAGTGAACGGATGATTATGATGATGAAATACAAAAAATAAAGTTGTTGCGTTGTAACTCGACCACCTGTGACTACACTTACAGGCATTTACAGTTGTTTACTACCCTTTCTAAATGATTCAACAGCATCAAAGGCTTTGCGTTACTTAGTTATTCTTACTGCCTAATAAACTTCAACACATAACTGTTACTTTCTATAATACGATACAATTTCTGTCGTATCCGCGCTATTTGTGATAAATAATGGGACTATTAGTTGTAAAAGCAAGATATGCAAGCCTCAACAATTGATTGTTGATTACAATCAAACTAACGCTTTCTAACTGATTTATACTCTAAACAAATATATACATTCAAAATAACAGCTTTTTAAGTACGAAAGTTATACTAAAACTATTTGTTTGTCTGTTTGTTTAGAGGCTAAGGTCCAAAACGGCAGAATCAATTTTGACGGGATAATTATTTATTTATTTTTAAAACTTTATGCACTAGTAAAATAAACTTTACAAAGGCGGACGGCATTTTCTACCAGTCTACCTTAAGGTGGTGCAGAGACTGAACATGGTAGGCGCAAGAAAGTAACAAAAACTTGAAAGAAAAATAAATTACTATCTATGGATATTCACTGTCAAATAGCTGATATTATAAGCAGTTACTTAATAAAGAGATAAGGACAAACGCAGTCGCGGGCCCAGCTGTTTCTAAATATTTTTTGTATAATATTTAGAACCAGCAGGGCCCGCGACTGCGTTAACGTTATTAATAATTGTCCTATAGTATTATGAGCTACAAATGTGAAGTTAACAATATTACCTCAGTAGGTGGTCAGCCCTATAGAATACCCAGCCAGCCAGCTGCCAGCTTACACAGGTTCTGTTACCACTGATGTGCGAACTACTATACCAATCTGATAATTATTGTTAAATTTCGTGTTAGCTGATCGCGTTGGGCAACATTCCGGCCAAGGGACTCAACTAAACAATCTTACTCATTTTAACCGTATATACATATTATGTATACAATTCTTCTGCACTTGTGTTATGAATATCATTAACCACTAAACAGCTGCACCGAATTTAATTATTGTTTTTGTGTGGGTTAAAAGTGATCAAAATAATGTGAATAAGTGGTTTAATCACTCAAATATTTAATTAGAATCAGAACTGAAACCTACACACAGGTGGCGTCGTTCAGGCAGATCAACGTCTATCAGGTCCGCTAGTTTATAAGTTTAATATTCTATAATTTAACAGTTTCTAGACACCAGAGTTTCGTACACTTGTCCAATGTCCATTCAACAACCCGTAATGACTGTTTACATTAACGTTTCAACACGATACTTCGTTGATAGTGGGACAGCGGCTTTATTACTCGGTGGTGGTACAAGGGAGGGTAAATTGAATTAGTGGAGTTTTGTTTTTACCCTTTCGCGTGTTATTGCAGAGGGGAAAGTGTTATCAACACTATACAAACATTGGTGATGTTGTATGCGGGGAAAATGTAAAATTATTGTGTTTGATATTCGGTCCTACTTTATTGTTTGTTTCGTATGTAGCATGTTTTCTGTATATAATATATAAACAGGGGCACGGAGGCTTTTGCATACTCAAAAAATACTATGAAGATGTTACAGCTGTCATAGTAAAACTGTCAGTTTTGCTGCTCATAAAAAACCAAAATTTTATGGTTATAATATTTTTGATTTCCTATCTTTAGCATTACTGCGTCTAAAGGATTATTTCTATAAAAAAAACAGCATTTTCTTGACCCATTGGCCTGTGCAAAAGAAAATTCTTTATACCAGTCATATTGTTAAAGTATAAGTAAAAATTGTACTAACTGTAATACCTAGACGTGTAATTTATAAAAGTAGACATAATATCGCAAATGGACCTTAAGCCAGTGCAGGGTGATTCATTCCTTCTTTGTATCAAAAGCCCGCAGTTGAACAGTATCAAGCTACTGATTTTGAATAGGTAACTTTAGAGTTTATTGGCCACTCAAACTATCAAACTATCTTTTGGAATGGGCAATTATATTATTTTTTACTTAGCTTGACAAGTGCCTGTAAACAGAGCACCGCGCCCGTGGGTCACATTGTTACCATACTTTATTATATGTTATTCTGTTTGTAATATTACATAATGTAAATGTTTGTTGTTCCTATTAATAAAAAAAAAATGTGCCTTTTAATGATCCAATTACAATAGAAAAAAAACCGACTTAAAAAAACACTAACCGGTGTAAAATAACTCTAAATTAGGAAGTCTGTGGCTTTGGTGGTTTTGTCTTATTCATGATGGGCCACCGACTTCCGAATTTAGAGTTATTTTACACCGGTTAGTGTTTTTTTAAGTCGGTTTTATTTTTTGCAAAAAAGTTTTTATTTTTCCATTTTTAGTTGTTCCCATACAAATATTTGCCATGAATTTATATTATATTGTTAATTGTTAACAATACATATTATGTCATGGTAATAGGGTTATCTACTTATCCCTATCAAAAGAAACTTAACATACCTAACGGTCGAAATTTAGGTATATTGTACACATCTGCGTACCCCTCAGAGCATACAGGCGTGATGATACGTCCTGATGTTGTATAAACAATAAACATCCAAGCGATTCCAGCAATCACGACAGATTTGCCGTCTATTTTTGAAGAGTTCTGTTCTATATCTCCGAAGATCAGCACCTTATTGTAGTGATACCAACTAATACCCGCGCTCCGCTCCTATCTTAATTCATTTATGTAATTGGAGTCGGAACTAAGTTATCAAATACCGGAGTACATGAAGTTTTATTGAAGTGTTGTTAAGTAGGTCGGTTCTCATCAGTGCTTAGTATCCGTGGTTTTGTTGTTAAACGTTGTTCGAGTGGTGTAGTACTTGTCTCTGTGATTTTAGTTTATAATGGAATTTAATTGTGAAGTGTACTTTAGGTTGCCTTGATTGAAATAATTGAATGTTAATTGTTATATACAAGTAGTAATGATTTTCGTATAGCAGGCGGCGTTGATGGTAAATCTTGACCTTCTGATGGTCTAGATTTGTACTCAATTTAGATCAAATAAGAGGTCTCTAAAGAGTGGACTTGATACCACTGGCGTGGCCTACTGTGTATCGATTTAATAGAAAGGTCAGAGTTCAATTTTCAGACCTTATTCCGTTTTTATTTAATCAATTTTCTTCTGGCGATATTATTTCTTTCTTCAATACAAAACTCGCTTGTATTATTAACCACAAAGAATGGATTAAGTCTTTATTTGCTAAAAATGTAGGCACATAAAAGAAGTTCTTAAATTATACATATAACAGGATCCTTGTACATTCTGACTTATAAAGCATGCAAATATCAAACAAAATAATGGATAATTAAACATAAAAGACTAACAACAATATGTCTATTTCATATATTTTATATCCAAAACTCACTTGTATTTGGATTGTAATAATTATGTTTGGTTGGATTAGTAACTTGGGTATAATGCACTAAATAGTCATTTCAATATGTAACTAATCTAACCCGCTTGTACTGGGTGTTTGCCAAATCTTACACGATTCCGGCTGTGTTACCATATTAATATTAGTAAATACGATACAATCGTAGGTAGTTTAAGATTATGGGTGTAACTAATGACCCCTGGTCAGTCACGCTATTATAGGACAGTAATATTTCAGTAACATGGCAGTACTGGTTGAATAACAATGAACACACATAATTTAATTATAAAAAATTGGAACATTATTATACAGGGAAGGGTTTTTATAGGCTCTTAATAAACTAATGCGCTTCACCATCATTGATTGCATCACTGCTTTACCAGGTGAAATTAAGACAAACTAACAACTAGTTTATAATATTAAAAAAAAATATATTTTAAAACTTAGTGAATATTCCTTACCTATACAAGCGTAAATAATAGTGCTGTTAAGCGTCACTCCAGCATTTAAATCCACAAGCAAAATTGCGTAACACAATTTATCTCGCACGCAATCCTAAAATTCCTAATCCGTAGTTAAGTACCTACATTTAAAAGTTTTTACAAAATCAAAGGCATGAATGACCATTGTAAGTCTATCATTAGTTAGCTTCCAATTTAAACAGATGTAGTAATTTTACATGCAGTGTCTGCCTACCTGAGCTCTATATTCGGTTACTGGGTAACATGATCACCCTACCGTGTGTCATTGTAGTATTATATGTTACCCAATAGGGCTGCCTATTTGGTACTCACTTACTTAGCTTTGAACTGCTTACCTGCAAGAAAAAACAAGCCGTTACGTTTATGTTCACAGTAGGGCTATCATAAGCAGCGGCGTGGAGGAAGTGACTCGTATAATACAATCAGTTTGACAGCGCCGCGTAATGCACCGCTTATTGGTGTGCGGGGGCACATCGCACTGCGCGTAACGCACTTACCCAACTGCATTCCATTTTATTTGAAATCTTGTAATTCTACTGAGGTTTCTGTTTACCCTTTTCGATAAAGAAGTTTTTAAGTTGTAACATAATAAACCACATCACGACTGTTATCCCTGAAGGGTTAGGCAGAGGTGTACACCCAAATTTTGCCAGTTAAGTTCAAGCTCTATATGTATAATAGGGGGTGAGCCTATTGCCATCAATCGGGTTTTTTATTATAGGTTGTATTCTCTCTAATGGTCATGCTTAAGTAAGCATAATTTCAATGTTTTTAGTATATGTCTAATAAAAATATGAGTCTACAAACAAATGCAACTTGCGCAGTTGCTTATGTTTTATTATCATCACCATTGTCCTGCTTTTTTCAATTGATTTCGGGTTGCAGCATCTTCATCAATAGACACCTCTTTCCTAGCCCATTTCAACTTATAAGTCACTAGCAGACGTTACGCGGTTTCACCCGTAGTTCCTGTTCCCGTGGGATTACAGGGATAAAAAGTAGTTTATGTCATCCGGGAATAGTACCTACCAGTGCAAAAAAAAATTAAATTAGATAATTTGTTCCCAAGATTACTCCCTACATACAAACTTACAAACAAACAAATTTACCTCTTCATACTATTGCTATAGACTATAGAAGATGAACAATTTAATTAAATCATAATACAACTTAACATAATTAACTTCTAAACGGTTAAGTTAAAACGTCTCGCTGAAGGTAACTGAACCACAAAAATCAAAGCAGCAACAGAAGCGACAAACCGTGTTAAATTATTCAAAGAAAAAAAACAAGAACCTCACATTTGCATACGAACACTTCATAAACTCGTTCGTTTCGGGTCCCACCCATGCACCGCACTCAAAAGGACCATTAATGCTGTATAAATAAAGCTCATAATCCTTTGACAACCTTTAAGAGTCAGCTTGCAGGAGTGGAACTCAAAAATACCACATTAATTGGTAACATTTTTAAATTCTCGCCGCAGTGATTTGAATTCTATTCCGTTGTGATAAGAGTGAGGTATAAGTGAATTTTGGAAGTATAAAGGTAGAGACAGACTGGCGGTTGTATATGAGTGAAATAGTTAGTGTTGCCGCGTGAGTGCAGTGTAAATTTGCCGATCTCGTTGTGTGGCAAGCCGTTTATTTCGTCCCCACAGAGGCTTTGTGATTTGTTTTATTGATATTGCCTTATGTTTGATGGCTGGTGCGAGGGAACTGGAGTATTCTCTCGAATGGACTCGTAGAGTGTTTTATCTGGAGTGGAAGTGGAAGACAGGGATGGGACACGAAAGGCGTAAATTTTTTTTAAACATGTTATTTTATAAAAATTGTTTCGAGGGTTCAAGAGTTCAGTTTTTGAAATCACCATATTGTCATCAAATCACCTCGACCTGCTGAAGTGAAGTGAAGGCGATTTGAGCTGTCATTGCATATGCTTGCCATTGACAGTTTAACACTTTTACTGAATCAACCAGCTGTTCATTTCATAAGTTTGTTTTAAATAGGGAGTTATATAAATGCAGCATTTGTTATAAGGTAATTTTCTTTTTTAAAATCCATACTGCCAACTTTGTATAAAACCAAAACAAACTTTACAAATTAATTTTGTTAACGCCACCCTCGACTTACCTAGCTCACTTACTTACAGGCAAAGTTATTCAGAAAGTAATCGTTCCCTACCTTGAAACACTAACTTATTTAGTACACACGACTTGTACGTAAATAAACTTTACCTCGCTAAGTTTCAAATGAAAATGTTACAAAACAAATGTTAGTTTCAGCACTTTCATGCCTCGCGTACAAAGTGGAGTTGTCAAATTGTTAAGAGTGTCTGTTGGAGACTGGGAGCTTATACTTTAGGTACCTATTACTTAGTATTTGATGAATATTTATTTAAGCCCTTATTATGCACAGTCTTTAATGATGAATTGACAAATTGGCTAAGCTAAGAATGATTTTCCAATAAATTATGCTATACTAGATTCTTAATAGTAGGACATATTGTAACAATAGCAGACGTCATGCGGTTTCACCCGCGTAATTCCCGTTCCCGTGGGAATACAGAGATTAAAAGTAGCGTATGTCACAGGGATAGTGTAGCTTCCCAAAACATTGAAAGAATTTCTTAAATCGGTCCAGTAGTTTTGGAGCCTATTCAATGCAAACAACGTACAATCAAACAAAAAATCCTTTTTTTATTTCTCAATTCTTCAAAGTATCTACAGTCACATTTCGCCAGCTATGTTTAAGTTCTACGTAATAGGAGGCGAGCATATTGCTATCTGGGCTAATCTGAGCACAAAGTCAGATTTCGGGCGACTACTGTAAAATTCTAGATGGAAAAACCCGAGAATCATGGTGGCGACCAACGAGGTATACTCTCACAAATTTTAATGGAAAATTACGTGAAAATTTCAATAACAAGAGAATTGAATGATATAAAATGTCAGTCAATTTCCAAGTTGGAACAAAACAAGGGTCAATGGGTAGTCAGCTGTTTTGGTTCCCGCCTGCGAGTGCTGTGAGAATCTAATGACACGTACACTGCAGTCGGAGGCGACACGCAGTCTGTCATTCAAGTGACGTGCATTGCACGCGAAGTTCACTGCCATATTGTAGGTACTTCATGAAGGTTTCAAATGTATTCCAATACAAAGTCTAACAATTGTTAGTAGTTTAATGTATGTATTTATTTTCACAACACTACACCTAACTTTTATAAATCGGTAACATTATTAACCTTTCAATCGTGTCAATTAGAGACACAATAGAAATTCAAGACAGTGACAGCGCGGACACCGGTGTCCTCTTGGGGTTTAATGAATTAATGTAATTTAAATAAGTTAGATAGATTATTTAAATATTAATTAAAATATCTAATAAAGACGCTACAGTGAGCTTGGAAGCTCACTGTAGCGTCTTTATTAGATATTTTACACACAAATATTATCACACAAATATTACCAATTTTTGTTGTGTTATAGCCTTACTATTTTGTTGAAAAAAAAAAAATTAAGTACCTACCAACCAACGGGGTTAATAGAAACGCATGGGTAAGAGGTAAAAAAAGTAAGTTAAAAATTGTTTGCTACACGTGTTGTAATTAATTATACCTAATAATATGATTTCGACATCTTGTCAGGAACACAAAAATATTGAACGTGATAACCAGGCGGTTATCACGTTCAATATTTTCGTTTCGTTGTTCGTTTGACGGTACTACTTTACTGTACACTGTACAATATTACAATTACTTTATCTGGGTTATTTTATTCCAAAACCCTAACGTATAGGTACTAAATAGAAAGCACACAAGTGATGTTCTCAGGTCAGGCAGCCGACAACGGGGCGGCGACGTCTCGACACGCGCCTACGCAGCGCCACAAACAATCGCACGCACATAAATCTCTTTACGCAACAAATGCGCCGCACGCGCAATGTTTGCATGATGAGGCGTTTTATTTGGAGCGACGGCGACGCGCGACGCTTATAAATTTGACGTCATGGATTGTATATGGTACTGTGAAACTTTATTAGGCAAAAACCAAGATGTCGTTAAATACTGTATCTACTATATTTAAATTATTCTAAATTCTTGACGGAAGATATTCAGGACAGTACCTACTCTATGCCTAGGTACTACAATTTAAATGATGCGATAGGGTCTCGTAGGTACTTTCCCTCAAATAAATTATAATTTAATTATGTTTAAATCTAATTTAAATATGATTTAAATGATAATTATTGAGAATAAGGGGCAGGTGACACAGCTGTAAGACAGTTCTCAACAAACGGCAGACATGCATGCATCAAAATCAAAATCAAAAGTCATTTATTCAAATTAGGCTGAGGATCAGCACTTTTTGAACGTCAAAAATTACATAAGACAGTCCCCCAAAACGCCCGCCCTTCGCCACTTCCTAGTGTTTTTTTGCTGGGAAGAAGAAGTGGCGGAACAAACTCCCCAGCAACACGTCTGTCTGATATGTTAGAAGAACAATACATCAGTAATACGAGTAGCTCAACCATTTTTCTCGGAGCTCAACGACCCGACAAACGATGCGCACCGGTGCTAGTTCTTCCACCTACTCCGGTTATGTGAAGGTGATCTCCATTTCAGAAGGTCATTATTAAGAGTCAACGGGGCGGCGACGTAGTAACATGCGCCTACGCATCGCGGACAATAAGCACGCGCTCGTATATCAAGGTATGCACTGCTTTTGTTAAGAATATGGTGAGAATGAATTCTGATGTCATCAGGATAAAAATAATCATGAGTGTTTGTTTGTAACAAATGACTGTTTAAAACACGACTGATTGCTTAAGTTGTGTATTACTTATATGATTATTATAGGAAAAACAGATAGTCATCAGAATTTGCAATTTATATTTTTAACCGACTTCAAAAAAAGGAGGAGGTTCTCAATTCGACGGTATGTTTTTTTTTTGTGTTTCTTACGCGATTACTCCGCCATTTATGGACCGATTTTTAAAATTCGTTTTTTATTTCATAGGGTATACTAACAGATTGGTCCCATTTGTATCAAAACTTATATCTGATGAGAGATCTTCGAGGAATTGAGGGAACTCTTCAAAAAATATAGGCACACACGTACCGATTTTAACATTTTTAGTAACAAATCAAGCATTTTCATTTAGAAAGTATCATTTGGTGAAGAAAGACTGATGAAGAAGACAGGCAACGGAACTCTTCAACGCATAACAGCAAATTATTCGCGATTGCTATAGTCAGATGTCTATGCTGAGCTTTTGTTTTTCCACTACATAACATTATGCCATTCTACTTTAAAAGGGGCCCGGCAGAGATGTACAGATTAATGTTTAGATAGAACTTCTTTAGCAATTGTTATCCAATTTCAATGATTCTTTCAGTTTTGAAAGACTTTCTTTTTGCATACAAAGAAACTAAAAAGTACAAAATAAAAACTTTTTTACAAAAAAAAAACAACCGACTTCTTAAAAAAACTAACAGGTGAAAAATAACTCCAGTTTCGGAAGTCGGTGGCCAATAATGAACAAAACAAAACCACCAAAGCCACAGACTTCCAAAACTGGAGTTATCTTCACCTGTTAGTTTTTTAAGAAGTCGGTTGTTTTTTTTTTTCCTGTATGTAAATGGACGTTCTGTAGCAGTGCGTACAAATACATTTTATTATGATAAAAGATATAAAAAAATAAATCAATAGGTAGGTATATGTATAAATAAAGATGGAATTTATGATAAGATACTATTTGTAATCACACGAGTAGGGATATTTTTGACAAATTAATGCCTACATGTTTTAAATAATACTATAAGAAATGACGAATATTAAATTTTGCACACATACATGTTGTACCTACATGAATCGGTAAATGATTTACCAAGACATTTAACTAAGCCAATTTAGAAAAAAGAAAAATCTTCCATTCTAATTAACAAACATTGAAATACGTTACCCAACCCTAATAAATTATTTTATCGATTCTAAGTTCTTAAAATTCCACGAATCCACGAACGTGATGTTTAAAATACGAGTGTACCCAGTAGCTTCACATACAGTACCTATCTATTACATTTCGCTCGATACACAATTGCATAAACCCCTGTGACATCAATCATTCCACCCCTTTCAATACTTACTCAATTTACTCTGAGCTAGTCGCAGCCAACTTGATTTAACTTTCTAGACAGTTATCCTAAGTGTTTCTCCGTGTTCGTAATATCAATGTTTTCTTTAAAAGTTTAAATCCGAGGGAAGCGTTTCAGGGTGTGTCGAGTACTTATGAAACTGTTGTAGATTATAATCCCTGGCACAAAAGGCTCGATTACTTACTTTTGAGTAAACGAGAGAGTTAGAAATGTAGATATAAATCATCAACTTAGCTGTTTCAGTTAGTTTATTATAAGCATCTCTGATATTATTTACAGACTTCAAAAAAAGGAGGAGGTTCTCAATTCGTCTGTTTTTTTTTTTTGTATGTTTGTTATGCGATTACTCCGCCATTTATGGACTGTTATACGATATTCTTTAATCAAAAACCCGTCGTGAGACAGATTAATTTCTAAAAATAACTTCTTAGCAATTGCTAACCAGTTTGAATGATTATTTCAACTTTTGAAAGACTTATCTTTAGGATAAAAAAAACTAAATAAAAATAAAATTGCGAAAAAAACCCAATAATTAATGAAACATAAGCACCAAAGCCACAGACTTCCGAAACTAGAGTTATTTTATACCTATTAGTGTTTTTTAATTAAGTCGGTTGTTTTTTTTTTGTAAAAAAGTTTGTTGTTATGTAAAATGCTATCTCAAAAACATATGTATCGTTATAAGACATATTTATTAAAGGCCTACACAACAAATTACTAAACGAATTTAAATCATCATTTTGTTTCATTCAATCTTTTGAAGATGACAAAGACAGAATAATGTTATAGTCACGTTTAGTTCTAAAAACATTTAGTATTTTGTGGGGCATGCATGCTTTCATCAATTCATCATCACTCCACAGGAATAGTACCTACCGACAGTAGGCCGCTCACCAGTGACACACTTTTGCACGTCATTTTCTAACTAGTAGATGAGTTCGGTGTTTCACTATCTGACTACTCTGAGAAGAAGCACCGAAAGAAACTCAGAGGTCACAGTTTCTTTTAGTTCCTTGTTTTATTAAATCTCCGTAGAAGATTTGCCCAAAGTCTAAGACCTTATCCAGATATACGCGCGAGCTTGACGAGTTTAATAATACATTGCTGTTCAGCTAGAAGCTCTCTAAATAATCTATGCAACATTCATAGCATTGAACTTAAAATCGCGTTTCAATTCGTAGCGAATTCGTTCTTTCTGTACAAGAAATTAGTGTTTTCAAAGACGTGTGGTCGACTGTACCGACGTACTCTATCCCGAACGCCCCTAACATGATGGTCCCCTCAGCGATACATCAACGCCTGCGCATCCCCGCTGCACTAATTACTGAAACATCGCCGACAACGGACAGCGCTGAGTAATCAAATGCTTTGTGACTATAAATACCTACAGACAGGGTATGAGGCCTTCTATGGATCAGGCTTGTTATGAACTAGTGCTTTATGTATGTTATTAACTAACAGCCACCCGCAACATTATCTGTAAATTAACTTTTATAAATTGTAGCCTAAGTGTTATTCTAAAGTATATCTAAGCTTTATTATACTGTACAGTTAAATACGTTCATCAAACACCGAACTTCCTTACTCCCAAATTGAAAATAATAGTAGAATAGTACGAAACTAGTTAATATGGGCAATTAAGAGTTTGGAGTTTATAATTATGAACTTCTCGTATACTTACAACACTGAAAATGGGAATCATGCGCTGGACATTAATCAGCGTTGCAAGCACGAATCTTATTCATATAATATCACGACTGAATCCCGTAGGGTTAAACAAGGGTGAAAATGAAGAACACCCACATGTCACTACTTATGTTATAGTCATAACTTGCTATTGAGAAAACTCTGATAAAAAACCCTAGATTTCATAATACTATTCAAGACCCCATGCTCAGACCAGCGAAGGAGTCACGGAACTCGGAATTCATTAACATACCGACCCGAATTCTATGATATAAAATCACATTTATATGATTTGTTTCAGATGTACGCACCGCTGTACTTTTAAGGGCTTACAATTAATATTGCCTGTTGTTTTATCCAGAGTCAGTCTCTGTTTTAAAGTTCACTTAACGATAAGCAAGTTACTTAATCGTGGACCAAATTTTCCAACTTCATCGCTATTGTATTATACGAGATAATAAGCAGCGGTGTTATTCTTTAATTTCAACGTCATGACGGAACAAGACGTTCTGCTTAAAATAAAAATGTGGTACGGAAGATGTTTCTTAGATAAGCAGAGCTTTAGGGCTTTATCACACTAGCGAGTTGCGAGCGAGTGCAAAGCGGGGCGAGTGCGCAGCGATCCCGCCACGAGTTTACATCGTGTGCGCAGCGAGCGCGCCGCGTGTGAGCAGCGAGTTCGATAAAGGTGATAAAGGCCTTAATGTACGGTAATATAGTTAAATTCTATGTCCTATGACTAACACGACGAATAAAACCTGATCCATGATCTGTAGGTACAGTATTTCGGAGTATGTAACTGATTTTTGTCTTTAATAAATAAATCAATCTGTTGTTTCTACTCCAGCTACTCAGGCTGAAAGGAAATTAGAATCCTTGTCTTACAATATAACAAGGTATTTTCTCTAGAGTCCAACAATCTCTTATCTAATAAAAGCACTGGCTTCTAAAATAACTATTTTTCTAGCCAATAAAATAATAGCTCAATGTCTGTTGGAACTCGTACGCAAGTCGTACGGCGCGGTGGCTCCGACTATTAGTTGACGAGTACTTCACTATAGCCGCGGTAACGAGCCGACTTGAGAATCACTTGAGATTGTGGCCAGTGGACAAGCGAATGAATCACAAACCCTTTATTTAGTTTCGCAGTAAACTTAACAAGAGAGTAAGAAGTTGATGAAGAAAGTATCTAACTTTCTACATAAAGGTACAAGTCCAAGATGTACAGACGCCAGAACATCAACCTACCCACATGTGTCAAATTTCTTTGACAGGTCTTCAACTTTATTCTAAACAATATAAGGTTCATGTTCAATTGGGACTTGTTAGTTTGGGGCAGGTTATGTGCTGGCGTCTGTACATAGAATAAAATAAAGTAACGATACTTGCTTAATAAACGCGCTACTACTGAGCATGAGGTCCCGGGTTCGAGGCCCGGGTCAGGCAGTGTTAAAGCGTTTTTAAGTTATACCATATTTCTCAGTAGCAGCCCGGATCTGGATTCGTGCCTTATTGATGGCAATAGGCTCGCCCCCTATTACATGGGACTTAAACATAACTGGCGAAATGTGGGTGTATTACCAGGCACACCTCTGCCTTACCTTTCGGGGATTTTAAGCGTGAAGTTATGTTTTGTTATTAACTTACTTTTTATTTCGGTTATTTATGTTTGACAGTATTTCAAAATAACTTTCAAAGGGCAGAATAACCTCGTTGCGTATGCAGTGTCGAAGTGTGTAGATATTTGCGTAATAGTGACATAGCTAGATTTGCAACGTCAAAAAAGGTACTATCAGAGTTAAGTACAGACATAATATCGTGTAATTATTACGACCCCAAAACAAAACAAAAGATTTATTGATAAAATTATATTCATTTTACATTAAAACTTCCTCCACACAAATAAGCTCACACCCCTATTTTCTTACCAGTATTTTATTATCCAATCAGAAGCAATCCGGTGGTATTAAGTCAGCTACCAAGAAATCCTTCAGATAAAGATTATATTTTTTCATGAAAAAAAAAAAACTTGGGAACACAGGCGGCACAGAAATTACTTTCCCTGAAATATGTACTTTACTAAACGTTTCAAGAAATTTGTTTAGAGAGAAAATAATTAACCCGGAGGCACCGAGGAAACTGGAATTGGTTTTTAAACGTTTTAATTTGAATACGAAAATTAAAAATTAGTTTTTGTAGGGGGTGACTTGCTTTGTAAGAGATTGCAAACAATGCCCGGCGGCCATTATAGATCTTGCGACACGAGTTAGACATGACAAGCGATGAAGGAGCATTGAACCATATTTTGTTTTCTCTGTAACATTTCTGTCTTCTTCTTCTGTGTTTCTTCAGTTTGACTCACTTTTGACTGCCTCGTTGGTCTAGTGGTCTAGTGGTTTGATCCCCGAGTCGAGAAGTTTTATTGAGTTTTCCATCTGGAATTTCTCAGATAGCAGCCCGGAGTCTGGATTTGTGCCCTATTAATGGCTATAGGATCACCCTCTATTACATGGGACTACCTGGCGAAATGTGGGTGTACTACCAGGTACGCGTCTGCCTACCCTAATTACAGGCGTGATGTTATGATGTTTATGTTACTTAATAGTCTAAGATCCCGTTAAGAACGACCTTATTACTTTTTTATATTTAATTTAATATGTCGATAAATATATTGCATATGGGTTGCCTAAAAAATTTCAGTCCAGGATATTATGATTAATTAATAATCAAAAAAAAAATTGTTCACCGGTTTGGTAAATGGACAAATTCCATAGGTTCCATATTTATTGACGTCATATTAAGTTAAATATAAAATAGGTTTCATCCATAAAACAGGTCGGTGAAGGTCGTTCTTAACGGGATCCTATACTATAAGCTTTTCTTAGTCGCAGGCAGGCAACCGCATTCTCAACCTGTCGGCTTGGATTAACCACGGTATGAGCAAAGTTTCGCACTTCGTTGAAGTCAGTGCAAGAGAAGAAGACTATACTTAAGGAAGTGGGCACTTTACTAACACGCTCGCTTCAACGTCAAATGAGAGTTGAAATCCAGTGCGCATTTTTCAAACACCCGTTTGAACTAGACTAGACCTAATAGTATTAAAAGCCAAAACTATCTGTGCAAGCAAAACCAAGAAGCAAATACAGCGTAGAGCCGGAAAAGAGCACTTACATAAGCAAGCACTCCCTATTTACGAGAGGGGTGTTCTTCTTAACTCTTTCGCGAGTTTCGTGGCTCCTCACTACAGGTAGGTTTCTCAGTAAGTCAATATTTGAAGTTACACACGACGATTGGAAATAAACTGTGTCTATACGAGGGTAAGGAGAGGTGTATCGATCACTGCAGAGTTGATAGTTTGCGTAAAGTACCGATGTTGGTTTAGACTCGTGAGCGACAAGTGTGGCTTCAGGGGTGCTAAGAAGGCAGTTTCTGGGGGCTTCAAGACGGATATCTAGCAGAGTTTTGATATAGTCAGCGGCATTTATCACGCTCGCTTAGAATTCCGAAACCAATTGAATTGTTAAAAAAGACCCTAAAGATCCGATTTCATTTTTTATTTTTGATATTCAACACGAAGAAAACCACTTGTGAACACTTTGTAGTGATCATAATACTGGTTATTAAATATGGGACACGTCATGAACAAACATACTTTTTCTTAATATTGTCGGTGAAAACTTTTAATTCTATAAATCTATATCGAATAATATCTGTATCCTAGCTGTAAGTTTTCTTAAGGAATAAAATAAAATAAAATAAATTACGTAACTTCAATCTTTTTTTGCCATGGGGCCTACCCCCATGGCAAAAAAAGCTTGAGGTTACGTAAGTTACAGAAAACAATGATTGCCATCTGCTACGATTGTTACATACTTCTTTTGAACAAGTTAAGACAAAATATAAAATAAAATGACACGTAAAAGTGTTTATAGTAACTTATTTACAGAAAAAATATATCATTCATCATTTAAGTACTAATTAATTCTTCAGACCTAAAAACATTTGATGGTACGCTACAAAAATTACACTTGTTTGTTAAGCCATTTGAATATAAATTTATGTATTATACATACGTACACTCATGACCTCGCAGTTTTTATTACTAGTCTTTGGGTAGCAACATAACTATAACCATGAGTCAGTTTTGAGCCATTTTCGTAGATTTCGAAACCCCATATCTGTTATCAGATTGAAGTGGACAGTGATTATTAAGGAGTTATTATTTAGTCACGTTGTGCAGCCAAGCGAGCTACCAAATCTAACACGAAGTATTTTATCATCGGTTGATCTGCAAAATTACTGTCATGTTTCTGACAAGATTGATATTAATTTTACCACACACCCTTCAGAAAATGTTAACTTACGCAACACGTGAATCAGCATAAAAACAGTTAAATTTATAATTATAAATATTTTATTGAATACAAGGACAGTTAAATTCCAGATAAATTATTGTTAGATCAAATTTAAGCCAAAAACATAATTTGAAACAATCAAACATTGCAAGGTTGTGCCTAGAGGAGCCGAGGTTTTCTTTACACCGCACGTTAGTGAAAACACAAACTGGCTCAACGTAGTGTGAATTTTTAATAAAATGCCAGAGCATTGTTTTTGATACCTACTACAGATTTGCAGATTTTCCATTAACTGAACATTCAAAACAAAACATTTAAGATAGATCGCACACACTCGTTCCTAATTTTTTTTTAACTAGCTGCCCCGGCAAACTTCGTTGTGCCTTAGAGTCAATTCATTGCTCTTATTTTTTTTTTATATTAGATATACATACGTTGAATAAGACGATAACAAATAAATCCAAACCAATAATAACTACTACTACTTTTAAATTACAACATGTATATATACCCTAACCTAACTGACCATACCTATCCTATAGCTAACCCAACTATCTGACCTAACTACCTTACTAAAAAATACTAAATTCATAATTTTAATCTGAACTATTGCCTCTATGTTACATACAATAATTTATGCCTATAGTTTTCCCGGTCTACTTTAATTAAAGTCCTAACAGTAAAATAAGTTCTATTTGCAAAGAATTATTAAAGTTCGTCTCTGTCATCGTAAATTGATTTCTGAAATATAAGACTTTTTTATGCTACATAAAACCTCTAAGTTTAGTAACAAAATAAATTTCAGAACGTCGGTGCGTATTATAAATTGACAACCTTACCTTCTTGGGTTTAGCTTAAGACTTGTCAATTTCAAATTGTCACCTGATAATGAACTGGGAAGTTTGACTCCTATCATGTCATCCAAGATGGCGCTGCGTTTGAAAAATGTTTGAGACAACCGATATTCTTGATATTTATTTTTATGATGTCGAACAGGATAAAAAGTATCCTATGTCCTTCTCCTGGCTCTAAACTACCTCCCTGCTAATTTTCAGCTAAATCGGTTCAGCCGTTCTTGAGTTATAAGTGAAGTAACTAACACGACTTTCTTTTATATATATAGACTAGCTGCCCCGGCAAACTTCGTTGTGCCTTAGAGTCAATTCATTGCTCTTATTTTTTTTTAATATTAGATATACATACGTTGAATAAGACGACAACAAATAAATCCAAACCAATAATAACTACTACTACTTTTAAATTACAACATGTATATATACCCTAATCTAACTGACCATACCTATCCTATAGCTAACCCAACTATCTAACCTAACTACCTTACTAAAAAATACTAAATTCATAATTTTAATCTGAACTATTGCCTCTATGTTACATACAATAATTTATGCCTATAGTTTTCCCGGTCTACTTTAATTAAAGTCCTAACAGTAAAATAAGTTCTATTTGCAAAGAATTATTAAAGTTCGTCTCTGTCATCGTAAATTGATTTCTGAAATATAAGACTTTTTTATGCTACATAAAACCTCTAAGTTTAGTTTTGTAAGAAGTTGTATGATGAGACAACGCTTCCAAGTGAATTGATTGAGTTATTTAAGTTTTGGTATGGCCATCAAACCAATATGGTGAGGTGGGCAGGCGCGCTATCCGACCCGTACGGGCTGGAGTGTGGGGTCAGGCAGGGGGGTCTGACCTCACCGAAGCTCTTCTGTCTGTATGTGGATCGGCTGGTTCGTGAGCTCAGCGGCACTATGGTAGGTTGTTCAATTGACGGAACACGTGTCAATAACATAAGTTACGCCGACGACATGGTGCTGCTGGCCCCATCAATCAGCGCCCTCAGGACGCTGTTGTCGGTTTGTGAGCGATATGCAGAGGCCCAGGGTCTTAGATATAATGCAAAGAAGAGCGAGTGTCTACTATTCAAGGCAGGCACTAAAAGCTATGCTGTACCACCTATTAAACTTGTGGGGACAGTTCTTGAGTGGGTTACCTCTTTCAAGTATCTGGGGCACTGGGTCACTGCTACGCAGACCGATAATACTGACATGGAGAGGGAACGTAGGGCGCTGTCAGTCAGGAGCAATATGTTGATCCGTAGGTTTGCAAGATGTTCAAACAATGTTAAGACTACTCTTTTTAGGGCATTCTGCCAATCTTTTTACACTTGCAGCCTATGGGTCGACTACACGCAGAGGGCTTACAGCGCCCTACGAGTCCAATACAATAACGCATACAGGGCACTGTTGAGGCTGCCGCGACACTGCAGCGCATCAGGGATGTTCGCTGAGGCACGTATAGACGACTTTTATGCGATCATACGAAAGCGTGTTGCTTCTCTGATGTGTCGCGTGCGGGGCAGCGCTAACAGTCTCTTGAGGACTGTGGCGGATAGGGTGGATGGCCTTATATTAAAACACTGGACGAGGACGCAAGTGTGGCCTACTAACCGTACCCAGAAGTAGTGTTTGTTTGTTATTGTTTATTATCGTTCCTGACATGTTTATTAAAGATATATTTATATGATTGAATTAATGATTTTGACATGATTAATGGTGACTTTGACTTTATTTTTAACAATTTTGACATTATCATTATTAATTATTTTGACATCATTAGTAATTACTTCCTACAATTTCCAATTATATGTACTAACACTAGCGTTTAAGTTGTGTATTACTAACAAATTGGATTGTATGATCTGTAAAATAAATGATTATTATTATTATTAGTAACAAAATAAATTTCAGAACGTCGGTGCGTATTATAAATTGACAACCTTACCTTCTTGGGTTTAGCTTAAGACTTGTCAATTTCAAATTGTCACCTGATAATGAACTGGGAAGTTTGACTCCTGTCATGTCATCCAAGATGGCGCTACGTTTGAAAAATGTTTGAGACAACCGATATTCTTGATATTTATTTTTATGATGTCGAACGGGATAAAAAGTATCCTATGTCCTTCTCCTGGCTCTAAACTACCTCCCTGCTAATTTTCAGCTAAATCGGTTCAGCCGTTCTTGAGTTATAAGTGAAGTAACTAACACGACTTTCTTTTATATATATAGATTCATTTATCGAATTAGGTACCTAATATTTTTGCTTGTCTATGCTAATCCCCTGCGCTAAGCGAGGTTAAAATGAAGTAATGTTTTTGGTAGATATCGCTACCTTTTCTTCGCTACGCATCCTCGAACATCCGTGTATCGTCTAACAGTGGAAACTTATGATCGACAACTTTATATCGATTTCCTGATGACGTCCCTTAAAATAAATAAACCGTTAACACGCGCGTCTTCAATAAATAACTTCAAACAGACGGCAACCAACTGTTGTATCAATCAGGTTGTCAATCACTCAGCAGGTGATATTTTATCTAGTGTTGCCACAATACAGATTAGTTGGTACAGAAGAGTCACTGAAACCATAATTAACTTTAGGCCCACACTAGTATTTTCTACCACGATGTTTACCTTTTTGCAGACACTGATAAAATACATACCATACGTTCAAACAAATTGTTCTGTCAGCATATAAACTATGGACTTGCCGCAGATTTGTCCGACCGTACTTAAACGAATGGAAAAGTATATTATTGTGTATACCTACCTACCTACACTATACATAGAAGCGTGGGCTCTAGTTATTGTATAAAAACTATTATTTTTAACCTACTTCAAAAAAGGAGGAGGTTCTCAATTCGGTTGTATTTTTTTTATATCTGATGAGGGGTCCTCGAAGAGTTGAGGGAACTCCTAAAAAAATATAGGTACACACGCACCGATTTTTACATTTTCAGTAACAAATCAAGCATTTTCATTTAGAAATTATCATTTGGTGAAGAAAAACTGATGAAGAGGACAGGCAACGGAACTCTTCAACGCATTACAGCAAATTATTTGCGATTGCTATAGTCAGATGTCTATGCAGAGCTTTGGTATTTCCATAACATAACATTACGCCCTTCTATTTTAAACGGGGCCCGGCAGAGATGTACAGATTAATGTTTAGATAGAACTTCTTTAGCAATTGTTAACCAATTTCAATGATTCTTTCAAGTTTTCAAAAGACTTCGTTACATACGTAGAAACTAAAAATAGTAAAATAAAAAAAAAATACTAAAAAAAACAACTGACTTCTTAAAAATCACTAACGTGCAAAATAACTCCAGTTTCGGAAGTCGGTGGCCAATAATGAACGAAACAAAACCACCAAAACCACAGACTTCTGAAACTGGAGTTATTTTTCACCTTAGTGCTTTTTTTAAGAAGTCGGTTGTTTTTTTTTTTGTAAAAAAGTTTTGTCACACACCTCTAAAGAAAAGACATATTTTTCAGTTGCTTATTAAGAAATGAAAATAAAAATAAGACACGGTTTTAAAAGATCCATTGATCATGATCATTCTCGTTTTACGATAGGCTTCATAATTTACTAAGCTTCGTTAAAAGTAATTGTTGCTGGAGACGCTCAAGGTCTCAGGGAGACTAGCTTGACAAACAACAACTGAATATTATATTATAATGAAATTCTTATTTTTAAATCATATTTACAAAAAAATAAATTAAAAAACTTGACTGACTCGTTGGTCTAGTGGTCGCAAGCGCTACTGCTGAGCATGAGGTCCCGGGTTCGATCCCCAGGTCGGGCAAAGTGTTATTGAGTTTTTCTATCTGGAATATCTTAGTAGCAGCCCGGAGTCTGGATTTGTGCCCGTATGATGGCAATAGGCTCGCCCCCTATTACATGGGACTCAAACATAACTGGCGAAATGTGGGTGTACTACCAGGTACACCTCTGCCTAGCCCTTCGGGGATTACAGACGTGACGTTATGTATGTATGTATGTAAATAAAAAAAACTTAGATAACAAAAAAGGTTCCATTGGGAACAGTAATACTTCTGTCCTTGTCATTTTATCTGTTAGGCTGTTAACTCGAAATGATTATCTATTGGTGATTGACAAGAGTTCAAGATATAGCGAGTGTCGCAGCTGCTCGGAAATCTGTGTTTATGTGCTTATACACCACTTGGTGACGGCTGTCCCGTTTAAAGAGATTTGAGAGATTTAGTGTTGATTGATGCCCATTCAATGTGCCTGAGGAGAAGTGAAGAATACTGTTTGGCCCATCTTAAGAGTGTGTCAATAATAATAAATAATTAAATAAATTAAATAATTATTTCACAATCTTTTCACACAATGCCATCTAGTCTCAAACTAAGCTAAGAGCTTGTGTTGTGGGTAGATACTAATCAGCTGATAAACATACTTATATATTTCTAAATACATACTCATTATAGAAAAATTACACCCAGACACAGAAAAAATTAAAGATCTTGCTCATCACACAAACATTTGTCTCTTGGGTGGTAATCGAACCCTCGACATAGCAGTCAGGTTCACTGACTACTAGAAGGACAGGTACTGTAAATGGGGTAGTTATTGCGCTATCTACCACATTATCACGCTTATCATTGTGTGGAATTGATTAGATATTTGAGATATTTGAAATCTGTGAATAAATTATTTTTTTATTTATTTACGTACCAATAATTCCAATTTAGTTATAAATTTATCTATACGCCTCTAAATAAATTTGAGTGTAACCGACTTTACAACGCTGACTTCTAAGATTTTGAATAAGATATTTAATATTAAACGCATAAATTAATTTTGACTTGAATAGATTTACAGAACCTTACGTAATCTTCTTATATATAAAAGGTAGGGGATGGAGAAGGAGGGAATGAGATGGGGAGGAGAGGGGAGGGGTAAAGGAAGGGTGAGGTGAGAGGGGAAGAGAAAGGGGGGGGGAAGAGGCAGGAGCCGGGTCGGGAGGGAGTAGAAAGTGAGGGAGGGGTGAGGGGAGGGGGATGGAGGAGTGAGGGGAGGAGCGTGGGAGGTGTGGAGAAGAGAGAGGAAGAGGGGGGAGGGGAGGGTGAGAGGAGTTGATAAAAAATGATATGCAATAGCTTTACCGCGGCAGTCTCCGAGTGCCACACACGTCATTTTCTCTTTTTTTTTTTAACCATTCAATCACAATGTGCCACAGCGAAGCGTGGCAGGGTACAGCTAGTAAATATATAATAACAATTCCAGGCTGTTTTACCACCGCGCCATTTACCGAAACACCCATAAAGTACAAACAAACAAAAAACATTCACAAGTTATCTATGCAGATATAAATATCATTGTCTTGTCACCACACGGTAAAGTTAATTTAAATTGAACAATACCCACGCAGCTAACCACGAGTATTGAAATTACAAACAAACAGCGATCGCAATATGTTACGTAGTAATATTGTTGTACATTGATGCTCCAATGTAGAGCAATATGTAGGCAAACCATGCGAAGCGCGCAATGTATTAGTCAACATGCAAGTAATTGGTTCGCGATTTGTACACGTGTGTTGTTAGAATTTGTTTTGGCGTGGTGCAAGTTATAAGCCGTAGCAGGACGTGAACAAGTAGAGTACTTGTCTCCGCCATTTCCATTTAACCAAAAGGTAGCTAATTAAAAGACACTCAGTTTAACCCGTGTTTAACATGGAGCGACTGCCTGTCGGACCTCTACAACCCAGTATCTGGGTAACACGATACCCCTTGGATTAATTGGTTGTCAGATTTTCGGGCTTCTGACTGTCTATAACGACTGTCATATGTCTATCTACGAATGACACCCGGGACCAACTGCTTCTTGATATTACAGATACCTACCTACCTGAAATCTTGACATACTTCTAACATCTAGAAAAAATAAAAATGTATAGCTTTTAACGGCATCCGTCCTTTGACATGAGTTTCATTAAATGAGACCATCCCTAAATGAAAAAAAAAAATCAGAATTAAAAGTCATTTATTCAAATAAGGCTGAGGATTAGCACCAAGCGTGTAGCTATACCTATTGCTATTAAGTCTAGACTTATTGTCAAATCTCTTATGACATGTCCCACACGCTAGCTCCTGATAAATGTGGGCACAACAGGCAATTAGGCGGAACACGAAAATAATAAAGGACACTTGTTCTGGACAGTGTCTACACGATTTATAATTGTGGTCACAGACTGCACACTTGTACTTGTAGCTAATTATCTAACTGGCTGTGTTAAGGATGATTTAGTAGACTATTTAAAGAGTTTTCCTTTGTGCGCTAACACATTAATATCTTATGCGAGATTTCACCTAAATAGAATTGTTTTAGAAAAATAATTATAATATTGAATACTATTTAATACCTACGATACATTTTTTTATACCAACCCGACGTCCTACAGTAGAAATCTAATCCATTGTTTTCTAAAAGTATGAAATTCTAAAGCACGTTATTACATTACATTCTTCTAAATATAACCACATTCAAAATATCTCCATAATACAGAGCTCCATAAAATAGGCTCATTCAATAAATTCAAAGAAATTGAGACTTAACGCGCCGCGGTGGCGTATTTACAAACACCATTCTTCACGGACGCACAGTCGACTGGGTTTGCGCCGGGACGATGTATACTTGTATAGTCGTATACTGCACAATTTATTCATTGCGCAGTCGAACGCCGGTAGATTTATGACCGCGATATCGTTTCCGCGCCGCGTATGAAACATCGATTTCGGGAGACACGACTTGACGATCGTACATGTACTGACTTGGTTAACGAAGCAGTAAAACCTCGGCTGTACTCTAGGGGTTTTCATTTCAAAATGTTGGACTTTTTCTCGAAACTGCCTCGTTGAAAGCTTAGTTTAATTTATAGCATCGTTACGCAAAAGAGCTCAGCTGTCCGGAGTTTTTGATAAAGCTTGTTTTTTAAGTGTAGAGGCTTTCTTACAAATAGACACACAGTTAAACTTTCTAAGTAAATCTTTGCACTCATTAGACAGTATTTATGTTACCTTGAAAACTCGTTCTAGAATCATGTTTATAGACCATCCAGTCCATTCGGCTGCTTGAAAATTACCTTCCCAGTAATAGTCTAATATCCTATCGACTATCCTAGTTTCAGGGAAGGCGTGGAACATATAAACAGATAGAGTAATAAGCGAATGGATAAATAAGGCGGGTTATCTCTTCACTTCATTTTCTAGTACCTAGTAGAACAGTTCTTGGTTATCCACTCTGCGAGCACTCCATTTGCTCATGTCTCCGTGCCTTAACCTGAACGCGTTCGGAGGCGTGCCATAACCGATTTATGTAGGGGTCTTGAGAGCCCCCGGGGGCGCCACTAGTTACCACAGAAGCTTTGTTCCACTGCCACCCACTACCTAACTTATTGTCTGCTGATTTTTGAGATATTGCTCACTATATCAAATATATACGAACAGATTCAGAAATGTGATTTGTCGCTTGTTTTCTGCGGCGAACAACAAAATTCTACGCAACACGAAATAAATATATTTTATTGAGATGACGGCCTGTTCTATCCAGCAGCTTGCAGAAGTGGAACAACACAACAACAAACATCAAGAAATGTTTTTTTTTATCCCTTATAAGTTGAATTTAAATACAGAAACCTGTTTAAATATGGTTGTAAAGGTCAGATGGCCAGTCATTTCATGTAAAATACTGATTTTTACCTGCATTTGGTTAGATTGAAAGCTGACCCCAACTCAGTTGTGAAAAAGGTTAGGCAGATGGTCATGAAACAGGATCAGAATATTTTGCTTACTAAAGTTAAAATTCTTCCAAGTCATGCTATCAGTTTGAGGTTCAATATATCTATGGGTTCAATACATTAAAGAAATCATACTCAAATTCTTTTTCAGTATTAATATTTCAAGCTGAATTTCCGTCTGAAGCGAAAAAAGAGCAACATATCACAGCTCCGATGCATTTGTGCTAATGCAGTTGCCTAACAGCGTGCATATTTGATGGAGCCCACTCCACTCGGATGTTCAACGATAGACGAGAAATGCTAGGATAGGAGCATCAAAATGGATAAGTTACTCATCTTATTAGTGATATCGATGGAAATGATTTAGAATACGGTCGTTTGAACAGTAATTTTCCCTAGTTAAGGAGAAGGAGGTGCTTATACAAGGTGTTTTTTTTATATCCCATAACTCTAGGGTTATATTCTGTAGGTAAAAATAATACTAAAACTCCTAGAATAGATGGTCCAAAAATGCATAGTTTCGGAGATATCATCATCATAATTAAATTATCAGTTGCTTAGTACCCGTAACACAAGCTCTGCTTAGCTTGGGACTAGATGGCGTTGTGTGAATAGTCGTGGAATATTATTATTAAGTATTATTAATATTATTTGTATTACCTAATTAGTTCAAAAATTGTCACCAGTACGACGAATCATCTTTCTAACGTCACTTTTCTTTCACGTAAGGGTGTTTTACATTAATCATCGTGACTTTGTCGAATAATTTTGTATGATAGTAAAAAGAAAAAAGTACGATTGAGACATAATTCATATGCCAGTTGATTCTTTGATATGGTCTCAATCATACCCTAGAGTTATGGGTTATAAAAAAAACACGTTGTATACAGCTATAAGTAATTACAGCCTTACGGGTCGGCTGAAGCTACGCTTGACGAGGTTGATCTGTGGATGGGTGACTATCCTATCCTACTTCCTAATAATATTATAAACGCGAAACGGATGTTTGTTTCACGTAAGAACTACTGAATGGATTTTAATAAAATTTGGTAAGTATGGAGTTAACTGACACCCTGGATTAACAAATAGGCTTCTCATCCCTGTATTTCCACGGGAACGAGACCTATGCGGATGAAACCACGGGACGTCTACTAGTTTGTTATATATCAATCAAAACTCCTCCAGGCCTCGGTAAGCCGTTGGTCCCAGATGTGATTCTTAGAACTATGACAGTCGTTACGGATAGTCAGAAGCCCGAAAATCTGACAACCAATTAAACTTAGGGGCATTGTGGTACCCAGTTACTGAGTTGTGGAGGTCTAACAGGCAGTCGGTCCATGCAAAACACTGGTACCTAACAGGTAACAGATATTTTGATACTAATGAAAAGCTTAACATAAGAAATTAAGAAAGAAGCGACCAACATAACTAATCAATACGACGACAACTTGTGCTCCATCTTATCTATCTAAAACATTCTCTTCTAATTTTTGAATTGGTTCAACCAATTTGATCGACACAAAAGTGCCAATACTTCTAAACATCTTCTCACCCCAAAATAATTAATAGTCATGCTAAGCCAATAAAGTCTGTTAAAGTATCAGCCGCTCCAATCGACGCTAACTCGAAATTGATTACTTGTGGAACTTTGTAATCAACAGACGCTGTGGAAGAGGCTTTTATTAAAATGGCTTCGACACCCGGTGGGTAGGTAGGTAGACACTGTCCTTTGGTTATCGAATCGTGTCATTTCATTAATTTGGTTAGACTTTTGATCGGCATCAAAAGTATCAGGACAGCTGGAAGAATTTTTGATTTTAAACTTTTATACTAACGTCGCTTTAGTGACCTTAAAATTTAAATTCTGCTGAAAACGAATAGTCTTGTGAGTGATAAGAATTTTGTAACAAACAGTAGGAACATAACAATAATGCGTATGGCAAATAAAAACGTGTTTCACAGATCAAACAAAATGGTATCAAACGAAACGATAACCGATTTCCTCAGAACTCGTCAGAACACTATATTTTCCAGCAAAGTTAAGCAACACACATTATATTCCTAAAGGCAAGCAAATCTATATTCCGACGCACGTCTACCAACTATACCGCAGAATTACGAACTTTTCAAAGAAAATATTCTCCCATTCATTCACTTTGCGAAACTTATCGACGTCAATACTGTTAACCTTCGGTTATTCAAGCAAATGTATCCTACTGCCGCATGAAACAAGTCAGTAAATCACGCGGCGCATTCATTGCCGCTCCTGAATGGGGCCGGGAGGGAGACACAATGGCGGCCGCGCAATGAACCTAGCAACATGATTTATGATCGTGGACATGCTTTGATACAGGCTTATCCTCTAATGGACTGAAACTGCGGGCATTCCTTTAACTATGATATGGGATAGGTATTTGGATGTTGCCACGGGTAAAATATTTGAAAAATGCATTGCAATTTTATTTTGCATAAATATTGTTCGTTTTAGTATGTGCAACCAATCCCGTTTTGAGTTTGTCCTGGTTTGAAAATTTAATCAATTCTTTAGAGAAAACAAAATTTAGGTAGACAACTGTATTGAAGTTGGAATTTCTGGGTGCATAGATATCTGGAACTAATAATCCCCTCATAGGTATCTGTGTTGTGTTTTCCTCAAAAGACCATTTCAGACACTAATCTGCGTGGTTATTGCATGATCTGACCAATTTAAGTGTCTGGACTTTAAAAGAGATTATGACCTCTGAGTTTCTTTCGGAGTTTCTGCTCAGAGTTCTTAGTCGGATAGTGAAACACCGATCTTGCCTTCTGTAAAAGTGTTTGTATGAACCTATTTACAAAAATAAATAAATAAAAATACCAAAAAATTTAATTAAATATTTAAAAAACCCCCACCGCAAAAAAGTAAAACATTTAAAAAGTTAAAAATAACACTTTAGCCATGAAATTCTACTTCACGTCGGGGTACCGCTCAAGTAAGAAATGTACCTAGTACCTACTTGTAGGTATGTAGATACTTATTTTAACGGTACCCCGACGTTACGTAAAATTTCATGGCTAAAGTGTTATTTTTAACTTTTTAACTTTTTAATTTAATTTTTATTTTATAATTTTTAAACGCATTAATTTTGTTTTAAAGAGTTTACAGTTATGAGAATTTTTCAGTGCATTGTATGTAGAGTCAAATGCAGGTTAAAATGAATCCAAACACGACTTATCTGCTGTTATTTTCCCAAGAGTGTATTAGTCTTGTAGATATCCTAGCTGCATCAGACCAAATACACCATAATGTTGCTTATTAATATTACACACATGGGTGTTTGAAATTTTAAGACACTCATATGTTTGTAAGTAAAGTTAATACCCATAGACGTCTAAAATAGCAACGGTAGCTAACACAAAAGAGCTGATAACTTTAAAACGGCTGAACCGATTTTGATGAATTAAGTCTAAGAACCATCGCAAAAAGCCCTGCTTTCAAATAAAGAAAACCGCATCTTAATCGGTTCATCCGTTTGGGCGCTACGGTGCCACAGACAGACAGACAGACAGACAGACAGACAGACAGACACACACACATAGCGGTGAAACTTATAACACCCCTCTTTTTGCGTCGGGGGTTAAAAATAAAGATAACTAAATGAATAAAGAATCAAAATAAAGTTACCGTTCACAAAATAACAAAAATAAACTGCGAATATAAACATTTACTAAACTCGGCAACAATAAAAAATCTCGAAGAATATTTGAAGCAATATAGCCAACGTTCAAATATGGAGGATCAACGTAACTCCGCATAAACCGTGTCGGACTAAATTGAACGGCCACGAGCTACGACACGGGTACACTGGGCTATAGTCATGCAAAACAAGGACGAGTATAATATTATTTATATTACACTGTAACCCCCGCCTCGAACTATTTCAGAGGAATCACAAAGGCTGCATTATCGAAATTCTCAAAAAGATAGCTCTTTAACGTTGTGACCACTGTTCTTTCTTTGCAGCAGTTTGACATATTTTGACAGCCGTTAACTGACAGGCGATTAGTATATAATTTAGTATATAATAAGAGTACCCAATTTCAGGAATTATTCCTATAATAGTTTGCTTACGTTGAAAGGATGAATGAAAGGCGACTAACGAAAGGTTTTTACAAGGCAAGGCAAGGCACGATGTAAGTAGAAACGACGGGAGAGGACGCCCTAGAAGGACATACATAGACCTTATTGGTGAGGTTCTTCAGAAAGCCCAGGCGCGTAGTATTCGCAAACGGCGTGTGTGTTTGACAAAATGTATATGAATGTAAATGAAGCAAAATAAGTATGAAGAATCGTAGCATATGGCGCTCTGTAGTTACTGCTTACCCCCACAGGAAAAAGGCGTGAGTTTATGTATGTATATATGTATTATTACAATATTTCGTACACAAAAACTTCGAATCCTTTTTGAAGGATAGTACACGTGCAGTAATATTTTTCCCACATTGGTAACCGAAGTTGTAGCAAAAATTTCCAGGAGAATACTGTCGTCGAGATTACGTTCTAACATTTCTAACATCAGTGAAAGTATGAGTAGAAATAAATAAATAGTAAGGAAATACCTGAGTAGAAGCTTTTTATATTGTCAGGATTGAGAATATATGGTAATAAATAAGCCCATAACTGTTATTGTTGACATTACGCGGGGTATACCTATTGCCAACGTTGTACAACAGACAAGAAATATCCTGAGAAGGTTCACTTCGAGACAAATGGATATAAAAACCAAAGTCCCTTTCCCAGTCCCACAACCGAATCAAATGATCCAAAACACTGAAGTCTTTATTGCGCTGAATGTAAAGAACCTTTTTGTATTCTTGTGCTTGTCTTACGCTGATTAAACCTTCTGTTTCTCTGTGTAACATAACAGTATAAGGTTTTTATTTCTTTGCAAATAAGTATGGATGATACTGAATACCTACTTGTGTGGGTACAACCATTCGCGATCCGACTTGACCTTTTAATATAAAGGGTTTATTCTGATGTTTTGTGTCGTTTTGCTTTTAAGGAAACTATTATTTTATGCATTGAGCTGTTGACATTTTATGTTACAAGCGTTTTCCCTCTGTGGGATGGGCAGTTAAGTAAATGATACTGGTTATGTAAAATGGTATTTGTGGCGTGAATGTAAATGTTGTGGTAGATTAAGTTTATTGCTTTATTTTCTAGGTTCAGTGTCGGGATAATGAAGAAGTTGTTTTTGGATACAGTATACTAAGTAATAATAAGTACTGACAGCCGAAGGCCTCTTTATACAGTTGGAACGAGGGTTGATTATTAAAATTCCTCAATGCGGATTGGCAGTAATCTATGATTAACATACTAGCGCTTTCCTTGCCTCTTCGTCTGCGTGAATTTCGTATTTCCTTTTTCCTTTCCTTTAAACTTTGACATTCCCTCAACCCCCTCGTAGTTCTGAACATAAAATAAAATCTATGTTACTCGGTGATAATACAGCTAATGGTGAAAGAATTTTCAAAATCGGTTTAGTAGTTTTTGAGTTATCTCGTGTAAAAACAAGCAAATATTTCCTCTTTTTAATATTGGTATAGATATAGATACTTAGCTGTTGCGTAAATCGTAAATTTAGATGAAAATTAGCACATGGATGGAATATTTCCTGAAATAACACGTAGGAAACTCTTCACCGGCAATTGTATTCCCTCGGAATAGTCACCCTTTTCGTGGGTGAAACCGCGGGCAGAAGATAGTAAACTACAAACTCAGGTTACAAGAAATGTCGAAGATGCATTTAGATAGGACATTATAAAGTAAAAAAGTCAAATGGACATGAACCTAGAACCCACTTTTTGATTTGTAATGACTTTGCTTTCAGGATACGCAAAACTGAATAACAAGATCTTAGAATTTTGCAACGCCAATAATAGAACAGTTGTCAAACAAATTTGTGGTAAATATAACCCAAATAAAGATGGAAAATTAACTTTTATTTATATTATTATTGATAGGCACGCGTTTGACCACTATCTCACCTCATGGTAAGCGATGATTTGGTCGACAATGAACCACGCTTGTCTAGAAGTAACCTGTTCACTCTTGATTTAAAGACCCCTAGGACTCTAGGAACTTGGTGAAGTAAGCTTGTTATTCAAATATTATATATCGAAGTATTTCACAAATCTACAACAAACATCCAAGATACCTACCCTCTGCAATGGAATTGTTTACAAAACACAAACTGTTGGACATCTCAGTGTTTACAGTTTACCCCGCACTGCTAATATGAGTATTATCTAAGACAACATTGGCTCGGCCCAAAGCGCCGGATATTGGTAACATGGCGCCGTCCATGGACCGGTAAAATTAAAATTTATACTGAAATGATGTCATTGATATTTGGAAGGGGAATTTGTAAAGGGTAAAAGATAAATGTGTATTTGAATTGGTTTTTGAATTCGGCAATAGCGTAATTAATTAGCTTATTGATTTAATAATTGGTTTGCGTTCATTAATAGAACTTTCCTAAATATTGATTGTCTAGGTAAACAGCGTGTTAGTATTTTACTTGTACCTTTCAACTTTAGCAAATTAAATGCAAAATTTACATTATATTTATTCCCAATATTAACTTTCTCAATTTTTGGGCACGTAGGCGAAACGCTAACAAAACCGCTGACACCACCCGCACCAAACTAAATAACATCAGCAAAACGATATCCTTTACAAACATCATACTTAAACATTATAAGAAAAATATGTACACAGTTTAATGAAAAACCTTATGAATCCACTCACGTAGCCATGTAAGGCAAATAAAAAGAAATATATGTATTTAATAACCTCCATGTGAAATTGTTGCTGGTCTAATGCGAACAAAGCGTAGTTGAGACCACCTGCTGTAAGGCTATGAACATAATCATATCTACTTACTTGGGTACTGAATTCTAAAATTATTATCATAAACCTCATAAAACATATCCATACTAATATTATAAAAAGAAAAGATTTGATTGTTTGTTTGTTTGCATTGAATGGGCTTCGAAACTACTGGACCGATTTGAAAAAATATTTTTACCGTTGTGAAGCTACACTATCCCCATACTTTGTATCCCTGTATTCCCACAGGAACGGGAACCACGCGGGTTTAGTCGTTAGCTAGTAGTGGTTAAAGAAAGATAAGATAATAATAATAAATAATAATAATAAATTGTTTTTATTGGGAACAACATAGGAACCATTTTTGTTAGTATACAGATACCTATGTAGTAGATATAATCTTTCTCTCTTTTTTTTCTGTCTGAAGTCTGACTCGGGTCGGACTATAGTCGAAACACTAATCAGAGACTGTAGTTGAATGTTAGAAATATAAGCTTCAAAATATAATAATAGAATCAGTAAAGACTGATTTATTTAAATTTTTTTGCAAACCTCCCTTTCACTTACGCAGACATTTAAAAAAATGATTTCTCTACGAGTAATTTCAAAGTTAAATTGATCATATTTTATTTAAATTACTTTCTAATTTCGTTTCAAGTTTTTTTTACGTTGTCAGTTCTGATTACAGTCTTCAGCGTAACGACTTATATTTTTAATCACTTTTTTGCTCATCTGAAAATGACAGACAAGTTACCTGAAGTTCTTACATAGCTATAAAAATCTCAACATTTGCATTAAAAATTGCTTGCTTTAAAGAATTTTATCTTTTCATGTAGTAGACGAATAAAAATTATAGCTATAGAAGAGTTGAAAAAGAATAGACTACTTAGCATATTGTAAATCAAATTTTAATCATAATTAGATCAATGCAAATTATCAGATAATACAGAAACAACTTCTTGCTCGACGCTGTGTGGTTTAACGTCACAACAAAAATCCATGGAGGTACAAATATTAAATATTATTCAAATTTAAATTCCCTTGCTACTTGTAAGCACCCACATCACAAGAAAAATCCTAATGTCAGTGGGGCTATAAGAAGTATTTATATTTAGTCAAGTGTGTCTCCTTGTTCGGAATATTAATATTGTCTTAGTGTGAGTGACGTCACGGCAGCCATTTATCATATCCCTCTTATTATTCTGTTAGAAAAAAGTCGTCCCGTGAAGAGTGTCAGTCTAAACAAATAACCCTTTAGGCGGGAAAAAAGGATGAAAGTAAAAAGCAGCTACTTATAGCGGGGCGTTTGGCTTCGTCGTTTGTTTTGTTTTATTCTTTACTTTTTATCAGAAGCTTTTATTTAACTTGCAATGTATCCACGTCAAGTTTAGAAATTTTAAATCTGTTCTTCTGAGTTCTTGCTTGCTGTTTTATTGAGCTAGGGATACCTATTTATCATAACATAACATCACGCTTGTAATCCCCGAAGGGTTAGCAGAGGTGTATCTGTTGTGCACCCACATTTCGCAAGTTGTTTTGTACCCTTATTTCGTATGTTAGAGTCCCATGTAATAGGAGGTAAGCTTATTGCCATCAATCGGCAACAAATACAGGCTCCAGATCGAACCCGGGACCCCACCCTCAGCAGTAACGCTTGCGGCCAGTAGACCAACGAGACAGTCTACTTATTTAAATTTTGTGATAATTCCATGTTCTAGTACAGTCAGCGAGCTGCGTCGCCTGACCCATCTTCCCTTATATTTTTTTCTAAGATGGATTCGTTATGCAGAGCACTAACTGTACGTACCATCTAGTTGACTAATGGTGAAGGCCATATAAACGAATTTTGATGAACTCAGGCGTGTTTGGGCTCGTTTGATTTGCCTAGAGTCTGACGATGAAGCTGAATAGTGGTCGTAAGAACTTCTAACTACACGTGAGGAATATTAGTATTACTACTTATCCTTAGTTAAATAATGCTAAAAGTGTCATGAAAGAGGTTCCTACAGAATTATTTACTTGCACTTTGAGTGAATGAGTGCGCGAGAATAGTTTTGAATGTTGTTAGTTTATGTAAGTTAGACAATAAGAACAGTTTTTTTTTATTTCTTGAAGAAGTCTTTTATGTTTATATTGTATAATATGAGGCTTTGTGTATATTTGGTATACCTACTTATAGTTGTCGGATTAGGTTAAGGCTGTTAAGAGAGTAATTAGGATGTAATATAAAAATAATACCAGGCCATTTAAGAAGGTTTTGTAAAACAAAATACCCTATACCTAGTGGATAATTTCTTACAAGCAATACATTATTTAGATGTAAGCTGTCCTTCGAGTATAGTTTATCTCCACAAATACGATGAACGGCATGTTACTGGTTATAAATCTACCTGACAACGCGTTACCGTCAGTGAGGTGAGACTATGATCAATGCTCATTCAAACACTGTGATGTATGAATAGAGATAACAAGTATATTATGTCGTTACTTCAGACAACATTACTACCCTATGTGTCAAAAAAATACTAATTAGCAAGGAATCTGAACACGATGGACTTTCAGCTCAGGGTACGGGTGATGATTGTAAGGTAAAACTTTTTATGCTGATCGATTAAATCGCTTCTGTACTAATAGTATAAAAGGCAACATTTGTTTGTAACTACCTACTACTCGGATTTCAAAACTTCTTTCACGGATTGAAAGTCATACTATTGTTCTATCACGCGATCTAATTCTCGGGTGACTAGCTTGTACTAGTCTTCATAATTTCGTTTAATACATCCCTTTGTCAAGGACATTTGTTGATAGGAACCTATTTCTAGAAGACATTACTCTTGAGGGTGGCGGGGTGGCGGGGTGGCGGGGGTGGGGCTTGACTCTGTTTTTATGTTTAGTCTCGCGTCACTGACCCGCTACAAGCGGAGATGAGACGATCTTAGGAACCTTGCACATGGGGAGGAAGTAAAGAGGACCGAGTTCGTAGAAAGTTTGTTAGTTTTAGAGAAGAAAGGCAGAAAATCATTTAATTGGTTATCTAAATGTTTACAATCCTTCAACGAACAGTAATAGGACACCTCAAGAATGTGGACTTGATGAAAATCCATACAACAACCCAAAAAAATATTTCGTAAATCACCAATTTAATAAATATTGTACAGAACAGGCAAACACTTTTTGACTGAATGAAATGACTTTTTTCTTTTTAAGGAATGAATTTTAAACCCAATCGTAGGTAACTTGTGTAGGATGGACGTTATGCATTTGTATGACGTTTAAAAAGTGCTGATTTTCAGCCTAGTTTGAATAAAGACTTTTGATTTTGATCGATTTACCTACACACTGACATAATAATTATTCATCTATATCTATACTAATATTATAAAGAGGTAAAATTTGTATGTTTGTAAGTTTGTATGTAGGAGGTAATCTTCGGAACTAATGATCCAATTTTAAAAATTATTGTACTGGTGGAAAGCTACACTATTCCCGGTGGACATAGGCTACTTTTTATCCCCGTATTCCCACGGGAACGGAAACTACGCGGGTGAAACTGTAATTACATAAAGAAAGCTATTTACGTAAAAATTAAACAAAATATTGCTCGGCAGAATATTGCGCAGAACTTGTTAGGTCCTGACTAGCCCTAAATGTTTACGCTTTGGTAAAACACACATTCAATTAATTTTAAACTCATCCCTGTGTACAATATCTTGTAGAACCCTTCCAACTCTTCGTAGGTACCCCTAACTCTAGATTCAAAGCGATACACACATGAAGATAATGGGATTTCACATTTGGCCGAACATTGTTCACAATTACTCCACAGGGATTTGAACGCTGTGAAAATAATTTAGCAATGAACACGAATATTTTATTTTAATGAACCGTTCAAACTCAGATGGGAGTGAGAATTAGGTGCGCACATAAATGTAATTCGTCTGCTGTATGTTCAGTCAAATTCGATTTGAATGGGTATTTATTTTGTTCCGGTTAAAGTAATTTAAAACAGGACTTTGTTTTTTTATCAAAATAATTAACCAGCCTGTTTTTGTCCCACTGCAGAGCTAAGGACTCTTCTCATACAGAGAAGGCACGAGCATTTATTACCTAGCTTGCATAAGGCAGGTGGCAATTAAGTAGTTAAATAAAGAATATAGACATGAAAGTAGAATGATTGCAGTAAGTAGAAATGCGTTCCCTGCGAAGTATGTGTGGTGCCACAATGAACGACAGATTGATGAATGTTGTAATAAAGCAACGTTGTGGTTTATAAGAAAATGTAGGGACTTAAAATTTTAAAAAGTAGGTGTGTTAAGATGGTTTGGTCATGTTGGGAGGGTGGATAAAGGCGACTAGCAAAAAGGATTTATACGGCTGATGTTGGAATCGCGAAAAAAGGAGAAGGCCTTAACAGACATTATTATTTATTATGGAATCTTAACAGCTTTATTCATCTGATAAAATTCATACGTTTGCCTAAGTAGTTTTTTTTATTGTACTTGTGTTGGACCCTGTATAGTTTAGAAGAACAATTAGAACCGGGAGAAAAATAAGTTTGGGTCGACGGGTCCGCTAGTATACAAATATACGAGTACTTACTTATAGGTAAATAGGTCAGAAGTTCCTTACATTAATTCATTAAGCCCCAAGCGGACACCGATGTCCACGCTGTCATTGTCTTTCTATTGTGTCTCTAATTGACACGATTAATTTTAATTTATAAACTAAAAGTCGGAATAAAGATTACGTTTTATGCTAAAAACTTTTTTGCAAAAAATAAAACCGACTTCAAAAAAACACTAAACGGTGTAAAATAACTCTAAATTCGGAAGTCTGTGGCTTTGGTGGGTTCGTCTTACTCATGATGGACCACCGACTTCCGAATTTAGAGTTATTTTACACCGTTTAGTGTTTTTTTGAAGTCGGTTTTATTTTTTGCAAAAAAGTTTTTTATTTTTCCATTTTTAGTTGTTACCATAAAAAACATTTGCCATTAATTTATTTTATATTGTTAATTGTTAACAATACATGTCATCATAATAGGGTTTTCCACTAATCCCTAATAAATTAAAATTAACATAAGTACCTAACTGACGAAATCTAGGTATATTGTACCCACCTGCGTACCCCTCAGAGCATACAGGCGTGATGATACGTCATTATATTGTATAAACAAGAAACATCCAAGCTATTCCAGCAATCACGACAGATTTGCCGTTCATTTTTGAAGAGTTCCGTTGTATATCTCCGAAGATCAGCACCAGATCTTCACCAAATTAAAATGGGACCACCTCAGGAGTCTACTCTTTCAAATAAAAAAAGAATTTTGAGAATCGGTCCACAAATGGGGGAGAAATCAGGTAACATACATAAAAAAAAAAAAAAAAAAAATACATACACACGAACATAGAACCTCCTCCTTTTTTGAAAGTCGGTTAAAAACTAACAACTATACAGTTTCATTTTCCAGCCATTGGACTCCTTTTTACATTTTCGGTGTAATTTTTAGGCTTATAACACGTGTAACGATATTAAAAAACTAACTTGTCAAGGCAACAGGTGAACACACTTCTTAAAACAACAAAAAACATAAACACCGCAGAATACTCGTAGGTTCACGAACAATTTGAGTAGCTTTTGCCACGTGTGAGCGCGCGGTCGGCGACGCGGTAAATAACGTCAATATTATGGTCCAAATAACATCAATATTGTGTTTCCAATACTGCCACTAAGTTAAATTACTTGCAAGAGACGAAGCCACGATTCTATGGAAATTTATAGTTGAATGTGTTTCAAAGGATCATTTTGTTCGAGAACAGGAGTTTACACAGGCAAATGTGTAGCTCTATTGTTTCGAAGGCTCTTGCTGCTATGAGCTATACTATTTCATTTGGTTCTTCTAAGACTAGTTTCTATGAGGTCAACGAAACAGACGTAGTTTCATTAATGACATTTTGATGCAAAACCAGCAATTCTCTGAGTTATATCTACAAGTTTGGAATAGATGTTCACGAAAAATAAATTTAACACACAAAGAATATATTTGACATGCGCTTCAATTTATTATTTCACCGGCCGTTAAGCAATTAAAAATACATTGCAGCAACATTTTTCGCTTTTCAAATGTAACAGCGGAATCAAAAATATCTGCATTTTAGTTGAAAATCCAGCTACAGTTGATCACTGGAGGCGTGAAGCAAACGAGTGTCGAACAATACGGCAATTCATTTGCAAACTGACGCTTTGTTTAAAGCCAGGCTAATGTGTGGACCACAATGGCTGACCATGGACAGATTTTACTGGATATCTGATAGCGATAATGGTAGGCAATAAGCACGGAGTTTTGAAAACGAAGTTACACTAGGGAACGGATTAATTTTTGCTTTGTTGAATTTTCCGTTTGTATAGACGACACGCTATTGATAGCCATTGCAACGGAATGCACTTATTGAACAGTTTGCAGTGTTTAATGTCACGGTATTCAATGGTAGGCTATTATTACTGTTCGTTTTATATTTTTGATTAAAATGTTGCATTAAGCACTTACTTTTGGAGTTCGCCGTGAGCTTAGTCTCTGGAAACTTGGAACATACCTGTAAACAACAGAAACAAGAATGAATAAAGGCGTGTTTTTCCCTTTTTCTTTTATTTCTTGGAGTATAAGGACCTACTCAAATAACGAAATTCTCATCAGAATATCATAATCACAATAACATGTCATAGCTGGCATGAAAATATACCAAACAATAGTGTATGAATTGTCCCTCCCTTCACTCCCTCCTCCCAAACCGAAGCATTTACGTGCACACGAGCGTAAACCACAATAAGCACGACTGATATTAATATAAATAAATACATGACAGCTGGAAGGATGGTGTATTGTTTGATCCAATAAGAATCGATGTAAAGTAATAATATTCAATATTAGAGGTTAGTGGCAGATGATCTGTGATCTATTTCGTCGCATGATTCGATGAGGTCAAAGAGATTTAAAATACTATAGAGCGGGCATGTCAAGGAAATGTCATAGAAAAACTTTGATCCCATGTCTCAGTAACGCCATCTAGAATAATATATGAATATTGGAGCGGCAGCGGAGCTTACTACAAACAAACTCATAGACTTGTATCCAGCAGGACACACTTTTTCGGACGAAAATTTTGTTTGTGATGTCCGGTCTATAGATATTGAATGTCTTTGGATGAGGTCATGTTGATAATATATCAATTACTATGGGTGAATAAAAAAAAATAGAACGTAAGTAGGTACCTACATCATATTGGCACAGTTACAAAATATAAAGTATAAAAATGTAGGTAGGTATTTTAATACCTGCTCCTAACTCCCGTTCTTGCACGGAGAACACAGTGTTCCACACTTCACTTCACTTAAAATATAAGTACACTTCACTTCAAATTACAATAATTAAGTAAATGAAAGTCCTTACAAAATGTCCACAGTGGGCGTTACCTACATTATGTAAGTACCCACACGTTTATTAAAAATCAACCGACCGAAAAACACTAACACGTGTTAAATAACCCTAGTTTCGGAAATTAGCGGCTTTGGTGGTTTTGTTTCATTAATTATTGGCCAATGACTTCCGAAACTAGAATTTTACAAATAAATTGAATGAAGTCGGTTTAAAAGCAATCATACATTTACTGTTGCAAACGTAAAACAATAACCTATCGAAAAAAGAAATGCACCAATTTCAAACTGATAAAAAGGCAAAGGAATTGTTATTCATACAGCCAATTATACCTTCAAACTTCATATTTTTTTAAAAACAATTCGATTTTATTTAGGATTAACCTGTATTCAATATTTTAATTATATTTATGGTACACATAAAGGTCGAATTGCTTTAAATTAATGATAACAGCTGTTCACTTTTTGTTTGCGTTTAGTATTATTTGGCATCCAATAAAAAATAGATTGAATTATCAAATTTAACACTTTAATGACGTTAAATCTTCTATCTGAATGTGGTATAATTTTTAAAAAATTTAATTAAAAACGAATTATTATATTATTTATGTAATTTATTGTTTTGTTTGTTTCAGTCCCATACTAACCCATGAATTTAGACCATACATTTTTTTTACGTGTTTGCCGTCTAATCCACTTTTGACTTTGGCAGAATAGTCGACATCGGCTTTGTTTGCCATATTTGAAAAATAGAATAGAATAGATTTTGATCTGTTGTCTGTATCTGTACCTATTGAATAAAATAAAATAGACGTTAAATGTTTGTGCAAGTTCCAATTCAAATCTTTAATTAATATTAAACATAAATTAGATTTTGAATTTAAAATCTCAGGTAGTTTCTGAGCTTTCCTCTTTGCTAGAGTGTGGTGTAATCTATGATTTGGTGTTTTGTGTAGTTAGTTGTTGTGTTGTGTGGTAGGATGTTTTTAGGGGATTATGACATGAATAAGAACTGAATTATGTACATACAAGCGCGATTTTTCCGGCGCACGCTAGAATAGTTCGCAGATGGCAGAATGTTTTCCTACTTTACACTTATCGTTATTCTTTTTTTTGTACCTATTTTTATTAACGTGAGTCTGTGCCAAATAAATGTTTTTTTTTTTCTTTCTTTTTCTTAAACCTACCTATTCTTTATAAATTAAAGCCTATGTGCAATTCTAGCTTTATTATTGTGAGCTTCATTATAAAAACCACTCAGTCGTTTTTGCATGAAAGAGTAATAAACATCCTTACAAACATTTGCATTTATAATATTAGAAAGGATGAAGAATCACTAGGTACTTGCATAAAAATGATAGTATTTACGGTACGAGTATGAGAATGGAAATAGTACCTACTAGTATTATTTAAACGCTTCCGTGTCTCATGTTTTCTTAACATTATTTATTTCTAAAGATCCCAGTTACATATACAATTTAAAATGTACGTCGCGAGAATATAAAATGAGCGGAGCATGCTCTTTTAGGTTATCAAAAACAAGACGATGTATTACTGAGGGAGCTTCTAATATATTATGCACCGGAGTGGGACATTGTAACAATGAACTATGTTTGTGGACGTAACTTTGTGATCTTACCCTTTATGCTTAAATTCTGGTCCATTTTCCAGAGAGCATTTTCTACTAGAGTTATTAGGGAGGGGAATTTAAGATCTGTTTTCTGTTATTATGCTCCATTTCAAATTATTGCCATTATTTAAAAGTTTAAACGCTTGTAACCATCCCCAATAGATATGAAATAAATTGTTCCAAGTCAAGTTCCGCGATGATAAATGGATCCAAGTTCTGAAACGGTTGTAAGAGAAAGAAACTTGCCACTAATGATACAGTACTATTTTAGACGTAATAAATCATGGCTGCATCCTATTCAAACGGCCCAGAGTCTAATTGAGTGGGTATCGATCCAATACACTTTGAACGGAGTCTTCATGGACTTTTAAGCGAATGCAAAATAAATAGAAGGAAGACGGATGGCTCACGATCACGTTACCGACTAATGCATTGTGGACTCAAGTGGGAACGGTATTGTCATCAATTGAGGATGCATCGATCATGACGTCATCGTTTGGCAATCTACCGTTATGTTGGCACTTGGAAATCTAGTCTAGAATCTTTTGTAGGCAAACAATGGACAGTGATATGTCTGTCAGCTGTTCAGGAGTTTTTCAGTTAGATTTCAAACATCATTTCGGCAAGAACTTCGAGTTCGTGCAATGACAAAATATGTAGGTACCTGATGCGATACACTGCGTATATTAAGCAATCAAATTAAACCAATTCAAGTAATTGCTTGCTTACGAATAGCACGAATCAAGGAAAGCTATGCAATGTCTTGCCTGTTCAATGCGATCAGCAGTACGATTCTGGTCAAATCACCGCGTGAAAATGTAGGTGTAGTGAGGGCCAATTGAGCTGTCATTCCCTACTAATACTAGGCATTGACAGTTCACTTCACTCAAGTTTTTACGGGGTGACTTTTGCTGAATCGACCGGCAGACCCGCATCTTTTCTATCACAGCGAGTTAAACATCACACCTATAAAGAAGCGCGCTCTTAGTATTGCGGTTGTGCCGGAACGTCATTAGGTGGCAACACAACACAAAAGTCTAAAATGCATTACATTTTTGTGCTGTATAAATATATAATTATTGTTAAATACCTACATATTAAAAAATAATTCTGAATTTTCACGAAAAATTGGACAAAAAGACTTGTGTCTAAAATCGTCCATGGTTGACAAGGACAACAGAACTTTAAAAAATATTCCCACCATACCGTACCTCCGACCGTGTTTTGTAAATAAAACCAAGAGCACATAGCTTTTAAAGTATTACATATTTGTGTTAAAAGTTTATCCCAAAATGATAAAACAATTTTATAACGTTTTTTTTCAATTTTATAACAGTTGACGTTGACAGCTAGTCATCAATAACAAATAGCTCCGTATTATTTTATTTGTAAAAATAGTTAAAGTAGTTTTCTAGTGCATTGTCTATAATATAATTATTGTGTGACATTGTTATCCAGTGATTACAAACAGAATCAGTGAAGTTATATACGTCTTAAAATATGAGTGCAACACCTCTTTGAAAATAAACTTAATTCCAATAAAGATATAATTTCAGCGATGTGGTCTAATAAACCTATCAAAAACAACCAAAACTTTCGGTACTGAAGTAAATCAAAACCTATATAAACTGTGCAAAGAATACGTTGTGTTATAATTAAGACAATAGGTAAAAAAACGGTCAATTCAAACTTGGCGTCATTACGAAGAACCGACCTACCTTATATTTATATTATTAATACTAGAAAGGGAAGTCAAATTTCACACCATATCTAACTGAACATTTAGCCTATTATCGTAATATGTCAAACTATAGACCTATTGCCTTGATACCTGTTTTCTCAAAATTAATAGAAAAAATAATCTATGAAAGACTTTACTCATTTTTGACACGTTACGATATATTATGCGATGAACAGAAGGGATTTAGGAAAAATAAAAATATTAATATGGCAATTTACGATTTCCTTTTCAAAATACTGCCTATTGTAGATGTTAAGACACCCATATGTGCAATTTATGCAGATATGTCTAAAGCGTTTAAAATGTTAATCACGATATCCTTCTTAGAAAACTTCAAGCATACGGAATTCGAGGAAATGCCCTGAATTTGATAAAATCTTATTTATATGGCCGCAGACAATGTACCGAGGTATCTAGGATATGTCCAAAAACAAAAAATGAATTAAAATACAAATCTTCATACAGAGTAATCAAATATGGCGTCCCTCAGGGCAGCGTCCTAGGCCCTTTGTTGTTTCTACTGTATATAAACGACCTCCCCCGCCAAACACCAAATCCAATGGTATTATTCGCCGATGACAGTACGTCTTTAATAAAATGTACCAATAAACAAAATTATGAACAAGATTTTAATAACACACTCGGTTCTCTAATAAATTGGCTAAATCATAATAATTTATTAATTAATCTTCAAAAGACCAAAGTTATGCATTTTTTCCAAAGAATCTCCCCTAATGACATGAATATAAACCACAATGGTCAAGCTGTAGGCACAGTGGATGTTGCAAAATTTTTGGGTATATTAATTGATAAACCAACTCACTTGGAAGCCTCAAGCAGAGAGTATTTGTAAGAGATTGAGTACATCGGCTTTCATGCTGCACAATTTGTCCAAAAAAGTGGATCTGTCTAGCGTGTTGGTTGCCTACCACGGATTGGTTACTTCACTTTTGAGGTTTGGTGCAATTTTCTGGGGCAATTGTAGCGAGAAAGAAAGTATTTTTAAAGCTCAAAAACGCTGTATCAGAGCTATGTTCGCCCTAAAAGTAACTGACAGTTGTCTACCTATATTTCAGTCTCATAAACTCTTAACCTTCCCATGTCTTTACATATTGGAATTATGTATATTTGTTAAAACGAACTCACACTTGTTTACCACCTTGAAAGAAACTCGAAATAGAACAATAAGTATTAGATCCCAATATAAAAATCTTTTAAGCACGGGTCTTTTTAAGACTGCTCTTTTAAGAAAAAGTGTTATTTGTATGGCACCACTTGTTTATAATAAGTTACCAAATAATGTCAAGGAACAACCACTAACAAAATTTAAAAAGCATGTTACAGAATTACTTTTATACAAGTGTTCTTATTCAGTACAAGAATTCTTAGATGATAAGTTTTATTAAATTCTTTTAAAATTAAAATTTGCATGCCAATTAAGGTAGAATGTACAAGGAACAACAAAACTCTGTAACACCTAATAATATGTACCTACATTCATTGCAAATAAATAAATCTATTCTATTCTATCTATTCTATTCTATTCTATTCTATAAAGAAATCCTTCTTTTCTGGAAAATGGAGTGTAACAACAGTCTTAAGTAGTACTGATTGTCGTGTCAGTGTTTTTTACCGAACTCCTTCGAAACTGCTTGACCGATTCTTATGAAATTTTGTGTGTATATTCGAAGAACGGAGTTTCCGGGTCAGCTAGTCTGAAAATATTGTAAATGATAAGGTTTTAACGGTTTTATATTTTTATACACCGTATCTAATTCATATTTCCTTTTATTGCGTGTTGCTATTCTAGTCTGCAATCTTTCCAACAGATCGCCACAACTGTTGGACCGTTGCCACCCCGTCTCCACTGTATGATTGGCTCCTTTCTTGCTTTCTTTGCTCTTCAATATCTTCCTAAGCGATCTTAAGTTTATCTCGAACATGTTCAGTTTTTGCTGAACCAATAATGTCAACTTGTTCATTCATTTCATTCATTCAGTATTAGGGTTCCACAAGTATGTTCCTAGATTTCTTATATTAGTATGTCAGACACTTGGTCTGTTTCTAATGTAATCTATTTAAATTCCAACTGGTTTTCTAAGAAATCTATAAGGGAGGTTGATGTTTCACCCTGGATGGATATTCTACGGTTAATAAGACGATGATGATGGAATCTATTATTTTAAATAATGACGTTAATAATTAATTGAACCTACTGAATCGTTAAAATATTATGATTATGTGTCAAACATAAATGTTACCTAGCTTTAAGTCTATCTTAATTACAAATAGCTAATGTATTAGCTTTTTTTATACTCTAAAGTGATTTCAATCTAGAAAACCCAAGTCTGTGTGTGGTCTGATGCGCACTTGGTAGGTATTTACGCACCGAATTACTTTAGACCCTTATTATAGAGCATTAATTCTTTCCATTTCGGTAATACGATCGCGATTGTGGCTCGTACGGACCCAAATTGGCTGTAAACGGCTTAGTGCAACTAATTCTGTCGCGAACCGGCGCCCCAATTATTAGTAATGAGATTATCAGTTTAATGTCACTCGAGTCAGATGCGCCGCCGACGGTACCAATGGAGCAGACCGTGACATTCAAATATGAAGATGCAAATCTTCCCTGATGACTTTAGCATTTGAGTAAGTACAGACGCCAGCACGTCAAGTTACCCCAATGTATCAAATCTCTTTGATCGTTTTTCAACTTTATGAAAAACGGAATAAGGTTCATATTAGGTAACTTGATGTGCTGGCATCTGTACCTACAGGATCAGCGAGGCTATTGTGTATCTCCGTTGACTGTTCATAGTGGGTTCCCTGGGCAATCTTTTTTAACGATTACCTAACTGTCAAACAGCTCGTTTTGTATTGGCTATCATCAGTGTGTATCTGGGATGGCGTCATGCGCATTCAGATGTGACGAAACGCACAGTACTCCGTCTGATAGAGCCATCGTAACTTGCAGTACACTTAAAGTGGACCAAATCCACCATTTTTTTGGAAATTTTCAGTTGTCATCAAAGGAACTGGTGTGAAACTGGACGCCGCTTCATAGTGAGGTTATTTAACATTTAAGAAAAATTACTGAAAGTGGTTTTGTAAAAGCACAATCTGATAATGTTTATTGCTTGTCGCCGGTTAGTCACTGACAGTGAAAAGATAGCCAATTTTAATTAGAACTATTTTGTGTCTGAAAATTCTATAATAAATTGAGAGAAGTTGAAGATATTTTAGGTTTTTTTTTCTCCATGCGATAATCAAACACTGAATTCTTAAGCTTGGCTGCTAAAACAAGTTCAAAATATATTTTGCAGCTCTAACCTGTCTAGCAACATAATGAGATGCTTTTGTCTTTCCAAAACGCTTTGTCTAGTATTCCAAGATGTTTGTTGTGTCGGACCAACTACTATTTTCTTCTTATCTCTTTCTTTTAAAAACATAACATAACATCACTCCTGTAATCCCCGAAGAGTTAAGCAGAGGTGTACACTACACAAAACAGCCAAATTTCGTCGGTTATGTTAACTTAGTTCCATGTATAAGGGGGCGAGGCTATTGCCACAAGTCCAGATTTCAGAACTTTCATTAATTAATTTTTTGCAGACAAAGTTAATAAATAAATTATTGCCCGACCTGAGGATCGAATCCGGGATCTGCTCCAGTGCTTGTGGCCACTAGGCCAATGAGACAGTTTTTATTTCTATTTTATTACCTCAGTTAAAATAAACTCCACAATATTTTCGTTTTAACAAAGCAAGCTAGTGTACTCAAGTTACTTTTAAAAATAAGGTCAGAGTTATTGTCTGTTTTGTGAAAGAAAACATGAATGAATGTACGAAATAAAGGATATTGTATTTCAGTAGATGTAATAATAACGATGTTTCGTTTGACAATCTAACAACACAACTTGACAATGTTTCGTATTGCGATTTTCTATTTTTCCTCAGAGATTTTCTACCAGGAAGTTTTCTCCCGTGTTTGTCAATGATTGCACTCTATTCACTTGCGTTGTGTTTTCCAAGTAAATACTGACTGGAACAATATTACACGGGATTTTTCATATGTACACGAAATATCTCGAGCAATGAGCGTATTAAGCGCTAAATCTTCTCCACCTCAATGTGCGACGTGCAAGCGTTTCAAGAGGAAGTGTGACCATCAGACCGGTGACGTAGACTGTCCGGCACGTAAATACGCCGAGGTTAATTATATTAATTCAATAGACTATGAAGGCGCCTAAGAGCGCCCACATATAGTTTTTTTTTAGTAGCACTTAGCACTAAGTTACAGTTACTTAGAGTTAATTTATCTTTTATTATTGGCTGTAATGACCAGTCAGCTAATCGCTGATTTGGATGGATTTTCTGTGTCTGAAGCCATTACCTGTAATGTAGAGGATTGTAAATTTCTTCTTCCTTCTGGGGAAAATACGCTTACACTGCTTACACAAAATATTCGTAGCATTAATCGCAACATGGATGGGTTTGAAGTTTTGTTACAGAGTCTTGACATCAGCTGTGATGTTATTGTCCTTACAGAATGTTGGCTGTCTGCTCAGACAACCAATTTGCCTTCCCTTGACGGCTACTGCACTCACAAAACTAGTTCAAACATTAACCAAAATGATGGTGTTGTGGTTTACATAAAACATAACTTAAAAGCACTTGTTGAAGAGCCCAAAGGTCAAGACAGTAACTGTTTAATTATTAAAATTAGTACGGATACTGCAATTATGGCTGTTTACAGGCCACCATCTCAAAATATAGATAGATTTTTGGATTTTTTTGATGTAACTCTAAAACATCTATCAGCTTTTAAAAATATCGTTGTAATGGGTGACCTTAATATTAATATTGTTTCCGAAAGACTAGATAAGCATGTTCATAACTTCTTAAATATTTGTTCATTTCATGGTCTTTTACCAACTCATTACTACCCCACGCACCAGAGTGGGTCGTGTTTGGATCATTTCATCATAAAAACAAAACACCCAAACAAAACATTGGTAACTAATTCTTCGCTTACGGATCACCAAGCTATTATACTAACAATGCAAAAATCCTCACCTAGAATAAACTGCATGCATAGCTGTAAAAAAATTAATATGACTAATCTAGAACGAGACATTTGCGGTATTGACTTTGACCCTGTTTACAAAACGAATGATGCAAATATTTCTTTACAGTATTTCATACATTCGCTACAACACGCAATAAGTAAAAACACAGTAAATAAAGTAATGTCTAGACGGTATAATTCTATTAAACCGTGGATCACTTCAGGTCTCGTTCGTTGTATACGACATAGGGATAAACTACACCAAAAGTCGAAACTTGCACCTGATAATGAAATACTTTCTATTTCATACAAAAGATATCGAAACTTTTGCAATAATCTTTTAAAAAAAGTAAAAAATAAACAGTAAACTTATTTGGAAATTTATTAAAACTAATACCTTTCGATCAAAAAATCCTGAACCTCCACTCGAATTACTGTCAACAGAGGTAAACCCAATTGTAGCCGCGAATAAAGTAAACGTTTTTTTTGCTAACGTCGGCAAAACCTTGGCTGAAAAATCCGTAAACGATAACAGTCTTCCCCACCAAACATCGGCTGTGAATACTCTTACGAAAACATCAAAATCTTTTGTTTTATTAGACACTGATGTTAATGAAATTTTAAGAATAATAACAGGGTTGAAGGATAACTGCGCTGTAGGATGGGATAACATTTCTAATAATATACTAAAAAGGTTTAAACACCTTCTCGCCCCTCCATTAACCCATATTTTCCAGTCATGTCTATCTAACGGCATTTTCCCCAAACTGCTTAAGAAAGCAGTTGTTACACCAGTGTTCAAAGGGGGAGATAAAAACTGTGTCAACGATTATAGACCTATTTCAGTACTAACAGGACTCTCAAAGATTTTAGAAAAAATTATAAATAGCAGGTTAATAGATTATCTTGAAGTTAACGGTTTGCTTTCCAATAATCAATTTGGGTTTAGACCTAAAAGATCAACTAACCAAGCGGTTCACAAGCTGTCTGATTACATAAGTACGAGACTAGATAGGGGGATGCACACCATTGGAATCTTTCTAGACCTCGCCAAAGCCTTCGACACAATTTCTTTTTTTATATTACTGCACAAGCTTGAAACACTTGGGATAAGAGGAGTGCAACTTTCATTATTCTCCGATTATCTTAGAGAACGTAAACAATGTGTTAAAATAGGGCAGTACACAAGTTCTGAGACGGAAAACAGTTGTTTCGGAATACCGCAAGGTAGTATTTTGGGCCCTACCTTATTTTTAATTTACATTAATGACCTTTGTAATTTAATTCTTCGTAATGGGCTAATATTATCATACGCGGATGACACGGCTCTTTTGTTTTCTGCTGAATCCCGAGGTGAAGCATATGAACATGCACAAAACGGTTTTAATATTGTCTCTAATTGGCTTCATCAGAATCTCCTGACATTAAACATAGATAAAACTAAATACATTTTATTTTCAATGAGAAATATTACTCTTCCGCTTACTAACCTAAACATATTCGCACATAATTGCAAGCATGCTGACATTGCTTGTACTTGCCCTACATTAGTTAAAGCTGACCACATAAAATACCTGGGTGTTACAATTGACCCAAATCTAAATTTCCGTAAACATATTGATTTACTGTGCATAAGAGTGCGTAAATTAATTTATATTTTTAAGCACCTACGTCACATTGCCGACTATAAGTTAATTAAACAGGTTTATTTGGCTCTGTGTCAATCTGTACTTACCTACTGTATTACTTCATGGGGTGGAACTGCAAAGACTATTTTACTTCCTCTAGAACGCGCTCAAAGAGCAATTCTAAAGGTTGCAACCTTCCGACCTTTTAGATTTCCCACACATGAGTTATACACAGCATGTAAAATACTAACAGTACGTCAACTTTTTATAATGCACGTCACACTTTATCAGCACTCTGAGCTTCCTTTTGACCCAGTACCTTCAACCAGGAGGAGGAAAGACTTGGTTTGCATAAAACCACAAACGAAACATGCATTTGCTCATAGATTTTACGTGTTTTTAGGACCTTTTTTGTACAATAAGTTAAACAAGTTATTAGATATATATAGCGTAAATTATATTAAATGTAGTAAATTAATATCGGAGTATTTATTAAAGCTCAATTACACAGACACAGAGAAACTATTGGAAGTTCTTGTATGATTGTATGTAAGGTTTAGTTCGTAAGTTGTTATTCTATAATGATATAATGTAACATGCACTCGTAATAATTCGTCTTTTTAAGTGATGGCCTGAAACACAGGTTTTATTAACCTAGTTCAGGAAAGTCGCTAATATACATATAATTCTAGGTTTAAAATAAATTTTCCATAAGTCCTGGTTGTTAATATACACATAATGTAGTTATATGTTGAGTACTAGAATAATTATTTTTTAAGATTTATTTTGTGGCCTTTATATCTAACTGGGTATATCGTGTAAATTATTCAATAAATTTGATTTGATTTGATTTGATTTGATTCCTGATTCCTTCTAAACCTTTACAATTCCTAATATCGTCTTCTCATTCCGTATTCTTAAATAAAACATAATATATGCAAAGTTTCTCATCTAGGAGCTATATAAGACACATATTTAGCATAGAAACGTAGGAAATATTCACATTTCGGTGTGAGGGGCGGCCGTAACGAAGTAATCCACTGACAAAGGGACAGATACCCGGACATTTCTTAGACTTGTTTACTCTTTGTGTAAGAGCTATGTGTGTATGTCATTCATACCATGGAAGGTATTAGCAGAAGGTTTGGGAAATAACTTTTTACTCAGTTCTTGCCTTTTAGATGATACTTGCCTGACATCCATTCACTGTGCGTGTGGTGTGATTATCTCTATTCCGGTAAATTATCTGCATTGGAAATATGCAGGGTGTATAGGCATTAGAAGAACCATGGCAGAACCCTATTTCTGTGCCTTAGCTGTCCGTCCGTCCGTACGTTTGTCAATCTGTTAGCGGGCTGGAGTTCCTATCTCATCAACTGTGATAGATAGACAGTTGCGATCACAGAAGGTGTCTTTCTATTGACGTTTTAACAGAAGAATAAAAGTTATTTATTTTGGCCGGTTTTTTAATCTGTCTGCCAAATTCTTAATCTGTGTATTTCTAATATTGTACGATGCAGAACCTTTCTCATTCGAGATCGATTCGCATTTGGCCAATAGATGTTTTTAGTACTGCGACAAATAAGCCTTCTGGATCTATTTGAAAGTTGTTTCATTTCACAGTCCGGGCATATTCGCGTTTCATGGCCGGCATTTTTCTTTGAGGTTTCTTGTCCTGGTAACGTATGGATGTCTTTTTTTACTCGCCCTACTGAAGTAAATAATGTTTATCACTCTATACTCGTAAAGTAAAGTCAGCCTACAGAGTTAGTTTATGTGAAAATGAGTGCGTAGTAAATAGAAAGAGTGGCTGTAAGTTCACAGAATCATTAGTTTGACTAAATAAGTATAATAAGCGAAAGTTTTTACAACCACAAGATCTGGCAAAAAGACATTTCAGTTCATCTCTACTTAAAACAAAGTTCAACATTTCTAAAGACCGTTTCATTTATATCATCTTCCACAACAACAAGCCAAGCGTTTTCTTTGAAATGACAACGAAAGAATTGCAATAGTGCACAAAAAGACTATTGTTGGTCCTAGAACGTCAAGCGTAGCCAAGTAAACTGGTTTCTCAGTCGCCGTCGACTTTTTCTACTTGCACAAGTAACTGATACGCTTTAGTTTTTCTTTCTGCTGCTGAAATGAAAATGTCTGCCACAACATTTGAAATTTTAATGAAGCGTGAATTTTATAGGGAGGATTTACAAAGGTCAGATTTAAATTCATCTGACATAGTGAATGATATTGCTTACGAAGACAAATAAATGAATCCTAAACAAATATGTAAATTCGTGACACGGTCGTTGTAAATAAACGCCGATCCAGCACTCTTGACAGAATTGGGGACGTTCAGCCGCTCAACTAATTCCGGACCGCGGCACGTCCCTTTCTCGTCACGTTGCAACCGACGACGCGGTCGCCATGTTGGGGAATGTTGCCCACTTCTTTTCAAAGACAAAATATCTCACGCGTCCTCGTAACAATGCTTGTTACTGGCCCTCCGTTATCATTCCCTTCCTCACGAGAACATTTCCCGAAAATTTAATAAAAATCGTAGGGACCTAACCGAGCAAGAAAATTTTCGCTGAATCGTAGCCCTTTAAGACGAAATCGAGGTATTTGTCGGATCGGCGGGTCTAAGCCGGTGAGGGCGCGGGGGCGCGAAGAGCGCGGGGCGGGATATTCGTCGCGAAACGAATTCAATTTGGATCATTCTTCTATACTATTATCCCGATTGAAGGTCTTTCCTCGCTGTCCCCCGCTCGAAATTGGATCGTCTTTTGCATAAAATGAAAATCGAATCGGAACTAACGAAATATCCTCGGGAAGGTTCCGTCACCCTGCGATTTGATGAACGGGACCTTTTATGGAATTATGAGCGGAGCGGGGGTCCGAAGTAGTGGGGGACGTGGGACGGAAAATTTATATTGTTATGTGCCAACCCGAGAAGTCGGACACGACAAGTTTGTGCTCGTAATGATGTGAGCTACCGGACACGGATCATTTTTGGGACAGTTAAGTGGATCATTTTTGGGACAGTTAAGTTGATTATTTGGTACAGGTATATTGTTTCAGAGCTCGCTCGAAAATTGAGTCCGGATGTAAGAAAATATTTTTGATTTATCTTTTTCTATTGCATCATTTTATTTATGTTACATTTTATTTATAAAAATAAATTATTTGAAGGATTAGGCTAAAGTTAACTTATAGTACCTACACCCACATTTCACTTGCCAGTTTCCTATGCATAAAGTCCAGTCCATGTATTAGGTACGGACAAGCCGTTTGCTATCTACTGGGCACAAATCCAGACCAAGAAATTCCAGATGCATAAATCCAATAACACTTTTCAGATCCGGTAATCAAACCTAGAACCTTATACTTGCAAGTTCTAAAGCAACGAGGAACCTGAGACAGAATATAATGCGATATGAATGAATATAAACTATCCCAGAGCACTGCTCCAGCGGCTGTTTCGCTCAATAAACTAATTCGTTGATGGAGCGTTTGTTCCGATTCAGTACACGACACACGAATTCTTATCCGTTCAGTTTCGAGCTCGTAAAATGTAAAGACGTTTTGATAGATACGCGTGTGTGAGCGGAGCAACAGTTCGGCTGTAGAACGGCTACCAATGAGGTGGGGAGCTCGGTAACATGCGCCGTTTGTTTCACGAACACGACACGAGAGCATCATGTTACGTGACACGTTTGTTGCTGTAACGAAACAGGACCTACGATTTTTAAAGGTTTAGACGAAAATCTTTTTGATTTTGTTTACTTTGGATATCGGTAATAGAACGTGGTTTGAAAATGTAAGTACGCTTTTTAGTGTTGATTTTTTTGCTTTTTGCTTAACAAATAATTAAAATAAGTGCATAATATACCTATAGCTAGGATGAATAGATTGTGTGAGAAATGATAGTCTGACGATTGGGAGAAAAAACGTGTTGCGCCGACCCTAAAGAACATGGGACAAGGAAGGAAGACAATGTTGTATCAATAGCGAGTATTAGCGAGGCAAACCATACAAAAATTTACAGTTATGTAGGATATCCTTTTTATAGTGAACTTTGTCTGGTTCCAGATATTATAATTATAGCTCTTGACCATTGCTACTGAAGCCATCACAATAATAAATACCCCTATCTATAGGAATGAACCCATACCCAGTCCTCAAGAATACTTACACAGAACAGTTAATTTTATTACTCCGCATTCCCGCAAACACGCTCCTCTGTCCATTTTAACGTAACATAAAACAGCAAAAAGTAATTTAAGGAAAATAAAAATATTTATTGCATTGTTTAATTTACGAGCCATACCAAAGTCAGTTACGTATTCCGCTCCGTTCTAATTTCTCTGTATTTTTTTGCTCTCGGGATACCGCTTTAGTAGGGGGCGGGATAGAACGAAACCGTGTAATGTGGAAATATTAGTGATAAATAGCAGTGTTTTTTTGGGGTTTCCCTTTTCTACATAGATTTTTCTGTAACAGCTTAAAGTTTGGACTCGATTCGGATTGGTTGGTGACAAATCAAATCAAATGAAATCAAAAATGTTTATACAACAAAATGTTTTTTTTTTGTTTGTTTGTTTTTTGTTGACAATAGACTTGCTGCTTATTTACGTGGAACTATTTATAACCTTTGCCAAATACTTTGGTAAATGAAGGCATGATACTATTTTATACGTTTAAATATCTTATTACATTGTTTCATGTAAAATCGTTTTGCATTTAGTTTTCACAATGTGTGCTCAAAATTCTTTGAGATAAAATTTTACCTAGAAAATAAAAAGGGTTGCTTTCGTTTGGATAAATTTATAAATTTTATAAATGTAATCGGCTGTTCTAACTGACATTTCCTATTTTCATTGTGCCTATTTGATATTGTGTAGACATGTATGGTTCCCACAATCCCGATCGTAATCATCTCAAACGCAATTCAGCGGCAACAAAAAGCGTAATTACGTGGTGTTATGTGTTTTCCTCGTCGGGCACATCGCAGATCGCACATCCCTACTCCCCGCGGTTTTCATTCAATCAGAAAACATTCGCTCGTCATGTTCAATGTTAGAATGGAATTCTTTTTTACGATTTTGGGCTATTCGTCTGAATTTTTTCGCCTACGCGTAGAAAATGAATTACTTCGGAACCGTGGTGTCAGTGTGTTTGAGTAAGAATTTGTCGACATTTGCAAAGGATCCGGGTCAGAGGGATAATCGTTATATAAAAGATTAAAGACAAGTGTCCGGGTTTTTTAATTGGTAAAGACAATGTTTTTATCGAATAAGTAAAGAATAAGTAAAATATTTTTTTTTGCTAGAGCTGATTAAAGCACCGTTGACATCATTAAAAGGATGCTTACGCATAAATGTTAACACAAACCAGCTTGTTTTAGCTACTGTATAATTTTATTTTTTGGAGTTTATTTTTCATACATTTTCTTTGCAATTACACTCGTAATAAATAATGCACTCGATAGGACAGTGATCATTACAGACGATCGTATTAACGGGGCTCTGGGGAACAAGTCATAAGATCCGGTACAAACTTCATTAACACACCCTTGATTCTATGTAGTTGAACTTCGAGTGGTTAAGATGTATTCCTAGAAATAATGATGCAGTAATCTCCCTCTCCCTGCTGACCATCGCCTTGAATATGACCCGTAGCGACAAGTCACAGCCTGTTTCAGAGATGGGGGTGCGGCGCGGCATCCGCCAAGCAGCACACTCTGCTAGCGTATGCCTTGTCGTCCAGACGGTTGACCCAGTGGCGGCAACGAGCAAGCGAACCTTACTAGAGCGAACCTCAGATGAGCAAACTTAACTAGAGCAAACCTAACTTAAGCGAACCTAAGATGAGTGAACCTAACTAGAGCGAACCTAACTAGAGCGAACCCAACTGGAGCGAACTTATCATGATACTTTTCAATAGTCAGATAACTTAATAATCCTATCCATTAGTAGAATAAAATATAGACTGTTTCTTTTAAATTTTTAGCTGGTGTTATTTTTAGTTTTATTTTTTCTTTAACATATTACCAGACAAGGTGTGTGTAAGATGAGGCGAGCGTGTGTTGCGCGTGTTATTTAATCATCCAAAAACTCTTTTGATGCATATTAAGTTATTTGAATATCTATCATGATATTTAATTTTGTCATACGTTAACTCTTGGTAAGAGATTAGATGCTTTTCGACATCTTTGACTTTCTGTGTATTAATTTGCAAGCCATTAAAAGCTTTTTCGTCCTGACAACCGTTTTATTTCGTCTAATTCTCTTTTTTCAATTACCAAGCGTTTTTATTGGAATATTACACTCCAAATATTGATAGTAAAATAGAAATTGGCAGGTAATAACTTACGTATCTTTACGTGGGTTTAACTAAATAAGTTTTTAATATTTCATGTCACATATTGACATGTCTTAGGTATTCTATCTTCTACCCTCTAAAACTTCCAACATTTTAAGTTCATATTCATTTTTTATCACTTTTCAATACATTGATAAATCTGCGAGTGCGTCATTTCGACTTAATGTCCTGTGCAAACTGCTCGCAGATACCTTGAGCTCTGCTGAGTGACACGAAGCTAATGAGGCGTGAACCTCGCGATACAAGCATAATATACTGAAGATTTTGTAGCTGTTTCTGCTTCTATGTAAACATGTTGGATTTAAGTTAAGTTTCTTTCATCGATAAACACTTTATTTGTAGGTGAAATAAAAAGTTTTGTACAAATTTTAATTTAATATTTCCGAATAATCTTCCTTTTCTAATTGGTTTTCAGAAGAAGTCTATCATTGTATGTCTACATAAATAACTATAACGGGGCTAAATATTTAATAATAATACATACATAAACTCACGCCCTTTTCCCACGGGGTAGGCAGAAACTATCGAGCGCCATATGCTACGATTCTTACATACTTCTACTTCTTCTTCTTTCAATAATTTATTTATTTGCCAAAAACACGGTAGAAGGTTGTAAAAGTAAGGTTAAAACAGTTCTTCATGTCTCGCTGACAGCAGCAGGCGTTTCAAGTTAATAAACTGAAACATCTGACTGTTAACATAAGATAGATAATTTCTAATGCACACTAAAAGTCCGTACCCTACCCAAACACAATTCAAAAGATCTCATACTCTCTAGGACAATAAAATACACCTGATAAAGTCCAGAGCTCCCTTATTCGATACAAAGCAGACTTCATGATATAGCTCGAATGACCCATCCTTGCATAGGTTACTAACGACCCTATCTTTCCATAAACCATCTTAAAAAATACCAGAGGCAAGCAATTCCCATCCTTATCTCTGTTGTAATAAATTTTAAATTAAATGTAAAAGATAACGTTGTGGAATGCACAGCTTATCTGCTTTAGGGTTCAAGCGTTCTCGCTAATTATCGAGTAGAAACACTTGGGAGGACAATGAGGTGTCGCAGAAGGGTAAGTAGGAACAATATCTGAAGTATAATCAAAAAACGAATGTATATTGTGACTGGTAATTAGAGACCGATACTTATACACGTGATTGTACTCATGAATACGAATAAATTTCCCAAAGAAACTTTGGGGTGACTGGCTCACGGCTGACTGTTTTATTATTACGTTCAGTACTGCACAACGGGAGCGGTGGGGGTGGTGGGGGAACGTGTGACGCTACTACTAGTAGATTTTGTAATTCCCGAGGGCAGACTACGAGTATCAGCTGATCGATCACAGACGGGCGCGCGGGAAGTTCAAACAGCGTTTTGTTGTTTATTGTTTTTTTGTGCATAAAAAAAAATCTAAGAGAAAGTTTATTGAAATCATGAATACAATCACGTGTTTAAGTATCGGTCACTAATTACCAGTCACTCTATATACGAATGAGCGAGTGAGAGAAATTAAATACTACAGCTTAAAATATAATTATAATGCCAGCCTGTTACTATCTTATCCCATTGCACAGAAAAAACCTCTTCTCATTCAGGAAAGACACGAGCATTGTTCACCAAGCTATCCCAAAGCGGATTGACGGTTCGAGTATTGTATTAAAAAAAATAAAAAAAAAAAATAACCTTTATTTCGGACAAGTATCATCCATAGTGGGTTAGTAAACAGAAATCTTATAACTATGTTAGTAAAGCTTAATTATTATTATTTTTCCACAAGATTACTCTGGGAGATACATCTCTTCATAATGCTATGCATTATCGAAGAGTCGTATCTCCCAGCTATGATTTTCAGGATGGAGTTGGAGCTCGCCCGCACTCTACAGAGCAATGAGGCAGATTTCTGTCTTATGATGGCATGAAAGCCATCAACGTGACTCTGCGCGAACATAGTAGATGCACTGCAGAAACGGGGTAGCCCCAACATCATCCTGAAACCATTATTATATTGCACTCGTAGGGCGCTGATGGCCCGCTGGGTATAATTGGTCCACAGGCTGCACGTGTAGAACACCTGACAGTAAGCTTTAAAGAGAGTTACTTTAACTTGTTTACTACACCGTGCAAACCTGCGTGCCAGCATGTTGCATCGGACCGTCAGCGCCCTACGCTCGCGCTCAATATCCATCCGGTCATCAAGGCCGTCCGTTACGTAATGCCCCAGGTACTTAAATTGATGGACACGTTTAAGTTCGGCACCGTTCAGGGTTATTGTGGGCACGGACTCTGGGCATTTGCCACCTTCAGCCTTGAAGACCAGGAACTCGCTTTTTGCGACATTGTATAACAGACCATGCGCGCGAGCATAAGACTCACAACACGTGAGTAGTTCTCTTAGCGCCCTGACCGTTGGGCTCAGCAGTACCATATCGTCAGCGTAACTAATATTATTGACGGTGACGTCATCAATGCGACATCCGATTTTCTTACTTATTAACGTTAAATTATAAGTATTAACGTTAAATTTCAATTTTATAAGTCCAGGTTTTTTCACAATGTTTTATTTTACTGATATGATTGGTGTTAAGGATAAAGTTAAAGACTACATAGGTACGAATAGAAATAAACATGGGTTCCGGGACGTCGACTCTTCACGTGACCAGAGGGCTGGCCTTTATTTCGGTCAGAGAATCAGCATTGCCATATACCGTGGCAATGCGGCCAGTCTTCTGGGCACTTTTCTTGTTGACAGCGATGCGGATGAGTTTTTTGATGCCCTAGAATTGTTTTACTGTTCTTTTATATGTTTATTTTTTAGGTGTGTAGATAATAGTAATTACATGGGTAAATACCTGGATTTGACACGCATCATCAAAACAATTGACCTTTTAAAAATAAAACATAGTTAAACATATGGCAATCAAGAACAATACCTATGTGGGAACAAAAATAATACGTATTTTATCTCTTACTTGCTAACTTCGTTCTGCCTTAGGACCAATTTATGAGTATTATTTAGTTTTTATTAGTTCACGTCCTGTTCTTAGACCTACTAAATATAAACACAAAATTTTATTAGAATCGTTCAAGCCGTATCGGAAGAATTTTGTTACAAACACTGGGACACGAGAATTTAATACATTAGATATTATATTATAAAAAAACCACTACTACTTTTATTTAGCGAGAATAATGTGCTCTTAATTAAACATTTTATGTTAGAGAGAACTAGAATGAAAACATAGTTATATATAACCTAACCTAACTTACTTTACCTATTCTATAGCTAACCTAACTACCTTACTGGAATGCATTGATTTTGAAAGATACAAAATACGTCAATTTAAACTGAACTACTGCGCTGCGTCTCTCTCTATTTTTAACCGACTTTCAAAAAAGGAGGAGGTTCTATGTTCGTGTGTATGTATTTTTTTTTTTTTTTTTTTTTTTATGTATGTTACCTGATTTCTCCCCCATTTGTGGACCGATTCTCGAAATTCTTTTTTTATTCGAAAGAGTATACTCCCGAGGTGGTCCCATTTTAATTTGGTGAAGATCTGGTGCTGATCTTCGGAGATATGCAACGGAACTCTTCAAAAATAGACGGCAAATCTGTCGTGATTGCTGTAATCGCTTGGATGTTTATTGTTTATGCAACATCATGACGTATCATCACGCCTGGTATGCTCTGAGGGGGGCTTTGGAGTTCCCCTACAGGTGCTCCAGATCTTCAAATTTAGTCTCACAGCAGAAAACACTCTTCACGTGGAATAGTTTTTGCAATGGCACCATTTATATATCTCTTTCACTTTAGGTGTTCCATTTTCCAAAATAAATTATAGCCTATAATATGTTGCGTGACGTTCACGATCAGCGGTCAGTCGCGCATCTCCTTCCCCCACTTATCTCTAGAGTCGATGCGTATATACGCTGAAAACTCAAGCGTCATGCTTTTTCCGTGAACGTCTCCAACTCGCGAGACAGTGCATGATGTTCACGATCAGCGGTCAGTCGCGCACATATTCTTCACTGGTCTCTAGAGACCTGGATGTAGATGCGTAAATACGCTGAGAATGCAGGCGTGCTTCGCGATCCCAAGAAGTTTCCACGGAGCGAGTTGCAGCCTCATGTTCTCGAACAGCATCAAGTCTCTCCTAACGCTCTTCGGTATATTGTTGGGATCTTATGGTCTTTAATCATTTAGCACCTTTGGAACATTAGGAAAAATTTGACCTCTTTCTAGGCATGGTTATAGTTTTATTGTGATGATACCTGATCAATTAAAATGTAAGTGGCTGCTCCCCTGCGTTACCGGGTAAGCTACCGTGTAACGAAGATAAATGGAAAAGGATATTAAACACTCAAATAACATAAGCCCGAAGGCATACGATAAAAAAAATGGGAGTTTTAGCCAGTAGAGTCTAATTTTCAACGATATACCATCGTCATCGAAAATCAGTCCTGAACTGTTCCCGCCTTCACCGCGTAGTACCTCCTACTTATGTTATTAACCGACTTCAAAAAAAGGAGGAGGTTCTCAATTCGGTTGTATATATATATTTTTTTTTTTTCGGGCTTGTTACCTCAGCACTCCGTCATTTATAGACCGATTTTCAAAATTCTTTTTTTGTTTCATAGGGTATACTAACAGATTGGTCCCATTTGTATCAAAACTCATATCTGATGAGGGATCTTTGAGGAATTGAGGGAACTCCTAAAAAAATATAGGCACACGCACCGATTTCAACATTTTTAGTAACAAATCAAGCATTTTCATTTAGAAAGTAACATTTGGTGAAGAAAAACTAATGAAGAAGACAGGCAACGGAACTCTTCAACGCATAACAGCAAATTATTCGCGATTGCTATAGTCAGATGTCTATGCTGAGGTTTTCTTATTTCCACAACATAACATTACGCCATTCTATTTTAAAAGGGGCCGGCAGAGATGTACAGATTAATGTTTAGAGATAGAACTTCTTTAGCAATTGTTATCCAATTTCAATGATTATTTCAAGTTTTGAAAGACTTTTTTTACATACAAAGACACTAAAAATAACAAAATAAAAACTTTTTTACAAAAAAAACAACCGACTTCTTTAAAAAAAACTAACAGGTGAAATATAACTACAGTTTCGGAAGTCGGTGGCCAATAATGAACAAAACAAAACCACCAAAGCCACAGACTTCCGAAACTGGAGTTATATTTCACCTGTTAGTTTTTTTTTAAGAAGTCGGTTGTTTTTTTTGTAAAAAAGTTTTTTAGTTAGTTATCCTTGCCTACTTTAAAGTGCGTATTTATGTATATGTATATGCAAATAATTTTTGAAGTCTTTCTCTCTCCTCATTAATAATTACCGAAATATGATTTCTGAAAAATAAGACACTTTTAGGCAGCTTGAAACCTCTTTCTAAGTTTAGTAACAGAATAAATTTCCAGAACGTTCGCATAAATTGACAACCAAAAATATGTTGATCCGTTGTCATGGTGACACTATTTAACTTTTCTTATAAAAGACACACTTACACTTTTGGTAAAATATGGCTGTATCACTTGTAATTTTTCTGTACCACCAATCATGTACCCATATTTGCAAATAATCAAAAAAAAAACATCTTTAACTTTATTTTATTTTGCCTATTGTTATCTTCTTAGTTTTAGCGTAATAATGTCATATAACAAATTATTATGTTTTAATGTTATACAAAAAAATATTGTCATATAAAATAAAACATAAAACAAACAAACACCCTATTAATAAACTGAGAAGAAATTTGTAACGTCCTGTCATGTCACCCAAGATTAATGTTGTCGTTAAGTTTTTTTTTTAATTTTCTAGTGTTCTTATTTTTTTCTTTCTCAAGAACCTTCTCCTGACATTAACAAACACAATAAAAAATGAATAAGCGAAATTAGTCCAGCCGTTTATGCGTGATGAACCAAGAAAACTAGAGAGTCAGTTTTATATAGTAAGATGTAAGTATCTATCACCAGTGAACCACATGTGGGAGCTAGGGAATGCAATCTCGTACGAGATTTCCGCCTAGCGAGATCTCGCGAGACTCAAAACCCAGTCTCGCGAGATCTCGCAAATTACGGGATCTCGCGAGATTGGGAGAATCGCAATTAAAACATATGCAAATGCTTGTTTTAAGAACTAGTAATTGACATGATATGTAATTAAATAGAAACTGCGTTGCTTAGTTATAAAAATAATGTAAGTTTTATTTTAAAAATCAACAGAGTAAGTACTTATTATTTTGTCTCTAACTCTAATAACATTTGTTTATGTCTATAATTATTATACCTACTGTAGCTCATCATCTGCCTAGCCTTTTCCCAACTATGTTGGGGTCGGCTTCCAGTTTAACCGGATGCAGCTGAATACCAGTGTTTTACATGGAGCGACTGCCTGTCTGACCTCCACAACCCAGTAACTGGGTAACATGATACCCCTTGGTTAAACTGGTTGTCAGACTTTCGGGCTTCTGACTACAAGTAACGACTGTCAAAGATCTACAAATGACAGCCGGGACCAACGGCTTAACGTGCTTTCCGAGGCACGGAGGAGTCTTGGTATGTAATAAATGGTCACCCATCCACGGACCGACCTCGTCAAGCGTAGCTTAACCTTCGATCGACCCATGCGGCTGTTATAATTTAGCCACAAGCTCCTCACCTACCATATACCTACTGTAGCTAATCAGTTCAAATTCTTACAATATTGGTAACATAACAATAATTATCTATATTTAGTCTTTTGTAAATTATTACTGAACATTACTTATGGTAAATAAATACAACAAAACAAAAACTTAACTTCACAAGTTCTTAAATAAATGTTGTGAGATCGTACTAATCAAATAAAAGAAGTTTAAAGTAGAAGTCAGATGAAGTTATCAAGGTACGGAAAGGCAAGTTAGTTTGTCTGAAAATGGCTTCTCAAAAATCACATTTTGATGTTGCTGTGCCCGACAGGGTCCATAATTGTTACTCGAATCTGTTTAACCTTCCACCTGTATGTTCATTATGGATTGCAATAAATACTTGAATACACATCATGTCGAGAGTATCATCTGACAGACGACTTCTGATTTTGCATGCAAAATCAGAAGTCGTCTGTCAGATGCGCCAGGCGCGGCCGCACGGCCGGCCAGGATTCAGTTCGCGCGCAGTCGCGCTATGAAATACACATCGTCACGCTGCATTTGTCGATCTCGTTATCTCGCGAGATCTCGTACGAAATTTGACGAGATCCAATCTCGTAAAATATGGCCGGGATCTCGCGAGATCGGGATCTCGGCGAGACGAGATTGCATTCCCTAGTGGGAGCCAATGTAACGTTGTTTTAATGAAATTATACAGTACACACAGTTATGCAAGTTTCTGAATGGGTAAGAAGCTCTTCCGAAAATTGGGCTTTTATAGATATATTCGAAATTCTGTATCTAAATGACTTAAGCTAACTTCCAAGTGGTTTTGATAATGAAATTAGCTGTGTTTGAGCGTCGTGTCTTATTGGATAAAGAGGTAGGTACAAATGCGCAGGGGTTTTAGCGATATCTTAACAATTTAATGGCCAATAAAGTTTATGGTTTGGTCACGTTGAAAGGATGAATAGAAGTCGACTAACGAATGGGGCTAGAAGGACATAGGTACCTACCCCATACCATATACATAGACCTGATTGGTGAGGTTCTTCAGAGAGGTCAGGTACGTAGGATTCGTAACCGGCGTGTGTGACAACATGTATGAATGTAAATGTAACAAAAGAAGTATATTAGAATCGTAGCAGATGGTGGTCTGTAATTCTTGCCTACCCCCGTGAGATCAAGGCGTGAGTTCATGTGTGTATGTAAGTAAAATTTGTTTATATTATGATAAGATGTGCAAAACTTGAAAAAGGATTAAGGACTTATGGCCCCCTTCTACATATTTTATCAATATCATATTGATATGATATTATTAATACTTTTCAACCGGTACAGGCTTGTCTACTCTATACCCCGCCTCATCTATTCTTTGTTCAGTGTAATGCAATCTTTGTCGGTATCCGTGCTAACGAAGCGACGCTGGTGCCCGCGGGGGTGAAGCACCTACCTCCGGGGGAGGAGGGGGCACGGGCTGGCTCGGGAACAGAGGTAATTAAAGGCGTTTATCTGCTTCAGGTGGCGCTAATCCCGCAGATATGATACTGAATGTAAAAACAATTCTATTTTTGCAGGATTTTCAGTGAAAATTTTAAATAGGACTTAGGAGAGTTGGAAATATTCTTGTGTTTGCTTATCTTTATTGGTTTATCTTTTGTGTGTTTCGGACTGTAATGACATTGTTACTTGTCTTGTGAATTGCTGGTAAAGTCTCTCAACTTCCTGGTTAGCTATGCATTTGAACATATTATTTGAAACGACACAAACGAACATTAGATGCAACGAATCCTATCTACATATATGAATAAGGCACATACTTGCCACCGTTAACTTACTATGGGTGAGCAATTTAAGTAAACGCTCTCCGCTCTGTCATTTCACAGCAATTTAAAAGCTCACAGGATGTAAAGCGGTGCTCACACCCTACCATTCTCTTTAGCTCTTAAAAAATAATTAAATCAGGAAAAAAATCTTTTAAATTCCCGTCCGTACACGGCACTTAGCCCCAGTACTAGCTAACAAATGTAATAAACGGCGTTTATCTGCTGGGGAGAGGCAGACAGAACATGGGGCAGAAGTTCCACTACTAACGAAGGATACTAATAGAACAATGAGAACATTATTTACTGAGCTGATTGCTCAAAGTGAGCCGGACATATGTCGGTTAATCAGGGCTTATTCTTTTATATTCCGGACAGGCTGGGAAATGGGTTTTGTGTAGGTATTGATAGCACAGTGGTTTTGATAATAGCAGATGTCACGTGGTTTCACCCGCGTAGTTCCCGTTCTTGCAAGAATGCAGGGACAAAAAGGAATTAAAAGTAGCCTATTTCATCCGGGGATAGTGTAGCTTCCCAACGGTGAAATATTTTTTCAAATCGGTCCAGCAGTTTCGGAATCTATTCAATGCAAAAAAACAAACAAACCAAGAATTAGATCTTTTCTCTTTATATTATTAATATTATTAGTATAGACAGACACACAACTAATTTACTTGCTACAACGTTTGTTTATTTGTGCCATGACAAAAATGGAAATATACACCGGCCGTAACTTTTGATTCCTAATGATGCTCCCGATCTTTTATACACACAGGGTAGGTGCGTAAGCTATCAGTAGGATTGGACCTACTGATCTTATCTATTGTTAGGCAAGCAGGTGTTGAACTAATTCCTGAGATGGCAATGTTCCAGCAAAAATATTGTCTACACCAAGCTTAAATTAAAACTACCTACATATTTTATACAGGCTATTTCTCATTTTACTAGGTAGAGGTGAATGATGACAGTAATTTCGAAATTAAATTTAAATCTAGCCTGAGCTGAGAAGAAAATGAATAAAAGATTTATAATTCGTAACGAATTCACGTTAACTACGATTACGTATGGATTTTTAAAAGTATACCTAAATCCCTAAAGCTGTTAAGGTACCAAATACACATAAAAATAAATATAAAAAAGGTAAACATAACATAATAAATTAAGAGAATATTATATCCAAGTATTGCTATACATACAAAATGTTTTCATGTTACTTTAAATAAATTATTATTTATTTGTGAACGAGGTCGCTTGTAAATAAATTATTCGCTTATCTTTTGCTTGTCTGGCTTAAGTACGGAATATTGTATATTTATTCAGAATATCTAGCCTGTATTTCATACGAATATGGACCCATTTTATTTTATTAGAGATAATATTCATTTTCTATTTGACATTGACGTCAGAGACCTCTTATATTCTAATTAAATAAAATACAGAAGGACTGGAGTCGCTCCAGTAAAAGTCTCTCCCTTATAAATTGAGCGAAGTAAATGTCAACAAATAACATTAAATAAAAAAATAATTAAAAAAGTAAAATGTTTGTATTGTAACTATCATGACAATATTGATAAATTGAAGCAGCCCCAGTAAGTTATGCAATATTGTGTTGGGGCTACTTCGCTCATTACTATAGTAATAACTTACAATGAGACCAATTTAAACAGGAAATAAACAATAAAAGAAATAAGAATACAAAAAAGCAAAACACTAGCAAATGTCAGCTACCGGTGTCCGTATAGATATGTGTCAATGTGTTATGTGAGTGTAAATAAACATGTGTGTGTCAGGGCGTGCGTGTGTGGGTATGTAATAAGTGTGTGTGTGTGTTAATAATTACATGTAACCACAGCTGTACACGCCTACGCTTCACCAAGTTTTTCTATTTAGAATTTTACAAACTCTTTTCAGAGCTTTCATCTCATACCTACTTCTTCTTCTTCTTCTTCCTTGTTTTCTTTTTACAGAATAGCACTGCAGGTAATCGAGTTCACCCGCTTCAAGCCTTACAAATCATTTAGTAATTCTAAAGAAGAAACGGTGATTAATAACATCAGTGAAACAGTTATAAAGCGGAACGCAGGGAACAGAGATTATGGCTGCTGTGAGGACTTGAAACCGATCCTTTCAAGCACCGAGACCTCTCCTGAATACTAAGGAGCCCACATCATCTGTATTCAAATAATAACATATTCGTTTGTTCATGCCGCACACGACAACCCAATATTGCTTTTTGATGACAGTAATTATCATAAAATTAGGTTTATGTACCAGATAAGATGAAAATGATTTTTTCTAGTACAATTTTCTTAGAGATAAGGGGTAATGGTGAATGTGCGCACTTAGATATCAATGATCGTCTTTTTATTATTTAATATTATAATCATTTTGGTTGGAAGCTTTAGAATGATTTTCTTTTAAAAAGATAGGAACCTATTTTCTAAGGAATGAATTTATTATTAAACTAGCATAGATACGTCACGCGGTTTTAGTTCCTGTTCCCGTGGGAATACAGGGATAAAAAGTATCACATGTCAACCGGGAATGGTGTAGCTTCCCAACGGTAAAATATTTTTCAAATCGGTCCAGTAGTTTCGGAACCTATTCAATGAAAACAAACAAACAAATCTTTCCTCTTTATTAGATAAATGATTAGCTGTAACACAAATTATAAACAATGATTTTTTTTTGTTCATTGCTCTTCTGCTGTTTCTTGAAAACCAGCGTTAAAAGAAGGATAAATCAAAACACAAGTCCAAATAGGCCGTTTACCCATCTTTTGATAAAATAATAGTAACATTTCTGCTAATTGTGGCAGCCGCTGGTAATAAAACCACATAAATGGAAGTTAATAATAGTGGACTGTATTTAAAGTTATGGGTCTCCCTTGTTTTACCGAAAAGAAATTGCCAAATTATCACTTCCCAAACAAATTTTCGCATAACTTCATTTGCCAAATTATTACTTACCAAACAATCTCTTTACAAATAATTGTTACGAAAACCTATGTTTGGCAAGTGAACGTTTGAACAATAACTTGTTCACCAACTAGTACTTTTACCATTTTTTATCTAGTCAAATATTTCAGTTGGTATAACATATTTTACGCAAAATTAAATAGTTTTATTACAAGGGTGCTTTTTCCACTTGGGACAAATTCTAAACAGGTAATAATAATGTTATTATAATTATATTATTTCTCTCGATAGCCTCCTAAAAATAATCTCTTTTTTCCATATTTTTTTCTATATAATCTAGTCGTTTCTGGCACTCGCCGGCCGCTGCCGCGGCACCGCTCGCTACGCTCGCTCGGCTCGTGCGTAGGTGGTCACAGTTTTAACCTAACCTAACCTAACCATTTTTTTTAAATTAATAACCTACTGTAACTAGTTCCATAAATAACCTATTGTCCATAAATTTGACTTGTTTCAGACAAATTCAAGCACATAAGCTTACAAAGAAATACGCAAATGACATCAAATTTAACAAACAAGTAAAATGTTTACTGACAATTCATTTGACTAAACGTTTATTGTCTAAATATTGTTTGCTGTAATAAATCATTTGATTAAAGACCAAAAACCTTAATGACATTATCCTTGGTAACAATCTGCCAAGTAAACATTTGACCAAATGAAAATGTGCGTACTAAAATTATTCCAAATATTACATTGGTATAAAAAAAGGTTGCTAAAATTTGTTTGGGTAATGAAAATTTGGCAAAATCTTTTCGGCAAAACGGCAGGATCCCTAAAGTTATGCACAAGGTACAAACGAAATGAGAAAAGGCAATGTGTTACACCGACAGTTGGTGAATGGTGACTGAGCTGGTTCTGTTCACCTGAACGGAACGAGTGAAGTATTATTATGTTTGCTTCATACACTAATATAGACACGAAAAATAAGCTTTGCTTTTACGCTATGAAGCTGTGTTGATTCTATTCATGAACGCACTGACATAGTTTCATTTAAAACTTAACGTTTTAACTTCAACATTTATAGTCAGGAATGACCTGGAACTATTTCCCACGAGTCCAGTGCACACAGTACCAGTGAGGTCAGGTGCCCTAGATGTAACTTCAGTCTAAACGAACGCGCCCGACTTTTACCTGGTTCGCCTTTTATAAGGCTTTTTGCGTAAAAGGTACGTGAACTTTTTTGGGCATCGTTAGGTAAAGGTATATAGATACTGTTCTCTGTTGAATTTTTGAACTAGAGATATTTCCGTTGGAAAACGTTTTAAAATGTTATTTTTGTTGTTAGAGATATCAGTCAATGTCGAACATAATTCTGGTTAAAATATATTAGTAGATACGAATGCGTGATTATATTGTACACCTCTCCCGAAGAAAAAAGGTATTGTACCCTTCTATCTTTCAAAAACAAACTCCCCAGCAACACATCTGTCTGATTCTTTTGAAGAACTATACAAAGAATTTAAACAATGAAATGTTCCATAAATAACACTAAGGTTTATACACTTTGTAAAACATTACATTTCAGAATGTTTGTCACGTGTTAGCTAGCACACTCCAATATACCAAAAAGAAAAAAAAGAGTACTTACATAAAAAAAATATTATTATCGTCTGTAATACTCGTACTCACATCCCCTTTTGACGTTGACGTTGACGTTTGGCTAACCTCTTCATTTGCAGATCACTAAGTGGTGATTGCTCTAGATTGTTTCACCAAATTTTGTCTTTAATAAACTTACACCATTTTGTCATTATGAACATTTGCGCTTATTTTACTTACTTAACTTTAAATTCCCAAACCACTTACCTACATTCCCCCCACTATTCACTTACACACATCCCAACTTATAACCAAAACCAAATACGATGAAGATCAAAGATTACCTCGTTATAACATGTCCCTTAACTCATACTTAATTCATAGTTCAATGATTGCTTCTCTCAAATGAAGTACAGTTAAACTAAGCGTTTGGTATATGGGTAAAAAAAATAATTACACTGATCAATGTTAAGTAAATTTTGTATAAGTAATGTAAACATTTTTGAAGTGAAAACCGCTTTAGGCGCGTTGGGTATTTTTGAGATAAGAAAAATCCATTGAACTAGCGGTATTTTTACCGTAACAGACACCTTTGTATATATGTATAAGTAAATTTACGTGTTCAAGTTTTCACTTCATCGACACTCTGAGTGCCACCACTATTTTTTTGAGCTGCTTTTTTTTTACTTGGCTTCACATGCCATGGAGAAATATCTATCAGGCATAGCGGTTTCCAAAAAATATTTTCCTTCACCATCTTTGAAGCTACTGAAAATTATACAGGGTGTAAAAAACCGACCACATGGCCTATAACTACACATTTTGTACATAAGATTGCCTGCATAATACGCAAATTAATCCGAAAACTAAGAAGATTCTGCCTTGGGTTTGAACTCGAAACCTTACTTGGCTGTCCACCACCGTTCACACCACGATGTTATCATTGCTACTTTTTAAACTATGTCATTCATAAGAGTATGATGTAAAAGAATTCACTACTTAACACATGCACGATATTGTTTTTTAATTAACTGCCTGTTTACTTATCTCTTTGTCCGACAGTACACTCATTTGTACCCTTTAATATTCTAGTAGGTAGAATGTCACAGGAGAGTTGCGGGCTGTTTCCAATGGATTTATTGAATTTAGGGAATTCTTGTTAATTATAGGGAACCTTTATAATTCACGGGTTTGGTAAATAGATTTTGGATGAAATGTCTCTTGAGGACAAGAAAATTAATAGTTGTTAATAAGTACCTAAGTAGTTTTAGTTGGTTAGACAAACACCTCATGGTAAGGTAAGGTAAAATTAAAACTAAAAGTACCTACTCACCTCACCTTGTAAATCGGCAAGGTTGATTTTAGTCTTTTGGTCCTGGTTCCGGAGACTACATTACTTGACAAAGACAGCAATCGAAATAACATAGCCCATCCATATTTCGTAGGAATTATTTAAGTTCAATTATTGGCTTGAATTTATGTCGGTTTTCATTAAACAGACACAAATTGAGGCAGGTTGCTTATCCAGATGAAAAACGCAATAATGCTTGGCTTGACCTGACAATTGATCCCAGGACCACATGCTAAACAAAAGCACTTGCAACCACTAGATGACTAGAGCAACTGGACCAAATTTCAACATAATCAAATACTACAAACTCTTAAATCCTAAGTTCCAAGGAGTCATTAAACCATAGACGCCCGTCGCGTTATTAATCACCATCAGACGCCCCCTCCCCAGCTCCCCGCAGATATCGCTAAACCCTGATTTATTACCAACAGATACATAATTGTGTTCAACAGATAAGATACGCAGCCAACCGAGCGATCGGAGCAGTACACAGATATGGTAAACGACTGTGACTCATCTAGGCTTTAGTTTGCATATGCAAGTGACGGGGACTCGGCTACTGAAAGCCTGATCAAGTCTGTGATACGCTAATCTGTCGCTAAACCTCGTGTTACATCGGTAGAAATGAAATAATCATTTAAACTGACATGAGATTTCAGAAATGATTAAATTGACAGAAATCGTGGGTAACCCGTTAGCTGCTACGTTAATAGTTTGGTTACGGACAGATTAATTTTTGTGGTGTCTTTAATGTTACTGGGAGTTTGTTAGTGTTTTTGCTAGGAAAAAGAAGTAATCTTCTTTTTCCTAGCAAAAACACTAGAAAGTGCCGAAAAGGCTTTTTGGGAAACTTTTTGTCTTATGTTATTTTGACATTCAAAAAGTGTAGATCTTCAGACTAATTTGAATTGATGACTTGATTTGGATTTCTTAGTATTTTTCAACATGGCGCTGTTGAAAAATACAAAAAAATCAAGATCAAATCTAGTGGAAAACAACAGCCTCGCAATATTTCCTAGGATCTAAATATGACTAGCAAAATGTGGTTGCACTATACTATAAGTACCTAGGCACACCACCTCTACCTGACCCTTAGAGAAATAATGTCACGATGTAGTGCTTATCCTAGGCAAATAACAGTAAACACACAGTTATTGGTGTCTAATGAATAAATATTGAAGTTAAACATATTTTCCATAAACATTACAAAAATAATAAAATACATCCAACAAAAGTTGCCCGAGATAAAAATAGCAAAGTCGCTCTAAGTAGGTATTGTAAACTATTAGATAGCAAAGTTCTAAGAAATATGACAAGACGATGAGTTGGTGTCTCTAGTAAGATAATTACTTTAGTATTTCCATTCATTCTGTTGTGATTACGGCAATAGGTACTTGATATTACCATTTATCTTGATATTATTCATTTTAACAGTCTTTTGGAGCCTATTTTCAGTATTTGACATGCCGATAAGAAGAAAATGACACTATGTAGGCAGTGAAGTGCTGTCAAAATCTGTCACAGAATGTTTAGAGACATGATAAACGTCTACGAAATCCTATTAAGTACAAGGGATTTGCGTCACTAGATATTTAACAGTGGCAACACTCGCGTAGATGTGACGTGCTGTCTACCTGGTTTCTCTGAGCTCAGTGTTGCCACTACTACGTGTTTTTGCCGCTGCTTCGGGACTCCTTAAGTGAGTTATCGTGAACATATTATGGGGTTATTTATTACGCAATAAAATAAGGTTGTCAAAGTGATTTAAGAGGTGTTGGTATTTTATAATGTTGATGTTTGTGGTGTAGTGAGGGGTTATTAAAGGTGTTGTTATGGTGTTTAAATGCGTAATAGGGCGTTTTAATTACACTCGAAATTATTAGATACTATTTCACATTAAAACCGCCGTTGACGACAATTGTTTAACAAATTTATTAAGAATAAAGTTTCTGGAACAAAAACCAGGCAAATTTAAAGTAAAAAATTGACAAACGTATAAGTTTGATGAGTTGAATAAATTGAGAAAAGATAATCGTCACTTGATTTGCGTTAATTTTGAGACACTTCAGTAATTATATTCTTTTCGCGTCCTTCTAACTTAGCTTGGAAAAGAAGAATAGATTTTTGTTTGAGCTCGCCGATCTCTGAAACCCTGGCAGTTTATGGGCTATTTTACAACACAGTTCCCGTGATCAAGGCTTAGATGTTTAGCTATCATGAATTAATAACATAGGATTAAATCATTCATGAAACGCCACAATGGTACCTAATCAGGCAAGCCAATTCGAAAACAGAAGCTAGTTCAACCAAAAGTGGTAGACAACATTGCATGCAGTTCGTGTATTCTTCATTTGCAGTTAAGATGAAACGGTATTCCATTACAATGATCACCATAGTAGGAGCAGGTCGTGTTTCACACACCCACCAGCCATTACCAGCGTCTCGAAGTGCCATGAAATATTACATTAATACAAATCGAGGCCCAGACATTTTGTGCGGCCTCATGCATATCTAACGAGGATATATTTGTCAATTCGTTATCTTACCAGATTTCTCAATCACACAAAATGATTTATTTTCACTTCAAATTACTATGGGACCAGGTTTATAGACTTAGGGCTGTAATTTATGAGGGTAATGTGTTTTAGGTCCAGTTTCTTGCTTGATTTACTAAACGGTTTTTTACAGTACCTAATTATTATTAGCACCTATGACGCGCGTCTTGCATACACTTAACGATATCGCGGAAAGGTTAGATTTATTTTCTTGTTCTCTCTCTGTTTCCATATTTCTCTGACCAGCAGGGCGTAACTCCGTTGACAGTTCATGATCACTGGGCAACGTGTTCAACGATTAACTGTCACACAGCTAGTTTCGTATTGGCTGTCATCAGTGTGTATCTTGGATGACGTCATGCGCACCTGCAGAGATGTGACGAAGTGCACCGTGCTCTGCCTGATAGTGGCCGTAACTTGAAGCCCACTTTTTTAAAGTGTAATACATATTTTTTCTCCTATAATACAGTGTATACTAGCACAGGAGGCAGGGTTAACAAATCATTGTAACAAAAACATTTTATGTCAATAAAGATTTTTATTATTTATTATTATTAGTAAAATCAAATATAGTAAGTACAGAGCTTTATGGGATCAGGTGTTGCATAAATACTCCATCGTCACCTGGGTTTTCCGCGATGTCGATTGCTATGTAAAGAAACTCATTGGGTCGTACGTTTGCCTCATAGATCGTCTGACATGAAACAAATGTGTTCGGCTCAATTTCACTCTAGCGTGGAAGATTTCTTAGTGACTTTAGTGGTGTAATGATACGTTGTATTCCTAACACGATCTTTAGCTTTGATGCTCAAAATAGTCCTTACATGAAAACAACAACATTAAACGTAAACCTATGATGAATGTAGACCAACTAAAGTTTTAGTGTAAATTAATAACAGGTTAAAAGAAAGAAGGAAAATTAAAACTTTTCTTTACCACAGTGGACGAAACGAACTAAAAAAATCAGGAAACCTTTATTTTAATGACAGTGTGTGCCAGTGTAATTTACATCGATGGTGAATTTCCTTCATACTCAATTTGAAAGTGGTATTTCTGCAACCATTAAAATATGCATACATTTAGTAGTTTATACCGCTGCGTATAAAAAATGGTGTCACAATTGAATCGTAAACCACAACGGACAGACATAACGAACCAAATAGATTTAATGTTTGTGTGTTTGATAGATTAATTATTATTTACAACAGCAATATATTTTGGATTTAACAGGAAATCACTTTGATTGTAAACTTAGATAACAAGGGCTTTATAGCCGCCGGCGTAGGTAAATATTGTATTTTGTGATTTTCATGTTCGGATTAAATACATAAATGTCGAGTGTCTATATTATTAAACCAATCGTTAAAGTCGAATAAAGTCGTGTATGGGTATAGTGGTCATAGTCAAACAGGATTACTGCAAGTCGAGTAACATTTTATGTAAGTAGATAAAAGTCCAAGAGCTAAAGGGATCGTTGTGAATCGGTTATAAAGCACCATTGGGGTAAACAAAGCTACAGAACACCACATGCTTTGATTCTTACATTTTGCTTTTGTTTCGTTTATGTTCATACCTACATCTATTCTGCATAGAAACGCACGGTTGCATGTGCATTCACAGATTGCTATTCTGTTATATTACTGTGTGAAAATGAAGGTGAATTAAATAAATAATAAATAAATATTCCACAACTTTACACAACGTCATCTAGTTCAAGCTAAGCTAAGAGCTTGTGTTATGGGTTCTAAACAGCTGATAAACATCCTTATATATTTCTAAATACATATCTACATAATATTATAGATAAATTACACCCAGACACAGAACAAAATGATCGTGCTCATCACACAAACATTTATTGTCCTGGGTGGAAATCGAAACCACGACCTCCGGGATAGCAGTCAGGGTCACTAACTACTAGACCAACAGGCCAGTTGTTGAGTTGGCATTCCATACTAATGCTAGGCATTGACATTTCACTTTAGCCAAGTTTTTACGTGGTGACTTTTATTGAATCAACTGGCAGGCGTGGTTCATTTGAAAATCAGCGTCAGGCAGGATCTCAGCATCTGTCTGGCATTACCGCTGAAATGAACCTTTTGGCGTAGCCGTGAGACATTTTTTGTCTCTTTTTTGTGTTATTGTGTTTTTACTGTGCGTGTATCCAGCTGTTGTCATTAAATGTATTTTCTTTCTTTTTTTCAGTTACAGCATGATAACTGCCGGTCGATTCTGTAAAAGTCACCCGGTGAAAACTCGAGTGAAGTGAAGTTTTTTTACGTGGTGATTTTTGTGAATCGTCCGGTAGTAATGCAAACTAGTGTTTGCTCTAGTGATCGAAATTCACTTTTTAGCTTTCAAAAGTCGTTCTCTACTCTCTAATGATCTTTGTAAACCAACGAAAGCTTTAGGCATATTATCAAGCGGGGATGCAAAGTAAGTATAAAACTTTGTCGTTTTTGAAATTGTTCCAATGAAATTCAGTATGAAGGTTTTTTATTGAAAGTCATAAAACACGTAACAAATATTTTTCGTAAATCATTCCTTTAGGGGGTAAAAGGGGGGCGGTATTTTTTTTGTGAATTCAAAAGAGGTATAAATTTAGTATAATATGTACATATAACCTAACCTAACTTACCATACCTATTATATAGCTAACCTAACTACCTAACCTAACTACCTTACTGCAATGCATTGATTTTGAAAGATACAAAATACATCGTTTTCAACTGATCTACTGCGCTACGTGTCTCTATGTTGCATACAATACTAGAGTAGGTAGTAGTATGTGAAAAAGTAGTAGTAGGAGGTAATAATTTAACTCGATTGGTATAACATCCATAGATTAAGTACTACTTTGACTGGTTGATCGAGTGGATCCGCACTTGCGTCCCGGGCGTCTGTCTGTCTGTCTGTTCGTGATACACTAAAACATGACTAAGCCGATGCTGTTTTCACCTGTAGAAAGAGTTTCTCTCAAGGAAGTTACTAGTATTTAATATGTCAAATTTTTGTTAACATTGGCAAAAATATAATGATATTTGTTGGAGGCGAAAAATAAGCTTTCTGGAAGTTGGGCGCGATAACCGACATCCATGCGGGCGAAGCCGCGGGCATCAGCTAGTCTATAATATGTATGTATTTAGAAATATATAAGTATGATTATCAGTTGTCTGGTTCTCATAGCACAAGCTCTGCTTAGTTTGAGACTGATCACTAGATGGCGTTGTATTAAAAGTTGTGGAATATTTATTTATTTACATCATCATCACACATCGCTTAGTGGTCTAAATGCGACAATTTTAGCTTTGTGCAATTTTTCTTGACTTTTGACATATCCCACACTCCTCCAGGAAAGATCCAAAGTTTTCGCTTAGCCTACAATAAACACCAATAATGCAAATAATCTGTTTTTAATGTTTAGGAACTGGTACGACGTTGCTTACCCACAGAGAGAAAAGCTAGGTGTGATGTTTTTTAATTCATTAACTTCGAGACATTTTCACTTTCAGTAAAATTACTTTGTAACTTCACCACCCAAGCGTACCTTGTTAATTCAGCACATAAATTAGAGACCGAATTAGTGTATCCCACGCAAATAATTATTTCTAACAAAACCAACGCCGCTTTAGTTTATGTTAAATGGAATAATCCCTGATTACTACGTCTGCTGGATTTTGGGAGCTGGAGGGTATATCATGTCGTAAAATACTTTTGGAAACTAGATGACAGCAAAATAATTTAAGTACCTAGATTGTTTTGCAGCAATCCAGTTGGCAACTGGGTGATTGGTTCTTAGTGTGCAGATTGCGATTGATTAATGTTCGTAGTTAAGCACTGTCCTTTTGGAATTTTGTCCCAAAATGATACGGAACCTTGTACTCCAGCTAAAGCTGGTGCTTCAACCCCATTATGGTGCGTTTTTGTTTGTCTATAATATGTCTGTATGTGTATAAGCTAGTTGATGGATGTTTTTGTAAATATTATAGAAAAAATAAGCGATGTCTTTAACTAAGCACAGTTTCAAGTTACTATTATAAAAAAAAAACCATAACAACCAGCTTAGTTCTGCGATTGCTAAAAGTTAAACTTAAGATTAAAAATGAATATGTATTTTTAGTGCATTTTAGTACCTTCGCTGGATGAATTTGACTCCCTCCTTTTAGCCGGCAGTCTTTACCGGCAAAAAGACCGAGACAAATTCAAATAAAAAAAATGTAACCGGTTTCTTTAACGCTAATATAAAGAAATATTCAACATTCTTCTGATTGCTCAAAACCGAGTTAAGCACTTAAGTTCTAGTCTAAACAAATGTCTAAGTACTTCTACAATTGTCCTGTCATCCCACTGTCGTATGACATGAACAAAGCGAAGATTGGCTGAAGTTACGTGCGCAAGTTAAGCTGTTTCATAGTCCTTCACATTTGAAAGCCAGCTATTATCGTTGTTGTGCTAACAAAGCTCAATGTCCGTGAAAACGTATGGAACCCTTAGGACGCGACTTAGGCGAGTGGTGGGTTGTGAGTGGCAGCGGGAAGGAGGACGAATAGGGTAGTATAAGAAAAGTTGGTACTTTGAAAGAGAGAACGCATGACCCATAATCAAACAACCACGTCATCGTCAGTTCTTTGGATGTAGATGTAGTGAGACTGTCAAATGCAGGTTTTTTCATAATTTAGTGTGGTTAGCGGCAATGGTTAGGGCATCGGCCTGGCGATCGAGAGGCTGATCCCCACCCATTGCACTATGGACGTGAACCCGCTCCAGATACAAGTATATTTAGCTTATTTGGAGGGTTAACAAGACTACTAGTTCATGAGACTACTAGTAGTAAAACAAATATCTGTGTAGTCTTAATACAGATACACCTTTAAACCATATTTTGTTACAGCTCCAAGTTCCTGAGAAAACATAACACTCCATCCTTCGCTCTCTACTCCAAGCACATAAAACTCAACCGAATAATACTCCGAGATGACCCACTCATCATTCAACTCATCCTGTAGGTACAGCAGAAGGTACGTAAACGTCCACTCGCTATCACTTCCACTCCACGGCACTTGGCTCCGGAATCACGGCGGTCATTAGGGCCAATCAAATAAAGTGGTCACCGTCCCGCGGGGCGTGGGGAGAGTCGCACGAGGAGAAGGGAGGGGGGGTGCCTAAGCGTATTGTTGCTTACTAGTCCAGTAAAGTATCTGGAAAAGTGGACGTATCGAGGGGTAGTGCAGTACTTAATATGGGTTTTTTTATTGTTTTTTATGGAGCTGATGTATCCAGGTGGTCTTAGGTATACAAAATGACAGGATAATGGACAGAAGCGTTCAAAATGCAACTGCTAGCAACTGGCAGGCACCTTCAAGTGTCCATGGGTTACGCGCTTCTAAATAATAATTATACCTATTTGTGTTTTAAGTTTCTTTAATTCCATCGTGACTTTACTCATAGGCCTTTTAATATTATTAGCCCGGTCAGGTATGAGCAAGGTTATCATTATTCGCATCGAGCTGAAAATTTGTACGAAACACCATAAAAAAACAGTGGTTTAATGTGCAAACAATGGTTAAGGTGTTGGCCTGACGATCGAAAGGTCGTGATTTCGAACCCCACCTATTGCATTATTGGCATAAACCCGCTCCAGATACAAGCATATTTAGCTTAGTTAAAAGGATTAACAAAACTACTAGTAATGTACACATCCATATTGGTAGTACCTAAGCATTAAAAGAAACGTGAAAAATCCCCATCGATCCATGCATGTGCGTGTATTATGTGTTTCGAACATTCCTAACCTAACCCCAATTTATTTATTTATTTATTTTATTTTTAGGAACGCTTACATACTAATTGGTTAACTTAAACGGGCTACATAATTAATTAAGAATCTACTAGTCAGTAGACAAACAATACTGTAGCAAGTTATATTCATTACAATCTGTCCCCAATAACCGCGGTCTTATTACCACAACTTCGCCAGGAGCGAGCGTATCTCGTGCCGCGTCAGTTCTCGTAAAAATATCGCGTGCGGTTCATATAAATCCTTCAAGCTGATCGTAAGGGGAAACCCAATTTGTGACATTAAATTAACTCGAGAATCTTCCCACGGGACATTCGCAATCTTCATTTTCATAATCGTATTTTTTTTCATTTTTAGTGCATGATGAGAATTTGAAGCGGTGACGGAATGAAATTTTAACATCGTGTGGATTACATTTTGATTAGTCAAAAGGGTATTAGGTATTTTTACAAAGGATAAGCCATTGTCATACAACGTGGCAATACCGCCAGTCTTTTGGGAACACTTCCAGTACTCTGAGCAAGTGAGTTTTTTGACGCCATATTTTAGAAGTAGATTTTTATTTTCATTTCTAGTGTTTATAGTTAAGTATTTATTTTAAAAGAGCGCTTTTAATTATTTATACATTTTAGGACAAATACAATATTTACTCTCTTTCAATCAACCGTGCATAACCCTGCAATACCTAATACACTAAATCACTGTAATTTAATCTAAAGATCGTGAGAGTCGGACAAGTTTAAATTAAGTTATAAATCAGGTTTATTTTATTATGACAATAAGGCCCACATTACAAATATTTCAATTTAGGTGCAGTTTACTATGTCCGCTTGCCCTGGATGACATCACAAGCTTTAAGAAACAAGTCCACTTTCTGGGTCCGAACGGCTTGCATTTATTTGGCATCCAATACCATATTTAATTAAAAATTTAAAAAACCCCCATCGCAAAAAGGTAAAACATTTAAAAAGTTAAAAATAACACTTTAGCCATTAAATTTAACTTCACGTCGGGGTACCGCTTAAGTAAGGAATGTTCCTAGTACTTGTAGGTATGTAGGTACTTATTTTAACGGTACCCCGACGTTACGTAAAATTTCATGGCTAAAGTGTTATTTTTAACTTTTTAAATGTTTTACTTTTTGCGATAGGGGTTTTTTAAATTTTTAATTTAATTTTTATTTTAAAATTTTTGAACGCATTAATTTTGTTTTATAGAGTTAACAGTTATGAGATTTTTTCAGTGCATTGTATGTAGAGTCAAATGCTGGTTAAAACGAATCCAAACACGACATATCTGATGTTATTTTCCCAAGAGTGTATTAGTCTGCTAGATATCCTGGCTGCATCAGACCAAATACACCATAATGTTGCTTATTAATATTACACACATAGGTGTTTGAAATTTTAAGACACACATATGTTTGTAAGTAAAGTTAATACCCATAGACGTCTAAAATAGCAACGGTTGCTAACACAAAAGAGCTGATAACCTTGAAACGGCTGAACCGATTTTGATTAAATATGTATAAGAACTAAGCAAGCAAGAAACCCTGCTTTCAAATAAAAAAACCGCATCTCGCAGACAGACAGACACACACACATAGCGGTGATACTTATAACACCCCTCTTTTTGCGTCGGGGGTTAAAAAGGTCCCTACCTTATACTATACACACATATACTCAAACACAAATGTAGTAAATTGTTGTTGTTTAAGCATTATATCACTTTAAATCCTTAAGAAAATATTTTATTACTGAAAACTGCTCGATTTTAGAAGAAAACTGCAGGCCTAGCCACATTACAAATTCTATTTCTATTATCCTAATCGATAAGGCGACGAAAGAGAATGGCGTAGGTACAGACGCCAGCACATCAAGTTACCCCAATGTGTCAAATTTCTTTGATCGTTTTTCAACTATATGACAAACAAAATCAGGTTCATATTCAATTGGGAAAATTTGACACATTGGGGTAACTTGATGTGCTGGCGTCTGTACATGGAATCAGCTGTTTGTCAACTGTCAAGTGTTAACGAGTAGAATTTGTAAAATATGGGTGAAAATGAAATACATTTGACAGTTGACAAACAGCCGATTCCATGTACGCCATTTTTTTTGTCTATAAAAGAATAGAAATAGAATTTGAAATATGTCTAGGCCTGCTGCATTACATATTTCTTAAAAAGCTTAGATAGCAAAACAGAGATCAAACCAACTGAAAATACAAAAAATAAACTGTCGTTCTTTTGTGTCAGACTCGTATCTATGAACAAGATGACCTTACACTACAATTTGTTCTCAAAAAGTATATATATGACACGTTATATTTTTTACATATCTCTTGCTCTGTAAGTACACCCTTACACCCCTGAATACCGGGGTGTATGACTATCATTACAGCATAGGTTTTGGAATTTGAAAAAAGAACTGTCATCTGAATATGTCGTCTGTATTTGATGTCATATTATTATATGGGTTTAATATAAAATGTTTAAAGAATAATGTTCAATCATTCTGTTCAATACTCATACTGCACGAAGAATATTTTTAAAAAGTTTTTTTTTTTTTCTCGGTATCGATTAATTGCTCGAATCGGAATCTAGACAATTTATTTTATAAAGATTTTATTTTAAATATGGAACTATTTGTTTCCACATCGTATGTTAGATGGAATCGATTTAAAAATCAAACTGGCCAGCAAGATTTGACGCGCTTGCGTGCGTGAAAAAAAAAGGCAGTCTACTAGTAGGCGCGAAAGCATCGCGAAAATAATTAATTTTAATTAAATACACATTTTTTTCTTCTTAATAAATGTTCATTGAAACCTGCTGTCTTGTTGTTTAGGTACTTACCTCACAATCGATATGTAAAGCAGAGTATTTATCTCGGGCGTAAGCATCAATTGCATACTCGGGTTAATTAGCGCCTTCGCTTCGCTCAGGCGCCAAAAACCTCGTATGCAATTGATGTCATACAGCCCTTGGTTAATAATCTACTATTAAAACTATAATATTTAAAGACATCACATAAAATAAAATTCAAGGGAAGAATTTTAATGTAATATACTTGATAAAATATAAAGATATAAATTTAGAGTGATTATAAGTGATTCCCACTCCAGTCAAATTAAAAAAAAACCTAAGCGAACCTAATCTTTTTTATGGTGCAGGGTGGAAAATCTGGAAGGGTGGAAATCTTCTATCCCTTTCTGTGATACTCTTACTGGCTAAAATCTACTCCGGTGTTCCGTCACACAACTATGTCGGGGGTCACGGGAAAAGAAGATGAACAGAACGCAACGACCGAACCAAACTTGAGCGAACCTAACTAGAGCGAACATAACTTGAGCGAACCTAACTAGAGCGAACCTAGCTTGAGCGAACCTCACTTAAACAATGTCAAACCGCCATATTTATTAATAAGAAAAAGTTATCAGCTTTTGAAAAAACAGCTATTAAGAAAATCGTTTAATTCGCAATAATTCTATGCATATTTTTTTCTTAGACGGCATGCAGATGAAAAGTTATAAAAATACAACGTTTAGTTTATTTGCGGTACGGGACTGCAGTTTAATAAAAAAATAATTTTAGATTTCATGATCCTTTTTATTTCTTCCAAATTCTGGTTAACAAAACGTTTTCATTTTTAATGTGAAATTGTTGGAAAATCGTTTGCGTTTGTGAACGAAAATAACGGATCTAGGGTGAACTCATCTAATTCTGTGACTCGCCTAATTCGGTGATATTTGGTTTGAGCGCTATCATAGGGCTATACGAGTGAAATCAATGGTTTGAAATACAACCTTAAGCCTCTGTGATAAAGTTCAAATTCGTCTGTAAAGTTTGGGGATGCTCGAGGGAGCGAGATAGAAACAGCTAACGGTTTTGTCAGTTCGCGCGCGAATCTCGCCGGTTTCGGCAGTGTTCGTGAATTGGTGGCGAACTTTGCTGTATTTATGTAAGTATTTAACCGATTTTTTAGCTTCTTTCTAATAAAATGAATTGTAACTGATATTCCCTTGATGTGGCAGTAAAAAAATCGTCATAGTTCTGCGTCTTTTTCGTGTTAGAGCTTATTTTGTTCGTCAAAAATATTAGCGTTTTAGCGCTTGAGTGGTTTCTGTGCTATCACAGAATTATAGTAGTTATGTACAAATATTTGTGGTTTTAACTGAAATTATTGACTTATTTTGAGTGTAGTAGACAAGATTGATGTCATTTCATTACTTTTATCTGGTCTTAATTAAAATGACGACTTTGAGCCAATATTATATTTTGCTATCACGGAATTCGGTGACACTTTTTTTGGACTTGTCACGTAATTGCGTGAGTAATTTACCAAATTTCGCAGCTTTTTTTTTATTAATATGAGCTCAAATTTGGGCAGACGCTAAAATCTAAGCAGGTAGGTACGTATTTATTATTATAATTTGCTTGTTTACTTTCAGATATATCATGGATGACCCCAACAAGAAGAACAGAAAATACTCGGAGACCGATCTCAAAACGTGCTGCTCTAAAACGTACCTACCACGTACATTGCCAAAGTTAAGAATTTGAGGCTATTGAGACGATTTTTAAGTGTGATATGTGTTGCGCCGAAGAATAATTCTAGAAGATGTTACTAAAATGTTTATCTTGTTTTTTTATGTTTATGTTAATTTTATTATAATATTAATATTGTACTACTTAAATAAAGTTAACTTGCCTAATTCCGTTATATCAGAATTAAAGTATTAGCTATCACGGACTTGAAGAGGTCACCACGGAATTAGGCAAGTTGACTTGGTTTAGTAAATTTGGTATAACTCTTAGGTTTCTAGAAAAAAATCTGATTATTTGTGCTAATATTCCTCATAAAAGACTGATTAAAATTCATGCTGAGACTGAATTAAATTAATTAATAATTTATTGGTATTTTATTACTCAAATGCATTTGTCACGAAGTTAGATGAGTTCACCCTATACATTAATAAAACGCATTATTCTAACTTATCGTAATGTTATTAAGAATCGTATTCAAATCTAAGCTTCCTAGTAAAACCTTAAGGACATAGTGAAAATTATAACCTCAAATAAAAAAAAATGAGTCTGTGAATCATTATAAACTTGGATACGGTACGAAAAAAGAATTCAAAGGAAAGCAGAAATAACAAGCACAAAGCACCCTTAACATTTTTAACAAACAAAGGATTACTGTAACATGGCAGTACCTACCTATTATAATGAACGTAAAATAGAACAATATGATTCGATTAGCGTAAAGCATAACGAGGTATGTAACAATAATTATGTAACAAAGCGATACGCTACGATTTGCGATAGCGTATTGTTTTATTTAAAAGTTAAAATAACTAATAAACTTGTTCCTGATTGCACAATACGCAATATACAGCGGGGTTTTGCCAGAATATTCAGAATTAGAGTTGCTGAGGGCGTAATATTAAAAATATCGAGATTTTCAATCCAGTTCATTATGATTTTAATAAATCAGGTTAACTCTAAACATATTTGTATGGCGGTAGCATTCTCTTTTGCATTATTTTACATTTACATTTGCCTCTAACAATATTGTGATAACAGGAATTATTTAAATCTTTTTGTGGACCTTCTATCTCTTTTTATCGCATCGCGGCATACCGGGTGCTATATAGCGATACGTTTTTAGCGTGACATGCCGCCGTGCGGCCTCGCGGGCGTTTATTTAAACGCTTCTCGGATTGACAGCGCTTTGTTCGCTCGAGCTCGGTAACTGAATAATTCGCGGGTAGTATTCATAATTTATGCGGTGTGACCTCTTCCTTGTCGTATTTTTACAGCTTAGTGTCTCTTTCAGTGTAACTTATGAGGAAAAGGGTAGGGATTTTATTCTTTGAGGAACCAACTTTTATTATTATAATTTTATTCTGCACTTTGCTTTATACAAGTATATGCTCACGCAGTGACTCATCGACTCTACATATGTTTAAATTGCGGTCGTTATCAGTTGCAAGGATCTAATTAGGTGGTTTTGTCTATAAATAAGAAACACCACGGAAAATCTGTGTGGGTAAAGGACCACATTCGATTTTGTTTTCAGTAACGTATGCCAATAAAATACCTGCCAACACCTAAGCCATAAACTAGCGCAGTAGCGTGGAATGAATTTTTCAGTTTTTCAAATTACCACAAACCCCAAATTCGTTCTAATTTATAACAACAAAAAAAAACAGCACATACTGTGTTTCTACCCACAGCAGCCGCGCCCACCGTCGTTTTATAAATCAGCGAGTTTCGCAAATTCGCCCAACACGTGCTGTTATTTATCGCGACAAATATTGCACGTTAATGCGCTATTAATTGCTCCCACTCGCAAAAATATCACCGGAATGTTTCGCGCGGGACCAGAATTATATATTTTTTGTAATTAATCATTAAATATTGTGTTTCTTGTTTTATTTTTGCAATTGCGTGTTAAGGTTTTTTTGGGACAATATTGCTGGTGATTTTATTGCTTTATCTATAATATGGTATTACGATTTTATTGGTGTAAGGGGAAAATACGTGATGTATGGGGGTGGTTGACATTATTGCTACGATTTTATATGACGTTAACGGGGGTAAGTATGAATGAGCGTTTTAACAGGTTTGGATCTGACCGGGAACAATTCAGACGAAACTAGCAAGTGAAGTTAGAGATGCAGAAGAAATACTGATTTTTGTAAACAATAGTATAAACGCCAGCACATCAACCTACCCCAAACTGTCAAATTTTCCCAATTAAACATGAACCTTATTGTGCTTAGAATAAAGTTGAAAACTTATCAAAGAAATTACACACATTGGGGTAGGTTGATGTGCTGACGTCTTTACATACCAGTGGCGCAGTGTCCATACAACTCGATTCCTATCGGCTTCCTTTTGGAGGTTCAGAAGAGCAACTCTACGGTTATTGAAAAATGGCAGCCAGACTCTAGTATTGTCAAATATACGAGGAGCTAGATATATTTACACCAAAGGTATACAGGGTGGTAGGTGGAGAGATGACTTCAAAAGAGACATCAAATCGCGATACAAATACTATGTTTTATTTTATCAACTTCCATCTTAAGAAAATTGACGCCTCACCACTGGTACTTACACAAACGTAAATTTTGAAAGTTTTGAGAGACATAGGAAGAAGTGTGCATGCAGTTTTTGAACGCAGTTATTAAGATTATTTTACATTTTGTTTTTAGAAAAAAAAAGAAAGAAAGAACACATATTTTTTTTGGCAAATGCCACAAGTGCACAAAACAAAGTAAAAAAATAATAATAAAAAACTAAGAACAAAACACGGAAAAGAGTCGATGACGGCTGCGCCAAATAGGACCAGTTCAACAAAGTGCCGAGAACCTAGTGCCCGACGCTGCCTATGATAATATTTGAGCATAATATCCATATAGGCACAACACACACATGCATAATACCGCTTCCCACGGATCCCAAAACTACTACAGGTTAATTAGAATCTTCGCAATAGGCTCTTAAACGCAGGTAAGTCGTATCCAAGCCAAGGCCACATCCCTAAGCCACGTAATCTGGCGCTGTCGCACCAAAACAATATAGATAGGCGTATTAATTGCATTAGAGGATAGAGCTCTGTCTAAGCGTTGCCACTGGAACTACCTTTTAGTCTCACTTAAGCCATTTTTAACGTCTCTGTTCTGTGCGATGAGGTTGGAATATACGGGTGGGTTTTTGGAGCGGGTCTTCATGCTGTGTCATCTTCATCATCTGTCTAGCCTTTTCATAACTCTATATAGGGCGACTGGTAATTAGTGACCGATACTTAAACACGTGATTGTATTCATGATTTCAATAAACTTTCCCATAGAAACTTTTTTATATACACAATAACTTATATTATAACACAATAGAATAACAAAAACGCTGTTTGAAATACCCGCGCGCGCCTGTGATCGATCAGCTGATAGTCTGACCTCGGTAAAGGCAAAATGTACTAGTATTAGCGTCAAACGCTCCCCCGCTATACCCACCACCCCCACCGCTCACGTTGTGCAGTACTGACGTAATTGAATTAATTGAAAGTTAATGAGTATAAAAATTGTTTCTTTGGGAAAGTTATTCGTATCCATGAGTACAATCACGTGTTTAAGTATCGGTCACTAATTACCAGTCACCCTATATTAGGGGGTCATCTTCCAGTATAACCGATTACAGCGGCTGCATACGAATGTTCTCCGTGCAGCGACTGCTTGGGTAACACGATACCTCATGGTTAGATTGGTTGTTAGATTCTTTAACTAGAATTCAGTTTATATAGTTTATTGTTTCCCATGGAAGAGCCACTGATTTGACTCATAAACCGTGACAGAATAACGCGATGCTTCTCGTTCACATTGGTTGTTAGACTTTCGGGGCTCTGGTTACGACCAGTTTGTAATTAAATTTAAATCAGTTTATTTCAATCAGGAATATCTCTTATTTTTTTCAAGAGTAATTTACACCACTGACTATTGGCAATTTTATCCCCGGAAAAGCAGATTTAAACTCACTCTCTCTCTCTCTCTTTTAGCTCTTGAACTTTTGTTAACATCATATAGTAATTATATACAAACAAAAACTTCTTATTTTTAAAGAGTCTTATCTTGACACACATAACACACCAAACTAAGTAAACCCTGAAGTACCCGCACTTATTTTAGTCTTCCCGTACTTTTTCACAACAATTTCCACACTAATACTAATTGAGTGTACCACTCTCGCCAAGGATTATGCAATAAAACCGATAAGAAACGCCAATTGTCTGTGTTTAGCCAGAGGCCGCTAACTTTTATGTTTATGGAGCTATAAAACGCGCCCTTACTGATTGCAGAGACGTCATTAAAATTCGTTTTTATTGCTAAACAATTGTGACGAAGTTGTAGTTATCTGATACTTTATTATGATCTTAAATATAATACTTCTCTTTTAAAGCTTATCGTCTAACCATCAGAAGAATTTGAAATGTTTTATTTTATTATATTTAATCAAGAAAATTAACAGTTAATACATTAAAATCTTACACTAAGTTATACATAATATACAAGGTTTATAAATGTACAACATTTTTTACAACATATTAAAAGTTATATTTTACAGTGCACTATTCAACGCTCTTAAAACAGAAGTAAGTAGTTAAAAGTAAACTTAAACATAAACTGGCATGCAAACAACAGAAGGAGAGAGAGACTGAGCAAATATTAAACTAACTAACTAAACTAATTATTATAGTCTTTTCTTTAGCCCCCGGAAAATATGACTCCACGGTAATAAGTATACGGAAAAGGTGCGGCAAGTCTACCAACACGCTTTCGTCCGTTTTCACTAACATTTGGCGGCACTTAAATTCAAAGTCAGATCATTCATAGGCTCTATCGAACATCAAACTTTCATATGAAGAAGATGAAAATGATTCCAGTTGTCCTTAAGGGTAGATCGTTCGGAGGGTTATGAGCAAGATACTCCATGGTAGGTGTTTGTTCTCTGAGAAGTCAGATAGTGAAACACCGACCTCATCAAATATCATTTATCATACTTCATCTCTTCTCTTATGTGTAATGTTAAATACTAGTACTACTTTTATTTAGAGATCTTTAACATTAAAGTACATAACAGTGTTAGTGTAAACGCGTATTTGAGCCGAAGTAAACCTAATGTTCATTAAATACTTGCATCATAACTCTTTTAAATTAAATGTTGTATGTTCTGTCTTTAAGTAAAAGTAACATTTCCGTTTGTTCATAATCTGAGATTGTTAGAAAGGTATAAAAAACAAATCTCATTTTAAAAACCCCGTCTGAAAGGGTTAGCCGATTCTTATAAACTTGTTAAAACATCGCCTTTTCCTTTAGAAGTAAAACAAAATTAGATTTACAAAATATCCCAGAACTGGGACGTCTTTGCCATTTTGACGAGAAATAAAATAGGAGAGGCTGTTTTAAGTCCCAATCGTATTGCTAAGCTGCTGGTATTTTTATGATAACAAGAATTCTGCTATAAAATTCGGATTTGATACTAGTAACTTATTGTACTGCTGAGATGTGAAGCGTAGTCAAATGGTGCAATAAACATGCAAATGCTTCTTGTTTATTTATTTCAACCAAATAATATAGGTTTGTCTGTACACCTGCTATGTTTTAAGTCATGTTTCAATATTTATGATAAAAACATTGAGTCTATCTACAAGAAATTTATCCTTCTCTAGAATATTTGTATTTCGGTGCCGACCCTCGACACCACATCTGAGTTATGCCCTTATCTTTTTTTCACGTACTTCAAACGGCTCCATCAAATCATACAGACGGTAAATCCCATGAATATCTCGACAACTGAGTTTTCCTTCTCTCTACAATCCAAGATTTGTCCGAATCAATGATTCGGCCGACGGACTCCATAGAGGGCGATATCGCTGGAGGCACACCACAGCTCGTATAATCCGCACTATTTACTTGCGAATCGGGAAAAGGCGGGCCAGAAACAAATTTCCGCGGGGTCCTAACGACCCCGACCGTCATTTAATCAGGCTCAAGTGTTGATGCGATAGCCGCCACCAACGTTTTTCGACGTATCGAAATCTATCATGAAATAACCATTAGCTGTCCCTCTCCAACACTCGAGTGTGCGGACGCAGAGTGTGATAGAACGATACGGTCGGCCATCTTAATCTAAAGACAGGAAATAACCAGTTCCGAGCGGCCCGGGCCGGACGTATCAGGATTTTTCCGGATTTCAGCCGTTTTGAGAGCTCTGGCGCAAAATAGGTAGGCACAGAAGACCTACTGACTGTCACAAATCGAGTCCAAAATACGGCTTAAGTTTCAACAGAGAACAAGAAAAAGAAAGAAAATCATTTATTTGGGACACGCGCAATAATATGAACAAAGCATACAAGTAATACAGGACTTGTACGAAAGCAAAAAGGCTAGTTGCAATTTAAAAAAGGTAATTACTAGACAGGTCTTATAGCATGAAAGATTCCCACTGATGGAAACAATGGTCACACTGATCCCTTGGTAGGGATCAGTGTGACCGTTGTTCTTATCAGTTCAGATGTGGTATATCACAAGATGCATCTGGCTCGTACTAGATGACACACACCATACACGCATATTCCCAGCAGTAGGTAACTCATCTTGTTTTGGATACAAAATTTACAGATTCTGTTGAAATGGTCCTTCTGACCATATACATCAAGTGTGTCGGTTAATGTAAAGTGGGGCAGAAGCTTCAATGTTTTGCTGCGAGATGCTGCGACTTGAGTTAGGCTTATGTAGTGGAAGTCGGTCATTGTGATGTTCCAGCCTTTTTGCTGTAACTCGAGTTTGAGGCGCGTCACGTTGTCGGTACAAGTTTGAGGATGTGACTGTAACTTTATGTGTTGAGGGGACCGTCGGGTAGTAGGAGCGTTCATAAGTTATTTCGAAGTTGCCTTTGTTCATGTTGAAGGATGATAACCTATAGTGATTGGCTATTTAGGAGTTTTTTTTTGTCCTACAGGAAAAAATCATAATATGGTGTTATTATCATAAAAACGTTTCGGATATAGTACCAACATAGGTATAGGCAAAAAATGTGCCTAAGGTCAAAAACCGCCCTTATGTAAAAGAGCATATTTTGCAAGGATTTGTTTTAAATAAATTACCAAATGACACAAAAGATTTAAACAGAACACAATTTAAAGTCAAACTTAACATTTTTTCAATTGACAAAATAATGCTAACTACTATCACCATTGACGAATTCCTTACTGACAAAAAATTGTGAGACGAATTCTAAGTATATATTGTCCATATTCCCAAAGACCATAGACCATAGTCCAAATTCCTATGTAAAGAATTTTAACTTATTACAATTTCACTCTATAACAGTAATTTTAATGAATTATTATATAATAGTGTAAGCCCTTCTGGGTAGATTTTTGAGCTACGACGAATATTTGTATGTATATAAGGTGAGTATTTTGACGTTTTGACGTTCATATGTGAATACCTAAACTTGTACAGGTGACATGAGAAGCGTAGTGAGTATGACTTTTCAGATGATTTGCGAAATGACTTTCGAAGTGATTTACCATTTACAGAATAGCACTGCTGTATGGCAGGTCCTACCTATAGCTAGCATAGTTGCATACACTCGAGTTACAACATAAGTTGTAGTATATGAGTGTTGTTGGTGTGTTGTTGTTGTTGTTGTAATGTGTTGGTATGTTGTATGTTGTTGTTGTTGTGTTGTATTGTTGGTGTTGGTTGGCTATTGGAGACGAGTAAAACGCTCTGACTGCTCGTTGGTAACTAACTCATTTAGGATTGGTATTTAACTACACGAGTAACATATTATATGGTATATGCTAACATAGAACATAGGTTATATACTATATGAACCACCGCCAATAAGGAGCTGTTGTTCCACAGTAGCGATGTGTGGTCACAAGTGGGTCACAGTTTTAATTCACTCACGAGTACTCACGACTAACAATTAAACATTTAAATCTACTAATAAATAATTAGGCTGTGTGGTACGGATGTATAGTGGCGGAGTTCATAATTAGTTATTATTTGCTTTGAAGTTTGTGCGATCGTGTTTTGATCTAAATTCAGGATCTACTTTAAATTGGAACAGCACATTATCTATTGTTCTGGTTTTAGCAATAAACATGCAAATGAGATATTCTGAGTAATTTCCGTAACGAATTGACAAGTCCCTATTGCACACAATTTGGTAGTGAGATACTGGTCAATTGTAGTTTCGGATGTAAAGTTTTGTACGTAAAAGATAGGACTTATAACTTCAAAAATGTAGTAATCTACAATAAAAACCAGCAACTGCTTCCCCAATCAGCCACAGCGCTGACATCTTTACAACGCTACACATATTCCTCGTCACAAAACAGATGCATGCAGAAGGCCAACCGTACGCAGAGAAAAACAGACGAACACACACATTAAAAATACTTTCATTGGTTGCTCTCGTCACAAAACGTTGTCCTGCTTTTGAAACTCGAGTCTGAAATAGACCGTGTAATACCTGAGCCCTACAATTCTTTTTTGTAATTCGTTAGAGTTAATATTAATGTGTAACCTAAGAAAAAACGATAGGTAGGTTATCTAATGCTAGTCGTGCGTGAGTGCATTCGCACTAAATGAATGATCGCGTTGAAGAATGAGTACGTTTCTACCCACTGTACACACATTTATATCGTTCAGACATGACCTTATAAAATACTTTTTATAATGGCTCTAATTACCAAGATTATTACCCCCGTTTAGCCTTAATTCTAATATTCAAAGTTTTACTCATTATAGGCTTATTACACATAGGGCTCAGTACGCATTAGGGGCGTATTGAACAGCCCTGCCCCAGACCACTGTCTTACTGAGTAGACACGGACTCCCTGTACTGAGTGACGGTACTGAGTGAACCTTCTATATCTAAGTGTTTAGTGTTCTCGTTACCCGAGTGCAGCGGTCACTCGATTAATTACGCCACTCACTGTTTTTCCCACAAGACACCCGACGGATATATTTGGCACATTGTTAGCGAGTGTGGAAGATTCTTTTGTCTATTGTACGCTTCATCGCCAGATGTGAACCGAATTCATAGGTTTTTAGGGAGAAGTGTTGGAAACACAAAATGAGTTGTGTTTTTGTTGGAAAAGCTGCAGCAAATAAGCATGACATAACTTTTACGCAGATTAATTGTATCTTAAACTTCAAGTAACCTACAACAACGTTAAAATACTTTTAGTTTTTTATGTAGTAAATAGTGCATACTTTTTAATTCGAAATGGAATCGCAACGCAGACCAATAATATAATTATGTAGAATAATCATGTGCACATTTTCTTATTTTTTAAAGTCGGTTAAAGAGATTCTTTATTTACGTGCATTCTTGGTTGTCACCTTTTCTTACTGGCTCATGACTATTACTGTGTGCATAGAATATACTTTTGTATGGATCGTACTATCGCAAGAGATATGTGATGGAAATAAGACTAATGTTGCGTAGGGATCTTTAAGATTCAAATCTTTAATTAAATCTTTGTCTAAATTTAAACCAGATTTCATATAAAACGGCTCCATGCTCTTATTAAAACTTGATTTCTTTTACTTTGTTTTCTAGAATTAATTTCGTATGATAATTATATTTTTAAAGGCTTATTTTGAGAGCTGTTAAATGGGATTATATCCACCTGTCAGTTAATCTGGGCTCGGAAAGAAGCGGAGACCAGTGAGTAACAGGATTGAAATAGGATGAAGTATTTATTATTAGCGAGAAGGGTTTGTTCCAGAATAATTTTGTCTTTTCCCGGATGGTGTAACTATGACTAGGTATTAGAAATTACAAGTGTACCTGTCATTGCAATACCTAATACTAAATTAGATCTTCGGTCGGGTAATGTTTGCAAGCGCTACTGTTGAGTACGAAGTTTTGGGTTCGATTCCTGGATCACGCAAAATTGTTTCGAGTATAAATTAAGTATTTTCATCTGGGATTTCCGGTCATTGGTCGGTGGCAATATGCATGCCCGCAATATGTAATTGGGGACTTAAACATAACTAGTGAAATGTAAGTTTACCGAAAAACAGGTCGTCTTAGTCGACGCTCATTTCAAGGCCCAACTCTATTAGGTCATTGTATTGAAAAATATCTATTTTCACTAAATTCAATCCGAGTTAATCCTTGTGATACGGCGACGGTTCATAATAAACCGAATTAACTCTATTATGAAGCTAAATGTCTGTCCGTCTGTTGGTCCACCTTTTATCGTTTGATCAAAGGCCTATGCAAAGATAATTCTGTTTGGCAGTAAAAGTGATGACAGGTTGATACAGGTACAGTAATAATTGAAGTTAATGTTTCATAATATTATCTAATCAAAGATCACTTCATTAGAAAACAACATTTATGTTAGCAAAGAACTGTTGTGAATTTATTGTTGAGTGCAAACAAACCGCGAGAAGTAATTTTATAATATCACGCCTGTATTTGTCAACACTATAGGCAGAGGTGCAGGTGCTTTAGTGGAAAAGTCTATGCCACAAGTCCAAACTGCCGGCTAAATAATTCCAGATGAGAAAAACACAATAGCACATTGTAAGAAAATGAACCCAAAAAGACCTTATTCTTAGCAGTACTTCTCGCAGCCATTAGACCAAAGATCGAATGCAAAGTAATCAATAATTCATTTAACAATGCAACCTAAGGACCTATCATAAATAAATAAAATAAATAATATTCCACATCATACATACCTACTTAGCTGGCCTACTAAACACAAGCGATAAGACCTTGAAAATCATCAGTCATACTTAAACCCGTTGATAGGAAAATCCAACAGTGAAATATGAGCGGTTACTTTACAATCAGGTTGTAAAGTAACGATCGATCACCCGACGTATCGCGCGATCCGCTTTATGTATTCTATATTCTACAAGATAAATGGTATCCGCGGACCTCCTCACCTTGTGTGTTGGTGTAATAGAGCTTGCATGCGAAACCTCAATGCAGTAGACCGTGTGAAAACTCACGCTGTTAAATCTCAAGTATGGTTTGATGGGGAAATGGGTTAGTTGGCCTCACTTGTGGAAAGCTCTGCACGCCTCCTACTGCAAACTCCAACCGTCATTATGCTAATGCTATCGGATTTTTAGCTAATCTGACAGCCTAAGTTAAAATGCGTTGACCTTTATCTATACTAATCTATATATATAAAAGAAAGTCGTGTTAGTTACTTCGCTTATAACTCAAGAACGGCTGAACCGATTTAGCTGAAAATTGGCAGGGAGGTAGTTTGGAGCCAGGAAAAGGACATAGGATACTTTTTATCCCGTTCGACATCATAAAAATAAATATCAAGAATATCGGTTGTCTCAAACATTTTTCAAACGCAGCGCCATCTTGGATGACATGACAGGAGTCAAACTTCCCAGTTCATTATCAGGTGACAATTTGAAATTGACAAGTCTTAAGCTAAACCCAAGAAGGTAAGGTTGTCTATTTATAATACGCACCTACGTTCTGAAATTTATTTTGTTACTAAACTTAGAGGTTTTATGTAGCATAAAAAAGTCTTATATTTCAGAAATCAATTTACGTAACTAGCAATGATGACAGAGACGAACTTTAATAATTCTTTGCAAATAGAACTTATTTTACTGTTAGGACTTTTATATAAAAGAAAGTCGTGTTAGTTACTTCGCTTATAACTCAAGAACGGCTGAACCGATTTAGCTGAAAATTGGCAGGGAGGTAGTTTGGAGCCAGGAAAAGGACATAGGATACTTTTTATCCCGTTCGACATCATAAAAATAAATATCAAGAATATCGGTTGTCTCAAACATTTTTCAAACGCAGCGCCATCTTGGATGACATGACAGGAGTCAAACTTCCCAGTTCATTATCAGGTGACAATTTGAAATTGACAAGTCTTAAGCTAAACCCAAGAAGGTAAGGTTGTCTATTTATAATACGCACCTACGTTCTGAAATTTATTTTGTTACTAAACTTAGAGGTTTTATGTAGCATAAAAAAGTCTTATATTTCAGAAATCAATTTACGTAACTAGCAATGATGACAGAGACGAACTTTAATAATTCTTTGCAAATAGAACTTATTTTACTGTTAGGACTTTAATTAAAGTAGACCGGGAAAACTATAGGTATAAATTATTGTATGTAACATAGAGGCAATAGTTCAGATTAAAATTATGAATTTAGTATTTTTTAGTAAGGTAGTTAGGTTAGATAGTTGGGTTAGCTATAGGATAGGTATGGTCAGCTAGGTTAGGGTATATATACATGTTGTAATTTAAAAGTAGTAGTAGTTATTATTGGTTTGGATTTATTTGTTGTCGTCTTATTCAACGTATGTATATCTAATATAAAAAAAAAATAAGAGCAATGAATTGACTCTAAGGCACAACGAAGTTTGCCGGGGCAGATAGTATAATAATAATAATATTGTGTTTGTTTGCATTGAATAGGTTTCGAAACTAATGGACCGATTTGAAAAGTTCTTGTAGCTTCCCACTGCTGATATAGGCTCATTTTTAGGCCTGTATTTCCACGGGAACGAGAACTACGCGGATGCAACCGCGTGATGTCTGCTAGTAGTATAAAAAATTGGGATTGGATTTTACCCTTTCAACACGAACACTCAATTTTGTGTAGGTAGGCAAAATTTGGTTGAAATTCACAAAAAGCTTTACAGACTCCTACCTACATTTTCTTCAGGTTAGTCTTATATACCTACCTAAGATAGAAACGAAAACTTTAAGCAATATACAGCAAGAACTGAGCTCACCTGTATAATCCAATGAATCTAAACCGACGCCCACGTAGGCGGCTCGCTTTAATTAAAAATGTAAATGTCGATGTTTAGCAGTGGAGTTAACGCGTAATACCTCAGTACAAAAGACGCAGAAGAATCATTATTAGATTGATTTTGTTAAAAGGTCTATATAACCATGGTCTAGTGATGGAGAACGTTAAACCACAAAAGAGAGGAACGAAAGGCTGAGAAAGCTGAGAAAAGAAATTAAGTGTTTTTTTATAAGTTTGTAAGAAGAATACTGAAAGTGGCGCCGATGACCGAGAAGTTATGTGAAAATGAGTCATCATAATAAAATATAAGTCTACACTGAACAACGTAAATATTTTATGTTTTACATATTTTTTTTAAATTGTATTCAATTCTTGTTTTTCCTATTTATCTGAAAATCTGGTTTGTAATATTCTCGGCTTGCTTGATTTTTACCTTTTTTACATCCTAGTATGCGTTCGGCGTCACACAGACCTGGTTCGGTATTGGGATCCGTAATTTTCTCAACGTTTTCTTAAAAATACACGATTTTCGTAAAAAAATCAATATAATTATTTGTTATCCTACAAATATTTTCCAGCAGTTGGTTAGTCCGCGATAAGACGCGTCTTCGTATAACATAACTATTTTTATTTTTGTGTGGATGTCCTCCACCTTGAGGAGAGTAGAAAGGTCTGAAAACACGATGTTCTTCCTCGTCACTTCGGGTGCGGGGACGCATTTCCATACTCCACAATCACCTTAGCAGTGACTAAAGGAATGGGGGCAGTAAGATAATGATGACGCACTAGACGAAACTATGACCGCTGAGCTGCCTTGCGCATGTCAGCACTATCTTAGATGACAAATATTCACTTCAGAACAGCCACCATATTCTAATATGGGGGTAAAGGTGAACGCGAATGTACGAGTACCGCAGCTCCTGTAGGAACAATGGTCTAGTGGGATCCGGGGACTTTTAGTAAAATAGGAGTCCGACACATACACTCTCTCCAGATGAGGACATCCATGAATATTTCTACTTGAAAATTCTGGAGATCGATGTCCCTACTATTCGACCTTTCCTGGTTTACTATTCGTTGTTCAACCCTATTTGGGCTTTTGTTTTTTGTGTGAATAAAAATATGAAGTATGAATTAATATTCTATACAGTGTCACTATCATGGAACTTCTATGACTAACTTGCAAAGTGATATCAGTGCGTATTCCGGTAGCTGTGTCGATACATCTTGATTAAACTTATCTGTGCTAAACACTGAATACATAAGCGTTTCTGTTTGCTTGTGAATGTAAAGTGAAAGTACCTTTATCTAATATACGAGTATATGTATATAGTACCAAAACTAGCAAGAGGAACGTGGTGTAATCATCAGGATAATAATTACTTCAACTAGGAAAGCCTTCGTTGTCTATCCGGTCTGTCTGCCAGCTAGCACGCTGTCATTTCAGTGACGCCAATAGTTGAAATTTTCATAAACGGTGTTGTCGCTATGCAAAACAATACAATTTAATTTAAGAGGGCCCATATCGTGTATTTTAAAATTAGGAAAATGAAAATATCTGTGTGCAGAAGTCCGAGTCGCCCTTGGCCAGGTCTATTAAGACGGTTACCTAACTATGATCTTAGTTCTTCACCAACTTAAGTTGAATCTTCACTGTGCATATTATTTTAGTTATAATTAAGACCAGGCTAAGCGTAACAACGCTTGGACTGAACAGTCACATGAAATATTTGGGGAAAATTGTTGAAAATCTTTGGTGGCGACCTATGTCCAGCTGTGGATGTCTTTTGGTTGAAATGATCAGACTTGTCAGAATATCAAATTATATCTAAAAAGATCGTTACTGAACAACGCTTGCATTTAAAACCATCAACATTTATTCCTTTAACAAAAACCGATCCAATAATTCTCTCAACAGCCGTTCGGAACTAATCGAGTGTTTACGTTCCATTCCCGCTTCAGCAAGGGATGACATTAAGCGTGGCAACCAAAATAATCATTGGTTAATCCCCGCGGGCATTGGGTAGTAATAGTGAGCTGACAAACAGATTGGGGAGCTGTTTACACGTCATAATTGAGTCGACTTTCAATACGTGTGAACTGAACGGGTTGTATTGTGTTGAGGTGTATTGGAGCGTGGGTGAAACACCAGTCATTTGATAAAGTAGGACTTTGTATTAAATTAATTGAGGTGATGTTAACTACGTAAAACGCACTGTACCTACTAAAATATTAAACATTATTTTATTGAATGATATTGGTTTCTGTTAAAATGACAATACTCAATACTCAATACTTTTATTGCATTCCACATGTATTCTTAGGTGGTAAAACTTAAAATTAGATCATAACTTGGACCCTGTCTGGCACAGCAAAATAAGTGAGTTTAGGAAAGAGGAAGCTCGCTTGTCTCGTTGGTCTTGCGATTGCAAGCGCCAATGCCTGGCAATATTCTGGGTTTGAATCCCGGGTTGGGCAGTGTTAGGTTTGACATTTGAAATTTCTCAGGATCTCTATTATTATTTATTATTAATTTGAATCTATGTAACTGGAAAAATGTAAATTTACTATAGGTACTGCTCAGCCGAACTCTTTTGGGAATACAGATCTGATGTAGGATAGTAGGTTTGTATAATTTTTGTAAATTGATTTGGAATTGAATAAATCTTCTGTAAGTCTAGGAAAGGAAACCTCTTAAAACCTGATGAGGTTGGTTTACACTAATCAGAAAAGGAACTCTGAAAAACGCAGAGATCTAGAGAGTCTATTAAAATCCAAACTTCGTCAAAGTTAGAATGATTATATCAGGACCATGGAGTTTGATGTCCAAAAACCACACATTACAGTGATCAGTAATCGTGTAGCTCAACTCAGGACTTCAGGAGCTCAAATCAGATACTAGTACAGAAACCCATTGATCTTCGTCAATCATCGTTATCTAGGTTTCTTAGTAGTTATCCCTTGGTAGGTTCTAATAATATTACCAGCCTGTTACTGTCCCACTGCAGGGCAAAGGTCTTTTCTCATACAGAGAAGGCTCGAGCAATCATCACCACGCTTGATCAAGGCGGATTGGTTTCAATTTCAATTTATTTATTTCAGGAACAATTCACATTGTGTTTGAAATCATTATTCTATAAAAATATAATAAAAAAAATTAAAAATACAAAATTAAATAAAATCTTTTTATTTCAGACATTTGGTCCATATTTTTATCAGTTACATTCATTATTGTATTGTATTACTAATTTATTTGCATTAAATGTATTTGCTTAATATTATCTTTATATTCTATAAATAAAAAATATAAAATACTTAAATGGTAGGTTCTATTGTAACTTTTCTTCGTAAAACCAACGCACCCAAACGTAGATTGGCAGACAAACTTATAAATAGTAAACAATCTTTTAATCTAAACGAAAGTTGACCTACAAAATTGTTGTTTTGTGAGATCCACAAAATATTTAGTTACAAAAAATAATAATAATAAAAATCTGGAAACATCATACACTTGACGTTGTGAAACAACAAAAGCACGTCACGTGATACGTGTCATTGTTAACGCGAATGTAAACACATAACCTCGTTCGCGTCAGTCGGGATCTAGTTACATTACGTTGTATGGTCTTTTATGTTAATGCCATTAACATTTTACCTTTTTACGTTAATAGGTACACTTAATGTTATGGTGACCACGGGATGGGTTGACCGCTTTATTCGAATAACAAATGTGTGAAAAGATATTCCGATTCCCTCGTGCTTACTTTGGGAGGGTCAAGAGCTTTACGTTAAAACGAAAATGTCTAAACATTTTTACATACATAACATCACGCCTGTAATCTCAGAAGGGAGAGAGAGAAAGGTGAGAGAGAGGTGTGCCTGTAATATACCCACATTTCGCTAGTTTTGTTAAGGTCCCTTGTAATGGCGCAGCCGTGAGGCACACAGCACATGATGTGTATTTTCTATTGTTATATAAATTATTGTGTGTAGGTATGTGTGTTTTGATGACTGATGTCAAATAAATATTTTTCTTTCTTTCTTTCTTTAATAGGGGGCGAGCCTAATGCCATCAATCGGGCACAAATTCTGATGAAAAAACTCAATATCACTTCACCCGACCCGGGGATCGAACCTGAAACCTCGTTCTCTGCAGTAGTGCTTGCGACCTCTAAAACAACGAGGTAGTGAATTACTTATTTTAAGGTGTACTTTGATCACTTACATATAATTATGTTTGTATTGGCTTGACAAACAAACGTAAACAAAATCACAATATAATCACACTCTCAAACGCATTCACCATTATTATTCACAACAACAAAAAAACAGTTCAGAAATCCATCAAAGTGTCGTCAAGCAAGTTGTACGCGACACGTGTTCAGAACATATTCGAAAAAAAAAACTTTTAAATAGGTGTCGGCAAAGTTTGTACGAATTTGTATGGAGTTTGTATGAAGAAAGTTGGGATTGTTTGACGGCAGCATCCGAAATAGGACCAATAAATCGATTACCAATTTTATTACTAAACTTTATTTATTTGTGTGCAAGATGAAGATGGTACGTAACTACGTATACTGGTGTGCAGTATTATGCAAGGACCCGTAGATATTAACATAATTATAATACAGATACGGTCAAAATTTTGCATTTATACTTTTCATCGGTAAGTTTCAGTGCGGCAGGATGCGCTTTAACGCATGAATAAGTGAAATTTTCACTTCTATGGGTCACGATGACAATGAGAAAATTAAAAAAAATAGCATCTTTAGTATATTGAGAGCTAATTGTAATGAACGGCGAACAAGAGATTGTGTTTATAAGGCAAGTGGAAACGCCGGGGGGAGACACCCTAGAAGCATTAACACTAACCTTTTTGGAGAATAGATGTTTTTTTAGAAAATTCAGGTGCGTAGGACCGGACTCGGAACCGGCTTAAGTGTAGTATATGAAATGATATTTGAATAGTAAACGAAGCAAAAGGAGTAAGGTGGCGTTCTCCAGTTCAAGAGTGAGGTTACTTCTAAGCAAGCAAGCTTCGTCTACCACATCATCGCTTGACACGTGAAAAATTGGTCAAACGCGAGCATCGATCAATAATAAAAGTCAAAGTCAAATCGTTTATTTCAATTAGACCCATAACACTTTTGAGCGTTATACTTACAAATTAAATAGATTAAGAGAAAGATTCTAGTTGCATATTCCAAATGGTAGTTTCGTATTCGTAGAAACTTCATACTTACTGTTTTAAAATAGGTTTACAATACTTTGTATACAACAATCAGATTATATGTGAGGACTATGCACCTAGAATAATAGGAAAAGAGTCGACCTACGCCTATGGGAAAGAAGTGAGGTTGAATCAAAATCAAAATCAAAAGTCATTTATTCAAATTAGGCTGAGGATCAGCACTCTTTGAACGTCAAAACTTACATAAGACAGTCCCCCAAAACGCCCGCCCTTCGCCACTTCCTAGAGTTCTTGCTGGGAAAAAGAAGTGGCGGAACAAACTACCCAGCAGTAGATTATTTTTTTTATTGAAATTAACGATTACACGTGGTAGACACCTGTCGATTGACTGCATTTAAGAATTTAAAGTTATTTATTTTAATGTGATAATGTGATAAACTTACTAAAAAAAGTAACTTCATTCAGGGCATACGTTGCCGTGGCTGACATGGAAAACTTTAAACAGACTCCACACCCAAGTCGGCCGAAGCAAAGAAAATCTACGAAGGTGGGGTCCGCAGATGTTGTCACCGAACTTCAGTGCCTCTCCGCAGACCATGGCCCACCTTTTATCTTGCGCTGCGTACCCTGTCACCTGTGAAGGCTTAATGACTGCTTCAACTGATGGTATTGCCTTTGTTGGGCCAAACATAAAATTTATTGTAAATTAAATATAAATTTTTACAAAACTGTGATGACAATGTTTACCATTGACAAGTTAAGAAGAAGAAGATTGTAATCATAATTTCTTTCGTTACAAAACTGGATGATTACGACCGCCTCTCTTGGGTAACTGTAGCTATTAGATCGTCCCTTTTTTTATTAAATTCGTGAATGTATTAAAGATAAAAGAGTAAGTATGGAGTTTCTTGCACATTCTTCTCCATACGAAACTACCATTTGGAATGTGCAACTAGAATCATTCTCTTAATTTATTTTATTTTGTAAGTTAACGTTCAAAAGTGCCTGTTATGGGTCTAATTGAAATAAACGATTTGACTTTGACTTTGACTTTGATAGAAATTTGTAAACTAAGTTACTATTTTTAAACGGTTTCTTTACTCGCAGTTCAAGTAATAAGCATTAACTATGCAATTATCATTATTTTTTATGAGCTATAGCGCCGTGTACATACACGGTTAAAATTAAGTCGTTTTAATCCTCTTCAGGGGTAATTATACTCATCATTATGAACAACTTTTACTATGGAACCAAACCTGAAACCGCGAAAAAAAAATCACCTACATTTATGTTTATTACATAACTATCTCGTCAAAAAGTAGGAAACAGCAGATTTTTTTTCGCGAATTCATGTTTTTCCTCAGTTCATAATAACTCTGAAGAGGATTAAAATGACTTGTACCAAGTTCCGTTTATTGCGTATTTTTATGCAGCAAAACACCAAATGAACTCCTCTCATTAACTCTGCAAGTTAGTTATATCTTAATGAAGTCACACATTGCACAAAAATTAAAAAAGCCACGTCTTTCCGCTCAAACTTCGCAAGCATCCTCCTTCCTTTGCTCCGAGTTTCCAGTTCCCAGATATTCATGAAGGGGCGTGCATTGGAGGGAAAAAATGTCAGTCTCGTTGCCACCATAAAGTGCACGTGTGACGGCACATCGGCGAGTTTGCGCCAACTTTCATATAACACAAGTTTTTCCCCCAAATGTTGGTGTGGGATGGGTGCTTGCGGTACTGTTGGGAGCTTTGGTACCAACCTTAATGACAGTTTAGCAAAACTGTTGGGTACGGCAACTATAATTGTCATCATGGAAATGGCAATTAGTACCTAACTAACGAAGGTTTGAAATAGAATCAAGTTCTTCAGCTTAAACAATAATTTCAAAAAGGTAAGTGCTTTTAAAGTTTTTGTATTGACAATCCGATCAGCATTACTCACATAAACTTTTACAAGCTAAAAAAAAACATGAACAAAGGCAAATTTTTCGATTAGGCCTGACGCAATTTAAAGTGAAAACATAATACGACCAAATATTTTCCATATGCAATTCACAATAAAGTACTACTCTTTTATTACCAACAACCCTCCCAACCAATTTAACAAAAAGATAGTATCAGCATCCAATCCAAAGCTCCGCAACGCGAGAACGAGGATCGCATAACTTCTAACATGTGTTGTGACAATTTGTCTCTGGAACAATATTGCGGGCATTAGCCACCGCGCTGATTTTCCGCTGACGAAAGGAAAAGAAAGGCATTATAAGTACCATTCATCTTGGGCAAGTCGTAATATAGGCCGTGGAAAAAGATCATTTGCAGCCTAGGTCGTCAAAAGAAAAAGTAGTTTTCTGTTTCTGTCATAAACGCTAGAAAACGAATCTGGAGAAACATAGCACTACTTTATGCGCCAACTGCGAGTAAGAACACGCGTGCTAAGTGTGGTGGTATGACATATTAGTTAACATAATATAATTAGGTATGTACAGACGCCAGCACATCAAGTGACCCCAATGTGTCAAATTACTTTGATCGTTTTTCAACATTATGTCAAACGAAATAAGGTTCATATTCAATTGGGAAAATTTGACACATTGGGGTAACTTGATGTGCTGGCGTCTGTATTATTTATGGCGTAATCTATACTAAAACAGCAGCGCACCACACTGTGCGTATCGGAAACCCAACTGGTGCGCCTGTAGGTACCTGGGTTTGTTTTACTTAGAACATTGTCAGTTACTAGTTTTTTTGTTTTTTTTTTTTTTTATACCACGACGGTGGCAAACAAGCTTACGGCCCGCCTGATATTATATATTATTATATCGTTGTCAGTGGCTATAATAATAATAATAATAATTTCCCAATTGAATATTCAAGAAAACGAATAAAACGATTTTAATAATGACATAGAGGCAGAGGTGGATCTGGTAGTACACCCACATTTCGCCAGTTATGTTTAAGTCCAATCATATAATAGGGGTAAACATTAATTGGGGGGGGGGGGCATTAATTGGGTACAAATCCAGACTTCTGGTTGCTAGTTTCTACTGCGAAATTCCAGATAGTAAAGCTCAATAACACTGCTCGAACCGGGGATTGAACCCGAAAACAGAACGGCGAACAACGAGACGGTTTCTGTGCCATTGTAATAAGAGCCAAGCCTAACGCACTGATCTAGACATCAGGCTGCGATTGAAAAACTACTAATGCAAATCCCAATCGACTAGAGAGCTTAGCAGTCACGCTTTCAAACAGTAGATGACAAGGATATTTAATTTTAATGACATTGAGAAAAGCAGGCAGAAATAAAAAATAAATATCTTGGGTTTCTTAAGTTCCACAAAATCATGAATTTCATTAGGTAAGTGAAGATTTATATGAAATTACAGCACCCATCTTGACCTTCCAATTTAAGTAGATAATAATGCCTAAATTTTGATAAATGGTTCATAACTTTCCATCGTAAAATTCTACATTTATAACTAAGTGCTAATGAAGCATGCCATCTCTCGGCTCAATTAATGTCCGTAACTTCATTTGCAGTTAGAATTATAGGCTTTGGAGCTGTGCCCAAATATCGGCGTAGGCTTTGTGACCCGCGCCATATTGGAAACTACTGTCAATTGGAATTTGTGGTAAGTAACCCTCGTCTATAACTTTGGTGTATTTTTGATCACGAGAAGGAACATAACTTTATGATTTGTAGAGCTATTGAATAATACTGCGTAGGCGTATATTACCTATATATATAAAAGAAAAAGCTGACTGACTGACTCTGACATATCAACGCAGGGCCTATACTATAAGAGTTAGAAACTTGAAATTTTGCACAGGGGTTTTATGTTATATAATATTTTAATGAATTCAATCCCTAAGGAGGTGAATCAGGGGAAATTGAGTAGGTATATATACTTATAACCTAACCTAAGTTACCATACCTATCCTATAGCTAACCTAACTACCTAACCTAACTACCTTACTGAAATGCAATGATTATAAAAGAGACAAAATACATCATTTTAATCTGAACTACTGCGCTGCGTGTTTTTACGTCACATACAATACTATGAGTAGGTAGTAGTATTTGAAGTAGTAGCAGTAAGAGATAATCATTTTACTCGATTGGCATAACATCCATACATAAAGTACTACTTTAACTTGCCTGTTGATCAAGAGAAGTGTTCGTATGATGAGCACGATCATTTTGTTAAGTCTGATCACAATTAGGTTTGTGGGTGTGCCGGATGACCACAGTGCCCACAACTGGCGGCCGTCTGTCTGCCTGTCTGTTTGTTCGTTCGCGATAAACTAAAAAATTACTACGCTGATGCTGTTTTCACTATAATATATACAGTGGTTCTCAAGGAAGCTTTTAGTATTCATAATTTGTTAAGTTTTGTATACATTGGTGACTTTGAACTGTGCGCGATAACCGAATTCCATGCGAGCGAAGCCGCGGGCATCAGCTAGTGTTTGTATATGTAAAGACTGTATGAATAAAAAGTAGGTATGAACTTTCAATTACTACCAAAATGTCAGCAGTCTATCATCCTGAGTAGTATTCCATTCCATTTTTCTTTTATCTATACTAATATTATAATCTATATCTATACTTTTATACTAAAATTATATAGAGGTAAAATTTGTAAGTTTGTAAGTTTGTATGTAGGGAACTAATAATCCAATTTTGTACTGGTGGAAAGCTACACTATTCCTGGTGGACATAGGCTACTTTTTATCCCCGTATTCCCACGAAAACGGAAACTACGCGGGTGAAACTGCGTGACGTCTGCTAGTCAATTATAACTGTAAGAAATTCTAATCCAATTTCATTTATTTTATTTATTTATTTTATTTATTCATTCAAGTATAAATCCCGTTATGAACCTTATCTGTACCGCGAATACGCACTTATGAGTGACTTAAAATGTGTGTGTGTACCCGGAATCAATCTGTCAACAAAAAAAATCTAACGAAATAAGAAAATCAATAGATCTGACTTCGAGTTTGAGAGAAAAGTGCTGTATTTATCTTTATTAAATATTCAGGTAAACCTTAAAAACTCTTGACTTCCTACAAAAACAGGTCGAATACGGATCTCAAAACCTTGTAAACGTTAAAAAAAAACTAAAAACTTCGTAAAAACACCACCTAAATATTAATTTCCGTAAAATAGACCTTCTAAAAACAACGAAAATTTATGAAAAAATAACAAGAGGCTTACACCGGTTTAAATAAGCAACGGACCGCTCCAACAATCCTTTAAATACAGTAAGTAACCCTTCGGCCGCGCCGTAAAAAGATTCCCTACTAAAAAGTACAGCGGGGTTCGTTGGACCTCTGCCATGCGGCCGCGCCGTATTCCTCGCCCGCTGTCTGTTTAGAATGGAAACAGTGAAATGGCGCAGATTCAACCCTTTTTGTAGCTAAAAAGATTGGATTGCATTCGCCTGACGCTAACATTTATGTGGGTAAGACAATGCTCTTTGTGTACAACGTACAGACAACTTATTGAGGTATTCATTCGAATTTGTGTGCAATGTAGAGCTGAATACAAATGGGCGTGTTTACTTATAAACACGATTGTAAAGTTACTTGTTCCAAATCGTACAGACAACAATACGTTGCTTAATGCATGTAGTGCAACGCCCAGTCTATTACAACATGACTCAACAAACAAGAACCAAGGTTTACACATTCATTCTTAAACCATATCGAATATAGAATCTCGGTATTAACAGTATATAATTTGGAGTAAAGCTGACAGCGTGTCTAATGTGTGACAGTATCGCGGGGATCCGAGTCGGAGTTACGCCCAAACCGTGCCGGGATGAACCGGGACCCCCGGGTGGTCGGACCGGCCGCGGCGGGGGGTTACACAAATTAAATTACGAAAAACGGTCGAATCAATGTCTGCCAGCGCTTACGTAGCATACCGACAGACCGACAGACTGACAAATATACGGAATCAAATTGCTGTGAACGCGCGGTTTCGGAAAATTGCGTGTGTGTCCTTCTGTTGTGATTTGTTCAAGTTATAAAAGAATGGACCCGACGATTCGTGTGCCGAGATTGGATTTGTAAACGGCACGAGTCTGGAAAATATATAATACGTTTTTATTACATTGTACACTGTTTTAAAAAATATCAATACGTGTACTGAAATGGAAGTTAAATAGGTACCTATAAAATAAATATTTTGTTCTGTCAAGAATTTGAATCTACACGTGCATGAATATTTCTCAGGTGAAGCATTGTAACATATCACTTATTCTTTAATCTATAAGAAGATATCTAAGTTTTCTGCAAATATTTTTAGTACAAGACTTACACACATTAATTTCCGTAAACAGGTTCATACAAGTACAAACACCTTTTGTACCCAACTGCGCCAGAAGGAGGGTTATGTTTTTTGAGAGTATGTATATTTTTTAACTAGAAGTCGAGGTCGGCGTTTTACAATCTGACTACAAAAGAAACTCGAGGTTATCATTTATAATCACTCTGAATTTAATCACAATACAATCACTATGTATGATAACCCATCAAGTTACCGTATGCGAAATTTCCACTCGAGATACGGACGGATCCAATCTCTTACAAGCTTCCCATCGTTTGTGAAATATAGGGTGCAGGAGCCCTGGGGCCACGGTATAAAATAATATCGGATATGAAGGGAAAATGGCTGATAATGGCGCCGCGATCGACGATGCTATCGGAAACTGACAGTAGGCCGGGAGATAGGGACTAGTTTTCATTTTGTTGTATTAATATTTATTTCATAAATAGAAATATATAAATCAATAATAATACCAGCCTGTTACTGTCCCACTACAAAATAAAGGCCTCTTCTCATACAGAGAAGGCACAAGCATTGATTACCTCGTTTGCTCAAGCCAGATTGGCGATTTCAAACTTATATAAACAATAAGTCCAGGTTTCCTCACGATATTTTTCCTTCACCGATGTCAACGATGTCTACGATAAACTAGTAAAGTTAGTTATTACTAGTTAGAGAAGTACATACACGATACAAATTAGGAAAATATTAATTTCCATTTACGCCTTTTGTTCTTAACAAGCAAATTCCTTTTTCTACGATGGATATGGTTAATAATAAGAGGGACGATTCCCATATGTTAAGAATGTCCGCATTCTAATCTCAGTGTCAATTTGACAAAAAAAAGTTTTATTTCCCTACGTTTTTGACAAGGTTTTGACACAATATGTTCGCTAACATAAGATTGCATCTAGAATTTATTCGTTTTCTAGCAGACGTCTTGCGCTTTCACCCGCGTGGGTCCCGTTCCCGTGGGAATACAGGGATAAAAAGTAGCCTATGTGTTAATCCAAGGTGTCAGCTAACTCCATACCATTTTTTATTAAAACCCATTCAGTAGTTTTTACGTGAAAGAGTAATAAACCATCCAGCCTCACAAACTTTCGCGTTTATAATTTTAGTAAGATAATACGGGACTTAGGCAATAGATTTTAATAATCTAAACTCTCGCGCATCTTAAGGGTGTACAGAAGCACAATCTAAGCTTGTTGTGGCTAGCTAACCACTGCCAGCATAGGTACTTTGCTTATTTATTATGCAAACAAAAGTACTCACTTCACCTGCAAAATTTTCATTTTCACCTCGACGTTCCATTTTGGCGTCAAATCGTTAAAAGTCACATATTTTTACAGTGATAATGTTTCATACCTGAAGGTGAATATAGAACAAAAGTGCTAACCACTGACCTACTTCTCAGCACTGTTAAAACAAAAAATACGCATTTGAAGTACTATACATATTCTACTCTCAGTAGCTATAAAACACGGTACGTGTTATTTTTCTAGAATATCTTCAACACCAAGTTTTAACCAGGTGTCATAAACTTTAAAAATAAATCAAAAAGTTTCCATATAAATCCAAGTTTGAGTAAAAACCTAGATACAAATAGGCAAAAATAATTTCAAGATAGCAATTCGAAAAGAAATTTTAAAAGTGCTATTTGGCTCTCGGCCTAAAACCGTTCTCCGTATGAGTAAGTTTTGTTCAAAACAAGGGGTGAAGCTGGGCGGCGCGCTATATCGCCGGAACATTCACTACTTGCCCCATTTATTTCGTTAAGATACAATAATTTTACTTTTCTTTCGTATCTCCGGTCTGGTGTATTGCTTTTGTCTGTAGGTACAAGTTTTTTTGGACAAAGAAATAACCACGTTCCACCATGTTATAGATTGAACCGCTAAATTGTGGAAATATCTACAGTTTAACGAAGAATTTTATTTATTAATATAGTATATTTTGTTTAACCCTAGATAGATAACCATATTGCACAGTACACTAAAGATAACCATACGTCGATTCGACGTGCGAATGTTTGAGTGACCAAATTTTGGATTATGGATATACTAGGTTTATGAATGTGATATTATGTCTTTATATATGTAATTTTATTGTGATTAAAGGAAAAAACATCAGATTTTACATACATTTTTGTTAAAAAAAAAATGAAAAACTAAACAAGTTACTTCTTGCTTTACCAAACTTAAACATTTAGGTAACTTTTCGTCAGGCTTATAATTTACTATGTAAACTCTTCAAAATCCACTTTTTGTAATCATTATAACATAATAAATCCGAGTAAATAACAGTATTTATTCATTTTGGCCTCAAAAGCACTTAGGATAGGCGCTGGACTTGTGCTCTCCAGAAATGGGATTTTTACAGCTGTCGCAAATTGTCTTTGTCATCCTTCTAATTTTTGATGGACAAAAGGCACAATATTTTCTTTTCTTTGCTTTAGGTACACCTTCACGTTGTGTGGGGAGGTTCGGCTTGTCTTTTTGGCAATATACCACAATCTTTTATCTTTTATATTCGTCGGCAAATTAAGCATTTGCTGCCTTGTCTCCATCCATGAGGTCATCAAGCTATTGCTGAGTTTTTTTCATAAAATCTCTACTCTATTTTTTTCTTGGATTAGGACATTATCACAATAAATCATATATGCATTTATAAAAGCTTAATTTAGGATCCCATAAAACACATACACATTATATACACGTCATTTGATTGAAACTGTTGACTCCCGCTTTTGTTTCATTATAATAATGAATCATATTTTGCTTTGCCAGTTGTTGGATAAATTGTGCCCTCTTTGTAACACGATGATAAAACAAACACCATTTTCTAATAAATTATCTTCAGTTTTACTATAAGCCCCCTGAATCTCTTCATCGCTCATTTTGTGCAACAACTGACTGATTTCTGCATCGTCTGCATGATTTTGTGACGTCATTATGTTATTTTTATCATGACCTCTAACAACTAAAAAAAACTAATAAAAAACATAATGCATTTGTGCAAAAAAATTGAAGTAACACTTTTTCTCAAAAGTCTAAAAAATTACATTAAAGATATTTACCTACCATACGTCGAAGTGACGTATGGTTATACGTCACTTCGACGTATGGTAGGTAAATATTGACGAAAGTACTGCACATACCAAAGTGATAAGGGTGTATCCTGCAAGCTCCGACGGTCGGCTGAGTTGGCAGGAAAGGGCACTTTAGTAACGCGCGAAACAAACGAGTTCTACGGATTTTTCAAAATCGTATTCGTCGTTTCGACGTAGGTTATCTATCTAGGGTTAAAGAAAGTCGTAAATGTCAACGAAAAGATAAGGTTTGCGTAATGAATTATGCCTTTATTTATAAGTGAGTGCCTAGCTTGAGTTTTCAAGGACAACTAAATTGGAACTCGCCGCAATTTACGACAGAGTCGACATTTTTCATTTTGTCGTCTAAAATGTTATGAGAGTTATAAATTAGTAGAAACATGAGCATCGAAAGCCTTTACGCCAAATTGCACCAATCTATATAAAAATATGACCTTTTCATCGGAAAACGGAGTTACGTATATACGGAATAAATTACTTTTGATAAAGAAGGTATTATCTTTAACGTTTTCCACTTGGAGCAAATACTAATATTATTTGAACAAATTGCTTCCGCATGGAACTGGAAGTAGAAGATAAATTCTAATAGGAATATAACAAGAATCACATAACCAGGAATAACAATAAAATAGCTTTCAAACAATAAATTGTTAACGTTATTGAACTTCCGCGGTAAAAGCTTAGTGCGAGTTTTAAGATTTAATTTGCTATGGAAATGCATCATACTGTTGTTAACCCCAGATACAAAAAGAGGAGTGTTATGAGTTTGACGTCGATGTCTGTCTGTCTTTCTGTGTGTGTGTGTGTGTGTGTGTGTGTGTTTGTCTGTCTGTGGCATCGCAGCTCTCAAACGGATGGACCGATTTCAATGCCGTGTTTTGCATTTTTATCAAAGACGGCGCTAACACTACTTTTTGGTTTCCTACAGTGATCACAAGTGTCGTTAATAATTTGCAAACGTATCATTTTGCCTGTGCTGTAAATCTCATGTTTTCATTTTCACTAGTGTTGTACATTCTTTCATTGCCCATGACCCCACACAATGTTGTGCATAAAAATATATGACGTCATTTGAGCAAAATCGATCGCAACATTTGAATTTCAAATCTGGTTATATGCAGGTAATAAAAATATAACTATTTTTATGAAGTCGTAAAGTGCAGTCAGAGCTCCCGCGGTACAATCCGTGATATCATATTTCAAGGGAAATGAAATACTTTTTATTGCGAAATTTCGCAGTAAAATGTTGGCAACACTGTACTGGTGAATGTGTCGGGTGATTCATCATTTAAGTCATATTATTTAAAAAGGTCATTAATTTCTGTACTCAATATGTTAATAACTCGATTTATATTGTAGCTAGCCACAATACTATACAATGTAAAAAAAATGAGCTAAACCTAAATAAAAACGAAAAGTAAACGTATGTAGCCAAGAGGCTTTGACTAGGGCACCACACATTGAAACCCTGATCTCTAAACCACGTGTCCATGAATGTGAGAGCTCAGTATCGCGCCGCAAAAAAAAATCACTTGTCTAAATCTGAGTATTCATTTGTTAGGAGTTATTATACTTTTCTTATACAATATTATAGATTCAACCTCATATCTTTACTAAGGGAAGCTCCTTAAGTAAAGATATTAAATTACAATTTCTAAGCAAAACTACTCGAATATTAACTCATCCCGTACTGTCAACCTCTCGAGAACGTTAAATATAAATATCCAAAACCGTTTCATAATACAAACTATTAACGTGGTTTAGGGGAAAAATCTCAAGTTCCCCCTTTTCGCAATTTACCGTGAAGTTGCCCAATGGTGGCGGGTAGACGTTTATAGCCCGAGCCCTGCTTTATTGGACTATATATCCTGGGACCCTCAGGCTGCCCCTCGATTTTTACACCATATATAAAAAACATGTGTGATATTGGTTTAGTGCCCGTTTATACGACGCGCGACGTCCTCGTTCACATATTTTTGATGATGAAGTTTTTAGGTTTGAAAATGGGATATTGCGGTCCTTCTTACAGACCAATATAACTAACTCTAGGCATTTTAAGCTAACCATATCATGTACATAATTCAATTCAAATTCAAATTGTTAATTTCTTTAACAAGATTACAACAGTTAGTTTGTGATTGGAGCCTTCTTTTAAGCAAACAATGCCTGTAGTAGAAGACTCCGCTCTTCCATAACAAAAGAAAAAGGAAGAAAAACATGAAAAGCTAATTAAACATCTAACAAAAATACAAATATAAAAAAGGCAAGATGTACATAGATTTACATAGGTGTAGTTTGTGTGTGTGTGAGTGTGTGTGTGCGTGCTTGTGTCATGTGTGAGTGTGCCTGTGAGTGGTTATGTTGTGGATTTCAAGAAGTTCTTCCGTTTGCTTATAAGTAAGTGGTTGGATATATTTCAGTATACTGACTATTTAAACATGACTGTAACACTGAAATCTTAATGGTATAGATCTTGTATGTTTTTAGATTTGTGGCAGTAAAAGCATGTATGTCGGTTGGCACACTGCATGCTATTATAGTGGTCTTCAGTTTTGTATCTTAATATCTTACTTTTACTAAAAATCCTTTCAACATAGGGCAAACCTCTGCATTAAATCCCCATTTATATAGCTACATTTATGAAAACTACTACGAAAAGTAATCTTCAAAATAAAATATTATCGAGCTCATTCAGAAACCCTTCTCACATCGAAAAAATAGTTCCTCCGGCTAAACAAGCTTCGGAGAATGGGCTATGTTACAGAATAGATGTTTATAGCCAATCCGTGCTTGATTTATAGACTATTGGCCGTTGTAATTTGAACGGTAAACGATGGTGCTACTTCAGTACCTATGTAATATTCGACGAAGTATACTTGGCTGGTGTTATGTTCAATGAGACGGGGTTTATATGGTTATTCGAATTTAGATGTGATCGATGGGTTTTCTATGAACATGTGTAATGTTTAAGAGATTTTATAATAGTAGGTACTGAGAAAACGCAAACACTAATTTACCATTTCATGTTAATGTTCAGAGGATTTAACGTTACTAGGACTTGAGGCGTTACGACACAAAATATTGTGATTAAAAGGTTTATTTGTGTAGGCTAGTCTGAAATACCGTAAACAATCTTATAATAATCTTTTGACAGTAAAAAAGACACAAATTCACACCATTCTTTTCCAAGGATTTGAGCAGAGCCATATTTCGATAGTTAAGTTTAAGTCCACTAGGGCATCAATAGGACATAAATTCAGATTCCGGGTTGCTACAGATATACTTAATAAAAATTAAACCAAAACTTTTATCTTTTGCGTTAACTTACGTTTGTAGAAAAAAAGACACTAATAATAGGAAAATACTAAACTGTTGACTATAGCTAACTTCAGGATATCGGTTTTCGTGACAGTGTGCCGCGCATCGCAAAAATTTACTCTCATATTTTTTCTCTAACGCGCCAAAAGAAGGTTAATTTCAAAAATACATCTCACAAAAAAAAATCAACATTCAGCTACCAATCCAGAATATGACAACGCAACGCTTCAATGCCCGCGTAGAAATAAAAGCCACTTTAAACAAACAGCATGCGTGGTTTCAAGCTGGTACAACGACAAGGGTATAAACATTACGGCGAGGTTCGGTTCAGTTGGGCCGGCGGACTGTTGGGCTGTTGGGCACAGCCATCGACCCGCGACACGTGCCGCCAGCGTGACGGAAATTTAAACTGCTGTGTTGACAAGCATATGGGAGTGCTGCAGAAGGTTGAGGGATGATTTTGATTAGAATTCCTCCTTATATTCGAAGTTAAATAACAATAGCGACTGGAGGTGATGAAAGGGTGAGCCATGCTCAGTCGAGGGTTGCAGAAGAATCGTCCGTTCCCGTGACCCCGGCACATGTATAAGACGGAACACTGGAGCAGATTTTAGGCAGTAGGTTAGAGTCTCCCTGAGGAGAGCTTTGATCAGCCTCAAGGCGAAGAACATATTAGATTCTGGTTACCAACTCCATCTCAACAATCACTCGTACCAAATAGTTCTACGTATCAGTGATGCTACTTTTTTACATCAATGACTTAATGGAAACACATTTAATTATGATTTATACTTAATGTGGTATCATTCTCTCTGGTACCAAAATAATTATTTTTTTAGCTCTAGGTATGTAAAGAAAATCTTAAAACTAAACTTATCAAATTGTTATCTATCTATCACTTTTCATGGTCAAGAAATATGTAGGAAAGAAGTATTTACATCTAAATTTTATTTAACTATGCTCATATTCTGTCTTTACTGAACCTACTGTGTGCTAGTCCTCAGTGGCGCTTGCGGCAGTCATAATCGTTAGTGGTCCCGCAGACTTACAGCCCGCGATCCGTCGAAGGGAAATGTTTTCCCTTATAATATTTATCCTAAAAATGTCTCTTGAATATTAAGTCAGACAATGTTTTGTATTACATTTGTTGTCATTTAGCCAGGTAAGTAGGTGAACCAGATAGACTTTTGTGAGTTATAGTTTTATAGACTCAGGCTTATAAAAAATAATAACTAACACTTTCATAATTCTCTATCTTAATTTTTTTAGTCCATCCAAAGGTTGTCTGTGATAGATCGGCTCGGGTGACCAGTGAGATAATACTGTATAAATTCAAGTTCTTCTAACTTTTCAGTCAGAGTGTTGCTGGGGAGTTTGTTTTCCCACTTTTAAAACCCCTAAAAGCCGGCCACGAAGGGCCGGCTTTTAGGGGGACTGTCTTTGTAATTTTGACGTTCAAAATTGCTGATCCTTAGTCTAATTTGAATTAATAACTAATAATATTTAAAATCGTACCTAAAATCGGTTAGTTATTTATAAAGTCCTTTGTAATACGATCTATTGTCATCTACTCGGCACAAAACCAGACTGCCATCTACTATTGGGAAATTTGCAGAACAAATGGTCGAGCTGATCACACAAACATTTGTCCTGGGTGGGAATTACTGGGAATCCAACCCACGACCTCTGGCTTGGCAGTCAGGGTCGCTAACCACTAGACCAACAGGCAAATAGGCAAGTCAACGTCTTAAATTACCATTGCCGCTATAACCCTGATTAAACCCACTGTTTTCGCTATTCAGTGACGTAGGCAACAGTCATAATCGCCAGTGGTCGCACCACAAACTGCAGTCCGCGGTACTTAGGCAGAAAGTTTTGAATGACTGCATCCGCTCGTACCGAATGCTACTAGGTCCGTCGTTTGTTGCAGCAGATAACCGCCTGAATGATTCTGTTAAGGTTTTATTCAATTTCTTTATTAGTGTTCTAGCAGAGTAAAGAAACCAAAGGTTCCTAAGAAATGGTAAGTTTTCTGTATAAATGGGAAATTAACCAACTTTTCTGATACACTTGTGTTTATTTTAGAAGTTTGTTTAAAATAATGTATTCAAAATAATTATTGCGAAAGACATGTTTTGTTGTGTAATTCCTAATGTTTTAGAGAGAGGAGTATGTTATAAAACCCCTTATGTGAGGTTTTATTACTGAAATTTGTTTTACAATACACATACATTTGTATTTGATCTTTCTAGAAGATATTAGGTAATTCTGTAAGATTCTGAAAATTGCTTTCATCTGTAATATTTCTTGCGAGCTTTGTATACAAATTAAACCACGCGTATATATTCTGTCGACTGACCCCGGTCCATTCCACCGCTAGTCGAGCGCCGGGGAAATAAACGCGTGAATAAACTACACGAATAGGAAGGAAATTAATTGAAATGTCGATAAAAATATATATGGAAAATAGGAAAGAACTTACGGTTCGTAAATTCCCATTTCATTTGATCAGTCGTTAAATGTCTTGAAGAGGTACACGTAATGGGATGTATGATTTATGATGATAAGATGCAATATGATTTAAATTGCTAGCATTAAATCCGATCGGAGATTAGATTAGAATTCAGAATTCTCAATACCATAATCTTTATTACTAACTGCTTTTAACCGACTTCAAATGTTCGTAAAACAAATAAATGGATGACAATAAATTAGCGTGACTTACCTACATGGACACAAAAACTAAATAAAGACATTTCTAAAAAGATTCCGTTATCAAAAAGTGTCACTTACACGAAATGATCATTAATTAACATAAAACTCATTCCACTAACGTCCAAACAGCGCCCTAAACTATAACTAATTAACATAAACATAGCAATAACCACGTAATAAACAAAAACATAACTTGTGCTCTAATCTCCTAAACCGCTGCGACAATGTTGATAAAGGCACCGCCAACTCACCTGCCCCATTTGATATTCTAAACGATTTAATGTACACCATAAACATTTAGGGACAGGCTATATCAATAAGATATTCATACCAGTATATCAGTTATTTATGAAAACGATAATAACCTTATAGCAATATCGATTACACTTCGGTTTTGAATATCGATTCAGCTGTCATCGAGTCACCTACGCGAACGCAAGAGTGATATTCTTGGAAACCCTTGGTATAATACCTAGTTAAAATCAAAATTACGTGATCATTGTATTAAGTTCCAAGAGTGTTGCGAAATACCTGTTCTTACAAACTGTGGCGTAATAATATTATTCAAAATATGATTTCTATAAGATTAGGAGCTTAACATTGTAATACAAAAAGATACCTTCAATGTTGATTTGTTGTTTCCCTAGAATAAGAAACTTTAAAATGTATTTTAGAGTTGTTAGAAAGGTATTTCCTAAGTTTACAGAACTATAATATAACATAACAAAGAAGTTGAGACAATACGAACAAAAATTAAACATCTGTAGTCTTTTCAACTTACTGTTACCAGGTATAACGCGCAGTTCTGTCTTCGTAGTACTTATAGAAGTATTGTCATATAATAGCTACGTGTTAAGTATCACTGAAGTTGTTATCTCCTACCCCAGTCTAATAAACACCCTATTATATCTATATCAGTCGTAGCTCAGTCCTGGTTTAGTTGCGGCTGTAAACTTTACGAGCGCTAGTGCTGTCCGTGCCCAAGTAACATTATTAAATAACTGTTATTTACCAGTATTAACCGCTATTTAACGTTAATAACTCAAACATGACAGTCAACTTTTGATGGGCGCTTCATTAGTGGTCGGGGTTAATTGTTTTCGATTAAACAATTATTTATTATAATAACTTTATTTTCAGTAACCGTGCTAAATAAATGCGGTTTAAGTTAATTTGATTTAACGGGTAATTTTATTATGATTGGGTCATCATTTTACAAGTTTTCGTTTTGGTGTGTACTCGTGACTACCCTTGTATCATTTGAGTGTGTTTTTAGCAAAAACTCTTTTAATTCTACAAAATATAGCTAACCAAACTGACAACCGGTAACTAAACAACACGGTTGCTTGATTCCAAGACCTCGCAGTGTTAAAATTTTTCTTCAGCTGGTGACACGTTTTTCTTATATTTTTTACACTTTAAAGCAAAATCATGAAAATTAACCATAGAAATAAAGAAAATGCCAACACAAAATTAATCATAATTATAGGTACTTAACTCACAAATATCGGGTCGAGTGTCCGATCTAATCCGTGTCCGATTTACACAAACACAATTAATAAAGTAAAAAATACTACTTAATAAAGTATTTATTAGCTGCAAAACATAAGTAGTAACCGATAGTTTACAACAGCGTCCAACACTACGACTTCCGACCATAACACGTCACATGGCTAAATGCCAATACACGACCAATAAGCGCAGTGTATCGGAAGTCCATCTCTTCATCCATAACCATTTGGACACCGCACAGGTCTGGGCTGGTAAATCCATGGAATATTCGAGAAGAGTTATGGTGATACTAGTTGGCGGCTGTACAATGGTTGATGGGATAGAAAGGTCTTTGATTAAACTATTGGAGGTTGAAGCCAACATTTTGAAGTGATGCCAAGAGTATTATTTTTGATAGCTACAAGGCTCTTAAGTGCTTAAATGTTCTTGGATAGGAATTAAAGTCTATCTACCATGTGATAAAAATGAAATGAAATGTATGTTTATTAATTTCTTTTCAGATCATTTTAAATAATTAGTGCCTAGATGGCAATGGAATTTCCTATCTGACTGATTTCTAAGAAGACGAATATTGGAACAAACTCAGTGGTCATGCATAGTCTCTTTTAAAGTCAGAATATTAAAATATGTTTTAAAGCACGGAAAAATCAGGAAAGGCTTTTTAAACGAAGAGCCATTACAGTTTAATAAACTTGCCCTGACCACACGGCATGCAATCATTAGTCATAGTATGGCTCAAATATTTTATGGTGCTCATTGACCCCTCACACGTCTATACCAAATCTGTAAGATACCAGTTTGTACATTCAGGTTAAAGGAAAAGGATACACATTTTTACATCTTATTACACTTTTATTTCCATGTGCCCATTGGTTAATAATCAACTAAATGTGTTAAATAGTAATCATACTCTGATTTCTTCCCAGGTTATATCCTAATGTCAGAGCCAGTCTGTAAAAAAACACTTCCGACTCCAAGCTGTCACATAAATGGACAAAGACACTCGCCGACTTGTTGCGACAAGATAACATAAGTATTAAAATAACGGTCAGTTATGAACACAACTTGTACATAAGTACACACATAGCTTCTCCCTAAGGCGACAGTGTTACAACAATAATATAACACTCGGATTAAACACGACGTCCCATGTGGACTTCTGAATGCGAAGCTATTCTGAAGCGATAACTACGTCGAAAGAGGTTTAATATTACAAATAACACTGCAGTAAAAAAATATAGGTATTTATTTAAAAAAACACCTATACACCACACCACCACCACTTTTTAACAAGTGCTCTTCAGCATCGTTGATTGCATTACTGCTTACCATCAGGTGGGATTGCGGTCAAGCAATAGAAAGAATAGAATAGAATATTTTTATTTCAGACCGGAGTCCATAGGGTTAGTAACAATTTTAACTTAAATTCTAGTGTTAGTAGGTTACAGACACATAAAAATATACAATTAGATTTCGGCATGGAGCCGCATCCACCTCCGCAACATCGGGGAATCCCACCGATCTACGAACACACTGAGAATGCTGTGCTGTGCAATTGTTTATAATATTTAAAAAAAAACATGTATTTTTTTCAAATAGATGGTGATTCGATCACAGTCTCTTTTAAAGTCTAGACATTATTGAGGTCAGATCATGTAAAAACCATGCAGATTAGTGTTTGTATCTTTTGAGGAAAGAGCATGAGATATGAGGGGACCAGAACAGTCAGTGCAAGCAGTATAATATATTTATTTAAGTACATAAAACTAACATGGTAATTCTTTGACGTCAATATGGAGACTGCCAAATGTGAGCGAAGGTTTGGTTCTTACCAATCAAAGTGATGTTGGATTCATCAAATAAGCGTTCGTTGGTTCGTGGAATGATGCTCAGTGAGTAGCAAAAGCTACATGAAAGGAGCGGATCGATTTAATCGTATTATTGCCGTCAGCGGAATTTTGGTGTAATGTTACGCTGAGCTGCGTTCAGAATACCCATGTTCTGAGAGCCTAGCACAAACGCGTGGAGTGTACCTATATTCAACGTAGTTTGATTTTAAAATTTAAAATACTGCCAACATAACATTATGCCTGTGATCCCCGAAGGTTTAAGCAGAGGTGTACCTTGCAGCACACCCACATTTCGCCAGTTATAATTAAGTCTCATGTAATAGGGACGAAAATACTGTTGCTGCACATAATATTTACTTAGTTTTAAGACCCTTTTTTTATAAATATATGCAAAATGTTATAGGTTCATAAAACAGTAAGTAAGTATAAATCATAAAACTGTATAAGTCATATTTTGATATAGGGAAATATTTCAGTTTACATAAGGTTTACGTAGAGCGTTTGTGGGACCCTCTGAACGATATTGGTTAGACTAGACGCTATACTGCGCGAAGATATAGTAATAAAGAGTGGCCAATAGAACTGACAGATGAAGTTTTCCTGTACATTTAAACATCAACAGTGCCATTTTATCTAAACTCTCCAAATCTATAGCTTTCCATATCCCAGCATAGTATCCCGAACTATCCTACACAAATTAACTCACAAGTTAAAACAGCATAACTTTGTGAAATTAGTATGCATTGTGGAGCGTTCGTCTTATCTGGAGAACAATGCACTTGTAACGCTGTTCATATTCGGGAGATAGCTTCTGCACCCGGTTCTGCTCGCGTAGTTTTGGTAACTTTGTCTAGAACTGAGCACTAACATCGCCTTTGGCACACTACGTTTGCGTATATTATATGGATTGTATTGAGAAGTGATTACGAAGCTATCTAATCTTTTGATTCCAAACATCATGTTTGTTTTATTAGCAGAAAATACTCATATCAGTTTTAAGGGAATCATTTATTACGCAAAAAACGGCTCTCCTCGCCTATTAGTGAACCACCAATTAACCTTGATAGATATATATTGCAATAGCAATATAAATCAATAAGTTCTCTCTGTGTTTTATTTGAGTACCAAACGTTTAGTTAGTGAATGTCTAGATTGCGCAGTATTTTTTTATGGGTTGGGGACAAAAAGATTTTACACCTCAGAGAATAGGTACCTAAGCACTGAAAAAAAGTGCTTACACCGCCGGGTGCTTCAATAAAACTTTATTTAGTCCTTGCAGACACGACCTCTAAAGTATGCGACTTGCTAGTAATCACCCCATCTGCGAGAATACTATAGTTTTATGATCAGCTATTGTTTCTAATGCTCTTTAATAAAATTGTATAGAATGATGAATGGAGCGATCTGTCTGTGTGGTAAATGTTAGGTATCTTACTTAAATTAAGTTGTTGTAAAGCAAAGTGTAGACGAATAGAAACTCAATAATACTGAGAAGTTGATTTGTTGAGTTAAATATGTAGTCAATTAGCACACTTGCTTATTGACTATTGTTATACCACTGTATAACAGTAACTGTTATCCATTACAGAGATTGGACTGTATCCTTTAGTTCAACTTCATGCGATCCAGAAGTCCTTTATGACTTAATATCTTCAGGATAAAACGAAATAATGAACTCCCTCATCTTGCCTGCTTTATTACTCTCAGTGTCCTCACATAACTCTGACGTCACAGAGTGATTTAAGCCCGGCTTATTCACCCGTACTGACTGAACTAACTTTTACGACTCACTTCCCCGCACCGCGATATTCTGATTTTTACAATTCATGTATCACAAGCTTTACAAGCCAAACTCAGAATAGCGCAAAACTAAGCAACCTCTTACAAACTTCACTAAAATAATTTTAAACCTAATTTTCTTTAGTATAAGGTGGATATTTGTATATTTTCTTGAAATTTAATTTAAAACTGCGGTGTGCACTTATATCTCGAGGGATTTAGCGTCAAATTGGATTGCTTTTCTACAAGTTGTGCATTTGCATAAGGACAAAAGATGTTAACGGCATTGGTCGCTTGTATTTGTGCGATGCAGCAAACAGACAATAGATATTATTATTACGTGACGCTTTTATCTAAAACATTTAGATTTTTAGATCAATAACGGGTACTATGCTTTACTAAAATTGCCAAAAAACAACCCTGCAATTTTATTTGTAAGTAAAAGGTTTAACAAAACAGTTTGATATTTTTGTTACACGTGCACAGTATAGAATTTTAACATTGGTTTATTTTAAACATTTAAAAGCTCAAGTAAAATGTACATTTTGTATGACCACGTTCACAAAAAAACATTTGGAAAATGTTTCGCAAATTATCAAAGTGGAAAAATCTGCATCTACATTTTTATCGTGAAAATACTCTTAAAAACGTCGCAACATTCCGACATTTTAAAACGGTTTAAGAGCTAAGCTTTAACCCTTAATCAAACGGAAAGCTTCTTAAGAGATTTTTAAGAGATAAATAAAAACTGAGACTTGTTTTTATGTAAGTTTTGTCTGTAGATTTCATAAATTTTGATAAAATTTTGGAAAAGGGTGGCGAAAGGGGGGTTATATTTCTAAATGGTTGACACTGTTTGAAATAGCCATTAAAAAAATAAAATTTATTTTGTTATTTCATACTAAGTGGGAAATAATTTCCCAGTATTTGATTAAGGGTTAAATAATATCAGTATGTATTACTGCGAAAGAAAATAAATTATAATCGAGTGAAATTAGAGCTCATTTTGGTTTGAAAATAAAAGTATTTACATGGAAAGCAATGCATGTTGCGCCGAATGAAATATTGAAAATTCCGCGGGACGTGTGTGCAAAACCACTGAAATTTGTTTTACAGCTATTATGGTTCTTATGGTACAGACTATAAGGACTATTTTTGTAGTACTAAATGTATTATAAAATATGTTTTGTACGTGTTTCTGCGACTGGCTTTGACACTTGTCGCGATGTTATTCAGTCTTCGCTTTAAAGGAGCTTCCACATGCAATGTTTGTCGTGTCTCTTTACAATTTCACAGAGTAAGTAAACGCAGTTTATAAATTGTACCTAATCCTTTAAGCACCAATTGCGATACTGTAGGAATAATCATTTATATATTAACTAGAAAGTCTTCTTTAGTTTTCTTACGTGTCAGAGATCAGAAAAAAGTTAAAGTAGTACCTACCCCTACCCATAAAATAACTACTTCACAAACCTATTATTGGCCTTTCTGTTTGATATCAGACTCGAAGTCACGGTAAGTGCAGTCTTGACACTATTTCAAATTACTAAGCCGCGTGAAGTTTTGTTATTCTTCTTGCAGTTTTCAAAGGAAACTTAAATTCACGCTTTATAATATATTGCTAAGCAATGACAGCCTAGTGGCGTGACCGGCGGATTGCTAAATCATAGGTCTCGAGTTCGAACCCAAGGCACGCACGTTTTTTCGGATTCATGTGCGTATTGTATAATTATCAATTGCTTCTAAAACGATGAAGGAAAACATTTCGTGAGGAAACCGGCCTTCCTGAGAGATATGTCTCAAAGGCATGTGATGCCAATGCCAATTCAGAGGCCTGACCACCGTAGACACGAATTTTGTCTACAGAAGAATCGAGAAAAGAAATGTGTCGATTCTTCAGTCGACGTTATAGTCTACAATATCAAGTATTATTTCTTCTCTGAATAATAAAATTAATTCGAATTTACAATCTATACATATAATAAGACTGTAAAAAAACTGTGTCTGTACATTGAATATATTTAAAAAATAATAATTGAGGGGGGTTTAGAAACAGTAATACAGCACGAATCCAAAAAAAAAAGTCTGTCTGTTTGTCTGTTTGTCTGTTTGTTTGCACACGCTAATCTTCGGAACTACTGGACGGATTTGAATGATTTTTTTTTTGTTGTATAGATATTAAGTCTGGTCAACACATAGACTATAATTTATCTTGGAAACTGGAACACCTGATGCAGAACCGCAACAGACCAGCTAAACTATAGGCGATACAAAAATGGTCCCATAGCAAAAATTGTTCCACGTGATGAGCATTTTCTGCTGAGAGAATAAATTTGAAGATCCGGAACACCTGATGCAGAACCGCAACAGACCAGCTAAACTATAGGCGATACAAAAATGGCCCCATAGCAAAAATTGTTCCACGTGATGAGCATTTTCTGCTGAGAGAATAAATTTGAAGATCCGGAACACCTGATGCAGAACCGCAACAGACCAGCTAAACTATAGGAGATACAAAAATGGTCCCATAGCAAAAATTGTTCCACGTGATGAGCATTTTCTGCTGAGAGAATAAATTTGAAGATCCGGAACACCTGATGCAGAACCGCAACAGACCATCTAAACTATAGGAGATACAATAATGGTACTTTAGCAAAAATTGTTCCATGTTATGAGCATTTTCTGCTGAGGGAATAAATTTGAAGATCCGGAACACCTGTTGTGGAACTCCAAGAGCCCAGCTACACCATAACTCAAATAGGAATGACGTCTTAGCAAAAGTTGTTCGGTCTGATAGGCATTTCCCGTTGACTTATAAAAATCGAAGATCAGAAACATTTGATATAGAAATTAAAACTATCACTAATTTCATTGCATAATTATAAAATAACATAAGTAGGAGGTACTACGCGGTGAAGGCGGGAACAGTTCAGGACTGATTTTCGATGACGATGGTATATCGTTGAAAATTAGACTCTACTGGCTAAAACTCCCATTTTTTATCGTATGCCTTCGGGCTTATGTTATTTGAGTGTATAATTTCCTTTTCCATTTATCTTCGTTACACGGTAGCTTACCCGGTAACGCAGGGGAGCAGCCACTTAGATTTTAATTGATCGGGTATCATCACAATAAAACTATAACCATGCCTAGAAAGAGGTCAAATTTTTCCCAATGTTTCAAAGGTGCTAAATGAGAGAAGACCATAAGATCCCAACAATCTACGAAAGAGCGTTAGGAGAGACTTGATGCTGATCGAGAACATGAGGCTGCAACTCGCTCCGTGGAAACTTCTTGGGATCGCGAAGCACGCCTGCATTCTCAGCGTATTTACGCATCTACATCCAGGTCTCTAGAGACCAGTGAAGAATATGTGCGCGACTGACCGCTGATCGTGAACATCATGCACTGTCTCGCGAGTTGGAGACGTTCACGGAAAAAGCATGACGCTTGAGTTTTCAGCGTATATACGCATCGACTCTAGAGATATGTGGGGGAAGGAGATGCGCGACTGACCGCTGATCGTGAACGTCACGCAACATATTATAGGCTACAATTTATTTTGGAAAATGGAACACCTAAAGTACAAGAGATATAAAAATGGTGCCATTGCAAAAACTATTCCACGTGAAGAGTGTTTTCTGCTATGAGACTAAATTTGAAGATCTGGAGCACCTGTAGGGGAACTCCAAAGCCCAGAGACAATATAACATATACATAATAGAAATGGTGTCTTAGCAAAAGTTGTTAAGTCTGACGGCATTTCCTGTTGACCAACAAAAATAAAAAATCTGGAACATCTTGAATCGTCTCGCGCATCCCATTGATTTCCCGCCCCCGGGCTTATAGAATTCGACATCCGATGTTTCAGATCTTCGATTTTGACGACCCCGTTGTCGCTGGCATAAGCAACAGGATCCGCGTACGAAGTCGCGGGCAGAAGCTAGTAGTTTAATATATTTTGATTGTTTAGTTTTAAGTTTTGTTAATATTATAATTATGTTTCACGTATTTGCATTCCTAGTAGTAAAATATGGCTGAATTTTATTTTTCTGTGCCACCAATCATGTACCCATATTTTCAAATAAAAATATCGTTATCTTTATCTTCTATAATCGGCAGAAATGTTTTAGAGGGGCTTGTAGCTGAATTATAACCGCCGCAAGGGTCGATAGAAGGTTAAGATATGGTTGACGAGGTCAGTCCGTGGATGGGTGACCATTTATTATATACCACGGCTCCTCCGTGCCTCGGAAATCATGTTAAGCCGTTGGTGCCGGCTGTCATTTGTAGATCTTTGACAGTTGTTACTTGTAGTCAGAAGCCCGAAAATCTGACAACCAGGTTAACCAAGGGGTATAATTTTACCCAGTAAAAAAAATTAAAAAATTACTTAAATTAAAAAAAAAACAAATAAAAATAAAAACATTAAAAAAACGTTTTGAATTTTGAACACAATGTTCCTATTGTTACGAAATAAAATACTTATGACTGGGTTGTGAAGGCCTGGCAGGCAGTCGCCCCATGTAAAACACTGGTATTCAGCTGGAAGCCGACTTCAACATAGATGGGAAAAGGCTAGCCAGCCATTCTTAATTTATGGTGGCATACTTAATTTAATCATTATTGGTTAGCAACACTGTTGATGGCAGTCTATCTGAAATCATGAAATCCTGTCATGGGAACTCGGGCTGGCTAACCTTAATACAGGTTACTATGTAACCTAGCTAGGACGCCAGAGTCATAATTGTTAAAACCTATCTATTGTAACTAAAGACTGTACCAAACCTTTTTTTAAATAAATAAATTATTATTATTATTCCATTTATTTCCTGTATATACATATAAATTACATTTTTAAATATTAATATAAAAAGATAAGAACATTTAAAAATATAAAAAATAGTGGACCACCGGTGGCGGGAGCAGGGTCCAAGCTACCGGTGGTTAGGGCTCCAGAGACAGGAACCTCCTCACGATGGGGGCCGTATCAAGGAGTACTGCCTTCTGAATCAGGCTCTTGACCCAACCGTGCAACGAAAGCCTCGACAGATGCTCATCGAGGCTTTTAGCCATAAGGCCATTGGCTGTTACGACTATCGGCACAATGACAGCCGAGTCCACATCCCACATGTCGACAACCTCGCGTGCTAAGTCGAGATATTTGTTTTTTTTCTCTTTCTCAGCTTTCACGAGGTTCTCGTCATGAGGGATGGTAACATCGACTATCATTGTGCGGCGCGCTAATCGATCTATCACCACTATATCAGGTTTATTGGCAACAATAGTCCTGTCAGTGATGATAGATCGATCCCAGTACAGTGTGACATGGTCATTCTCAAGAACTGGGTCGGGCACATACCTGTAATACGGTACTTCAGAATCCACAAGCTGGTATTTCAAAGCAAGTTGCTGGTGAATAATCCTGGCCACTTGGTTATGTCTGTGCAAGTACTCGCTGTTAGCTAGACGAGAACCACCGGAGATGATATGTCTGATAGACTCACCCGGACAGTGACATGCCCGACACACATCAACTGTCCCGTCCTTCATAATATATCTCCGATAGTTATTCGTTACGATAACTTCATCCATAAATGCACATACGAACCCTTCAGTTTCTCCGAAGAGGTTACTGAATCGTAGCCAGGATACGGACGCTAAGAAATCTACATCGGGCCCATGAAGAGCCCGGTAGAAGCGCCCGTGAAGCTCTTTGCTTATTATTATTATTAATCGGCAGAAATGTTTCTACACTTTTTCGATTCTTCCGTCGCATGCTATGCGAGCTGGTCGGCATTAAAATTCTGACACCAGGTTAGACACTAAATACACGATAAGAAGAAGAATATCTTGCTCAAACCGCAGCGACAGTAACAGTCACGTGTGACGCCACCTTAATATTGAAAAATATGAGAGTACGCTATGACACCCATGTCATACTACTAGCACGTTGGTAAACGTTAACAAATTGCATGTTTAATGTGATTTGTTAGCGACAGAAGCGCAGTGACGCGAGTACATAGCTGCTTTTCGTTGATAAATGGTATTACAATGCGTTATTAATGTCGACATGTAGCTGCAAATTGCGTATTTGTCGCGTGCGCTTGACTTGCTTTTGTGATTATTTGGAATTCTTCTGTAAAATCGTGTTTGGAGTACTTATCTAGAATTTGGAATAGCTTTGCTATTGCCTATGGAAAATAACTCCACCTCTCAAATTACAAGGAAATTGATTATAATAGTGGTAAAGGGCTTTTTAGGAGACTGCTTTATGTAATTGTAACGTGCAAAAAAAAGTGCTGATCCTCTGCTGATTTTAATTAAAGAATTTTGTTTTTGATTCGATTGTTTTCAGTTCTACGTGTGTTTCGGGGTAATTATGGTGGTCAGCATCTTCCAGATACAAGTTTAAAAATGTTTTTCCAAGTAGTTACTTGACAAATGTAATCAAATAACGTTACAGCTATGTAGCCGATAAATCTAAACATTTTTCAGAAAACTTCGAAGCGGAAAATAGTAAGTGAACGTTTTCAAAGGCATCCCCTGCGAACCACGACTGTGTATTACGAAGTCAATTTATTTCTTAAATAAAAGTTTCCACACGCCAATATCGGGACACAAGTTTAGTTGCGTGGGTTCAAATACTTATTTTACTATAAATATGTTTGGGTACGCACTCGGTGCTATTACATTTTCTTAGGAATTTTATTTGTTAGTCGAGAAGGTCACTTTATTTTGAAGAAATAATTTGAATAGTAAGAAATCGACTACATCTGAAAGTTGTGAAAAAAAAGTGCACCTTCGTTACAACCTATATACAATATTCACACTCGCACACACATGTAGATACGAGTATATTCTCTTTATTTTTTTGTTTTGTTGGACTAGCAAGATTCCGAACACAACTAGCTAACAACTTGTTATCTAATTTTTGTCACATTATATGTATTTCTTTTTTACAAATTTACACGAATACTACCCTAATTTTTATTTTGTGCAACAAATGATGCCGGACGTGAGGTTTATACGGAAATACACCAATAACTGATAGTACCATAGTTAGCGGTAGCAAAATTGCATTTTAAAATACCACCCACAAAAAAGTACCCAACTTAATCGTCTCGTTTTTTTACCCAGTACGTTCTGTACATAAGGCTGGTCTCTTGCGAGTTTAAGCTAAGTGTATGGAGATTGTGAAACCGAAGCGGCCGCGGTGGACGCTAGTGTTCATGTACAACACTACTGAACCTAATACACTGTAGTATACAATGTTGTTTTGATATCCTTGAAACAACCCAGTTTTTTATTCGCCAATTTTAATAAATGTTTAATATTATAATACCCGCCTGTTACTGTCCTACTACATGGCAAAGACCTTGCATGTCACAAAGCAAAGCCTTAACTACTGGGCCATCGCAACCTTTAATTATATTAAATATAGGCATACATAATATTAGAAGTACGAGTACCTACTGTACAATATTTTAAGTGTTTCATTACATCATATAAGTCGTCTTCACTAAACGTAGTTTACTTTAAATTAATATTATTCCAGAATAGTCGTTTCAACTAAATAAAAAACCTTTTGACATCACAAACAAATAAGACGCATTGATCGTGTACACGTTTAATAAACAAACTTCTTACTTAATCCTTTCACGGATAGAAAAACATAACAATTAATCACGAAACAACTTCAACAACAAATCTACGATATCCCAACTACAATAAATCAAGTAAACGTAACATCGTTCATGGCTTTTAACGTCACTTACTTATGATTCACAATATGAGATATATTAATGAACTACCCTTTTAGCGAAAAAGCATCATATCCATACAAAATTGAGTTGTAAAAAGCAGTTCTCAGTCCAACTAATCATTGGGCCACTGGCTCATTACTCTCGAGTTGACAGACGAATTTATAAAGGCAGCCATCTTGTGTACACATCTCATTTGTCAGGATGTCTCGTAAATCCTTCCAGTGTATCGCTGTTCGAGCCAAGTCTGCTGTGCTCATGTTTTTGAAGTCTGTTTTCGTGTGTTAATGGTTCATTAGGTTGATATTAAAATAGGCTAGATGGTCAGACGTTACTTGAAGGTGACTGCATCATATTTTATGCCAATAATAACCACTGTAACCCAATCATCTGCTAAATTTTGTGTAGTTGTGTTCAAGAACCAGATTATGGAAATCTTTGCTTAGTTTGTACTTATATCTAACATGCTTCTCACCATAGTCCTGCTTTTAGCCTAAAAAGTTTGGATATCGCATCCTGCCTTTTTTGGATTTGCTGCATTCCCAATTCTAATTTTGTCATCTCCTTTACAGCTATTTCATCTTTTGCAACATCTATTCACCGTTTCGTAGTTGCTCTTGTGGCCCTCCATACTCACATTCTTCTCCTTTTTACATTCTGATCCTTCTTACATTCACGGTATGACGTGGAGGACGTCATATGTCCATACTATGACAACCAATTTCCATACAACTTCTTGGTCACCGACGCCACTTTCAAATTTCCTCTTACAGACTTACTTAATTCTTATCTTTTCCATTCGCTTAACACCAAAGACCTCAGCGTTCTTAAAAGAAAGAAAGAAAAACAACAACTTGACAACTCAACTCAATTCATACGTAACATCACGCCTGTAATCCCCGAACAGTTAGACAGAGGTGTATCAGTAGTACACCCACATTTCGCCAGTTATGTTTAAGTCCCATCTAATAGAAGGTCAGCCTATTTCCATCAATCGGGCAGAAATCCAGATTCCAGGCTGCTACTAAGAGATTCCTGGAAAAACTCAATAACGCTTTGTTCGACACGGGGATCGAAACTTATGCTCAGCAGTAGTGCTTGCGATCACTACAGCAACGAGACAGTCTCTTTAACTCAATTTTATTCATCTCAACATAATATTTTTAATACTGGGTACTTCAAAATTACCATGTCAAGCCTAAAAACGAATTATATGTAAGCATGAAGTTATCCACCCAACTTTGCTCATAAACAAACAATTTTTGATTAAAATACGTTCAAGAGTTCGCTACCGCATAATTCAAACATACAAACATACGCACTCAAATATCAAACAAACAGTAATTAACATATTTTTACAAAATCAAACGTCGGGTTAAATAAATTATACGCTCGTTTACTTTATAACTTGTCTGTACAAATAGCCCCGGGTATACCCGGGTACACGCGTGGGTATACCCGGGCTGGGTTGCAACCGGTTAACCGTAACCGGACCCTTAACATGCTTCTTTGTTGGTATAAATTTATTGAGCGCATAATTTTATGCGCAATGGTTTGCTAGGGTTAATTGTTCGGTTATTATACACTGAAAAATATTTTACTGAAATATGTTTATCCCAAATTCACAGCAGCTTTTCAATAAGCAAGTATTGAACTTTATGGTAACGCAAGTATTGAACTTTATGGTAATCTAAATTACGTGACCTAGTTGGTCACGTAATTTAGATTACCATAAAGTGCCATTAGAGTACCATAAAGCCCGGGTATACCCACGCGTGTACCCGACTAAATGTACCTATAGGCATATCATTAGAAGATACTATTGTTTTACAGTTTGAAAATCAAACATAACAAGGAAACGCAAAAGAAGTAGGTACCACATAACTGAATAGTCAGTAAAACGCGAAAATAGAAATAAAGGTCCTTTCTGATGACATTTGTTTAGACAAAACACTTAACGAATATTGCGAAAGTAAAGCAATAAAAAGACGTACCTATAACGCCCCATGTAACAATTATGGACGTCTCCCTCGCGTTGTAAGTATATTAGACAAAATAACAGTTATGGGGAGAAGTGGTAGTTCCGGTGCAAGTACTCCACGGAGTGCGCTGGGTAAGAAACTGGGTGACGAGAGGAGGCGGGTTGCTATAGAATATTAGTCTGGCAATGACGTTAGAAGACAATTTTAGACTTAGAAAAAGTCAATAACATCTTTGGATAGCAAGAAAGCCGTAATCAAATTTGGCACAATACTCGTACGTTCGTACTCGTATTACATTTAAAAAGCAATGAGTGACGGCTACAAAGTTTTAAAGGCAACATCATAACATCAATTCTGCAGAAGTTAGTTGGTTACTTTTACTCTTAGAAACATGACAATTAAAAACGTTTTGATTCTCAAATACTACAAACAAAGAATAATTGAATGACACACGTCATAATATTTCAGAGATTCAGTTTATGCTTTGAACATTTTATATTTATATCGAAATACCATAATATGAGATGATCATCATTTTAAAGCCTTTAAGCACGTTCGTCGTACGTGCTTAAAGGCTCCTAAAGCAATATGTCTTTAAATATTTTTAAAGAAGGTTATGACTGTAAATAAGAGGTGTATTCTAAGCTGGCAACATCGCAAATAGCTGTCAAATATTTCGCTGTTTCTATTAATATATAAAACACTGCCGTATCGTAGAAAAATAACACTGAATTTTATTCCCCGGAAAGTTGGCAACATCGAAATATTGCCAGCTTTTGAATGCACTTAACAAATCTAGATAGTATCTGTACAAATGGAATCATTTAGCACGGTACCTATTCATTTGCAATTTAATCGGTGTTGAAATAAAATTATCGTAACGTAAATTACTATTGCGTTTCAAAACAGTTTAATGTTGAAGTTGACACCTTTTCTAGTTATAAACAAGCTATATTAAAATCTACCTGTATTAAGTATCAATTAAATGCATTTAACTGTTAATAATTTTCCTAACAACTTATCATTCTTACTGAAATGTTGTATCTACTGGATGACATTCATATAAATAATAATATAGGTATTGGTATTTCAAAACGAGAATTATTTAATTTATCTTTACAATTGTGATTTCGCTTCAGTGCACTTTGCAAAGTCACAGCCCTATTCTGAAGCTCGTCGGAAGTCGCGAAGGCTTCTTTAATTCCAGTCCACGGCGCCTCAGATAAGAAGTAGATCGAAGTAACTTTCCGATGCGAGAACTTCAAACAATTAAGCCTTTATTTCGCGCTTCCAACAATGAGAAGTAATTAGCGGAGTGCTTGACGATTCCGGCATTTTTTTGCAAACGGAACTTTTCAAAATACCCTCCTATTGTTCGAAAATTTCCATCAAACACCGCGCTGACCCCGGGGGAATCTTATTAACGGAGCGACGCTTCAATGTTTTATTGAACCTATTGAATGTATCGCACGGAGGCTCGACGGAAACAAGCAATATACCGTAGATAACAAATCTTTGGAGCAATTTAAAGGGCCATTTTTAATATCCGCTCGAGGTCAACATCCTTCCCTTCGCACGGCCCTGCCAGCGCCCGCTGCTCTATGTATCATATTAAATTGAATAAAGGTTGATTTGTAGGCCTGAAAGAACGTTTTCAATACTCCTTATTGAACCATTATGTCTAATGGCTGTGACAATAGAGCATTACAAATTTGTCTCGTCGGACTAAGGCCCGGACCCATAGGAGCACAAGAAGAGGATTGATGTCGAAGGACAATGTAGATCTTATCGTTATCATGCGAAGGTTGTTTTTCGGGTGGTTGCGGGAGATGTCCCAATTGAGTTTATCACCGGATATTGTAAAATGGTCGTAGTTAGTCGGCACAATGTGTCGGTAGGCATTGACGGGCCTGCGGCACGCTTGCAGACCCCGATTGTGTTTGGGACTGTACTAAAATTAATTTGATGGGTACACTCCACAGCTTATGGTATTACGTCGGAAACGATTGGAGCGTAATTAAATTCCCTCAGAATGAAGCAACCAAGTAGTAAACCCGGAACAGAAAGTTACTGAAAACTTGAGGTTTCGCTATTGTTTAACATTTTAATGCAGCTGGTATTAATATTTTAAATATTTCATTGGAGCTTATTTAGATAGAGGTAGGTTACCAAACAAAAAACCAAATAAATAAAAACTGTCACAAAGTTTGAAGCCACTAACCTGGTGGACAGATGCAATCTCCTACATCTCGCTCCTTCCGGGTCAGCTCCGGTCCTGCACTCAGAACCGGCTCGTCCGCCTTGCCTGCGGCTCCTCTCCTCAGCTCCTCGAACTGCTTCTCCAACACTATCACTCGCTGCTCTAGGGTGTGCTGTCTGTACAACCCGTAGCCACAAATGACAAAAAAGAATAAACAACAACACCACAACACTACAATGTTCAGGACATTTTTGTCACCGTCCTGTCTGAAATTTGGATTAGCCATATTTGATGAATGATTAATGATAGCTAAGGATCATTGTCAAGACCGGTATGGCCGTGAGGTCAGACGTGTATGGATCAATTGGCTCGTGTGGTCTGTTGCTCGGTAGGCCGGTGGGTTGGCACTGGGGCCTCTCCGCGCTCCCGCGGGAAAGGAAGTGGCCCGTCCATAGTTAACTGCCCTTCTAGTTGTGTCGATTACCGCTCGAGTACCCTAACAGGACCAACTACCAAACTTTGATGGACGTGTTACACTCTCTGTGTTCCGGATGCTGAGGTTCGTGATTGTTGATCTTGTCTGTTCAATTGTTTATGTACGTGTTGGTCGGATTGAGCAATACGTGCACCGTTGTCTAATACATCTTGGAACGTGTGATCTAATGCCGGTACTGAACTAGAAAGTTTTTGTGATTAATCAGAGATTCGTCATTGGATTCAATGAACCACATTTATTAAGTCACTGGTAGTTACTTGCATAATATTCGTAACGCCTTAGATTTAAAAAACATTATCTAGTTATATCAAATCTAAAAAATAACTACCCTCACCAGGAAACCAAATATTCGTTCTTTTATAGATGTATTGAGATGTAGTCTTTTTTTTGTTATAGATTTTAGAAGTACCTAAAACAAAAACAAAATACACATCAAAATCAAATAATAAAATAATTATTATTAATTAGATCAGTAATCAACACTAATTGTACGTAAGTTAAATAAACGTTTAAACGTTTGCCTCTTTCTAGTGGTTTGTTGGGAAGAAGAACAGGCGCTTACAAACTCCGTAGCAACATCTGACAGATTCGTAAGAATAAATTGTATGTAAGCAATATAAGGCAAAATACCTATAATTAAGTAATAATTACTTTGTTTTAACATTAAAGAAAATAGAAAAACAAAAGGCTTTTCGATAAAAACAAAACACAATAGAAATTTAAACACAAAACAAAATAGTCTAAAATTGGTAAAGAATGAAAGTAACAAATAAATAGTAACGACCCTTTTCATCGGAAAAGTTGTTTTGTATTGTTAGTAGTAACTTCACAGTCGAGTTCAAGGTTCGCGGCCGTCGTAATATCTTCAGCGTACTAAACAAACCACACCCAACCGCCCTTTATGATGGCAGTAAACATTAATGTCATATAAAATCAGAAATCTTCGGCTCGATTACCATGACAATAAGCAGTAACTAAACGATTTGCATATATATTGCATATAAATTTGTTCTTCAATCGCGTCGCCAGCAATTAAGGGTTTCTGGGTCCTGTTTTACATGGCGGCTAATGTCCCGGGGTGACGCTGATAAAAATGTAAATGTTCAAGTTAACCTACGGGCCGTATTAGTTCTACCAACTGTCAGGGGGCTAGGAATTTTTCATCTCCCCTACTGCGACGAATAAATCTTCCGAATCTAGAAGACGGTGTAAGGATCCCCCTTTCTGTCCTGATAGTGTTTGGAAGTGATAAATGGTACGGCGACAGGTGAATCTCTGTGCGTTTAGGATGGCCCAATCTTGGATTGTGGATTTGGATGTGAAATATGGAAGTGGAGATGATAGAACGTTCTCGAGATCGCCACGGGTTTGGGTTATCGACTGATATTGATGGAGCTTTTTATGATTGTGACTAATGGTAATATGTTTGTGGATGACCACGTCATTTTAGTAAACTGTAGTTCACAAATACTATTGATATATGAATTAAAAGTAATGCTATTGATATTGATTCTAGGGTTAATTCAAAACATTAGATCCCTTTGAATTTTATGAACATAATGCATTTGTCAGTTAAAAACGCTCACTTCTCACATTCCTATGTCACTCTGGTATTAATTTCCCTAAAAAGCGCATTTATAAACAGTCGACGTTAAAACCGAAACAAAGTTAAAGAATTCCTTGGATTCACTAACAACAGGGCTGTCAGCGATCCAGACATTATTGTAGCACATTACACCGGTAGTAACGCGACACGCAGTGCAGGGTGTCTCCAAACATGGCTCTAACAAGGGTAAATTAAAATTCCTTCTACGTTTTATACGCAGTGGGGTCACCCTTGTTTTGAAGCAAATATCTCTGCAGTAAACTTTATCGAAACGACATTTTCCCAAAGTTTTTAATCCCACGCTCGTCTTGCAAAACAAGATGAGTTGACTATGCATTTTAACCCAGCAATGTATGTTTATCTAAACGTTGTAGTAGACGTTAGACGTCGGTTGCGTTGACAAAGCGAGAGGTGTACATGTAATTTATAGGTTACCTGGGACGCGTCGGGAAACAAGATTTTATTACACACTTGTTTAATTTCCTAAACATCTTCGAAGGTTTATGTTTATAATTAAGTATGGTGTTAATTAAAGGACAACACCTCCACGGAGCGGGGTAGTTGACCGGGGTGCCCGGGATACCGCAAATCTTAAAGTTAAGGAGTTAAGTTTTACTGCGCAAGTCTTGAAGTTCGTTTACAGTCGCGGTTGTAACTTCATTGACAATTAAACAGAAACCAGCTAAGCACAATAGAATGAGAACTTTGCATGGAAGTTATTTGATGACCACAATTTGCTTGTTTAATTTATAAACAGCTGCAATATAAACTGCACATTCGGTTATTATTTACCGTGTTTAGGGCGAAAAAATATAAACTTACGTCCCTTATAAAATACGGCAACGCAATATTATTCATATCAACAAACAATTTATTAGAAAAATGGAAGTCAGTTTTTCTCGTAAAGGATATAAAAAGTTCACTTAATTTTAATGTGCAAGCACATTCTATCTTTGTACGGCTATTGAAAACATAAACTACGTATGGAGCGCATTTGCTCTAACCAAAAAAGCCAAGTCAAATTTGGATCGCTAAGCCAACAAAGAACATTAGTAAGTTTTTAGTATATATTATAGTAAGGTAGAACACAAAATCTATCTTGATTATAAAGTCGTCTATTTCAATAAGACTATAAATTATAAAAGCACTTTTGAACGTCAAACTAACAAGTTGAATATGAAAAATGATTTTAGAAGGGTTCTTTAAGGTAGCTTCGTATGCGGAAAACGGAACGTTTGAAATATTTTGTATAGATTATTAGATAATTCAATGATGTGAACAAGATGTAGATAACCGCTTTAATTAGATATAAATTTGAATTAAGGAGTCATTATGATGATAGTCATGTATATTAGCAAGCGGTTAGCGAGAGAAAAAAAATGATAAGAGAGAAAAAGTAATCTTCAAAGGCATTTCGAAAAACACACCAAAAACAACACAAACACGCAAAGGCTAAAAAGGCACGGAATCTAACAAGCTTCATTCAAAAATTCAATTAAGCACTTTTGGGGGACGGGCCGGGATTGGCAGACACGGATAATGAGTTACAAACGCCAGAGAGCAAGCTCAAACCGATCCGATTTAAAAGGAGAAAAAACGGATCCCAGTTAATCGGCATTAGATGGTCTGGTGAGCACGGCGGACACCTGTAGTAGTATACGTTTGTGATTGGTAGGTGTACATGCGAGGCAGTTATAGCTGTACAGTTTTACCACTGTGGTATGTAATGTTCGTTTTGGTGGAATGTGTCTGTGATTTGGTGATAGTGAAAAGGTAACTGAATTTGTTGTGAGCTTAAGGGAAGGTTCATATCTGGCGGAACATGCGTCGCGTATTATCGGTCGCGTAACGCCAGAACAGACAAATGTATAGAAAAACACTTGACCGTTCACACTCCACCGATGATACGTTAGTGCATCGAGCGTAGGTACATTGGCGCATGTTCCGTCAGATACGAACCTTCCCTTACTATCTACATTTTCATTTCTATTGTCGGTAAGTGGAAATATGTATACATGAGAATTCTACGTTTAGGTTCAACTTACTTAGCAATGTTACACATTAGTAGTCTTGTCAACTAAGCTAAATATGCTTGTGTCTGGAGCGTGTTTACGTCAATGGTGTAATGACTGGGGATTGAAAACGACCTTTCGATCGTCAGGCCCGGCCGATGCCTGAAAGCCCGGAAGAGCTGCCCGGAAGAGGCTGGGGTCGGGAGGGGTGAGAGGAGGGGCGGGGGAGGTGTGGGGGAGAGGGAGGGAGGGGGAGAGGGGGAGGGGAGGAATGGGGAGGGGGAGAGGAGAGGAGTTGATAAAAATGCTATGCAATAGCTTTACCGAGGCAGTCTCGGAGTGCCACAAGTCATTTTTCTATAAATGTCATATTTACGTCATATGTCCAAAACTTGTGTATCATTCAGTAAATAAATTGGTAAAATACTATATTAATTGTAGACCACTCTATAGAAATTTTCAAGAAATGAATATGAATATTTCAATGTCACGCGGATAACTTGATAATAATGGTATTAATACCAGTAAGTATTACAATCATATCAAGTAACAACTCATAATAACAAGTCCAACTAATATTTACATAAGAATCTTATCCCAGTTCCACCACCCACGTGAATTTTGGTCGTTGCAAAACTACATGTAAATCAAAATGTACGTTGTTTTAATATGAATTTATGGCATGTTAATGGCGCTTGTAATTCCTGTAACGACAGCCAGAGTGCTAGCATTAATCTAGTGCAATTGTGAGTTATTGTGGGCATGGACTAGTGCTAATTGACTCTGTACCTCGATACCTAGGCTAGGTGTAGGTGTTGTATTGTGTATCCGTATTGAGATAATGCTTATAACTTCAATTGTGATGATATCTTGTTAGTGTATTTTATTAAGCTTCAATTTTCGCTTTGAATTTACGTTTTAAGAATAAATTTATTTTCGTGGTTTTATTTTTAAAGTCATATCTTGTTATTTTTGTCCCCATTGTGTCTTGAACGTTGTTGAATAATATTAACGCACAACATACTTAGCTATATTTTATAATCTTAACAGATTAACATTTTCTTATTTGTTTATGTTGTTATTTAGGTTACTACACTTTGTGATTATGATAAAAGGATTGTTATCATAATCATAATCATAATCATAATCATAATCATAATCAGAATTTTATTTGTGAAACATAGGTACAGTGGTTGGTCATGATTATTTAAAGTCATAACTTTTTAGCGTCTTCTAAAGTTGGTTGAGATAAAACTTATTGAATTAATTTCACGTTAAGTTTATTAAGGTCCTAATACCTTTAGAAGTGACTCCTTCTCACCCCTCTTCCAAACATAATTCATGAAGAAATGTTGCACCCCTTCAGTTTGACTGAAATCTCTGTTTTTTTAGTTTTTATTTGACATTGTGGTGGTAAATTGTACCCAGGGCGATACCTTTACGGAGCTCAACAATCAACCAAAGTGGCTTAACTTGTATGGTCATTGACTAAACGTTGTTCCAGGGGGTCATAACTAACATGACAATTTTATATTTTTAGATCTTTTTTCAATAATAAGGCAAGTTGTCAATTTTTATACCTTCTAACGTTGCTTATTTAGTTGTGAATACAACCACCTTATTACATATTTATCAGCTACTATTTCATTGTTAGATATTCTAGTACCTACTTAAACTACCTTTAACTCTGCATGGTTAGGCCAGAATCAAAGTAACAATAAATTACCATTAGCTAGTAACACCGTGACGGTTGTGTCATCTTGAACCTTAGTTTTAATTTATGATAAAATCTACTACATTTTTAGGAACGAATGAGTTTTATCAATTCGGCATAGTTAGACATGAGTTACGTTACAATACTTCAGTGTACGAACTAAAATAGTGGCTTTAGAATCTCCCAATTCTCTAAGTGCTTCCGTACCATTAGGAACAGTTATCTGAAGTAAACTAGTTGCTTCATAGCTTTTAGCCAATACACTGTCAATATAATTGCCTTTAGAAGTAATGTCTCAATCGTCTGACTGATTTATTAGATATTGTATCAATCTATTTCCCCTAATGGTACACCAGAGCGTATAATTAAATTTAAATGTGATTTTAACTAGAGATTTATTGGTATTATTTCTTCCAGTATTGCGAGCAAACTGGTCTTCGTAGGAGGAGATGGATTGGACAATAGCGTTTGTCTGAGATACGACGAAACTGTGATCCATCCTAATTACACGACTCGGATGCTGGAGAGACTGATATCTTACAACATAAGCTGTTCTGAGGAGATTGTGGTGATCTTCTGAATTGAAGTGCAACATAGGCGGAAATTAGATGGTGATTCCTTTAGGTTATCAGGTAAAACATAGTTTGCTCATGATTGAGTCGCTAAGCCAATACTGACTTTAACTTTGACTGGCCTGTTGGTCTAGTTGTTAGTAGCTATGCCGTAGATCGTGTGTTCGATTCTCATTCAGGACAAATGTTTGTGTGAGAGCACGATCATTTTTTCTGTCTATGCATGTAATTTATCTATATCATGTATATGTTTAGAAATATACAAGAAGGTATGTTTAGTACCCATAACACAGGCTCTTCTTAGCTTGGAACTAGATGGCTTTGTGTGAAAGTTGTGGAATATTTATTTATTTACTTTCGGCAAAACGTGGTGTAATTAAGGTAGTATAATATTTTTGAGTTTTGAAGCGTAAGACTTTCTGAATTCCCTGCAATAGCAGTGCATTTGAATAGCATAATTTAAAAAATTATAAACCTGCTCCTTCAAAAGGATAACAAATTCTCTTTAACGCTAAGTCTCCCAGCAATGTGCAGTAAAATTATCCGTCAGATTATAAAAACAGTGCGAATATTTAGTTTTTCAGTCAGCAGTATCCGTTAATAGTAAGATGTATGACTGAGATGATGGATTAATAAAATGGAGATGCATGTAGCAGATATATTATATTGACTTCAAATAAATTGAGGTAAGAAAACCAAATCAAAATTAATTTATTCAAATTAAGCTGACAATCACTTCCATCAAAAAATTAATGACACAGCCCCCCTTAAAGCCAGCCCTTCGCCCTCCAGATGAAGAAGAAGTGTCGCCTTCCAGCAATACATCTGTCTGATAGGGTGGAAGAACTATATATACTTTTGTTTGTTTGTTGTAGTGGCCTATTACTGTTCATGATAAAAGCCCGCTGACAGACAGACAGACGAACAGCGGAGTTACAGTAAAAGGGGCTCGTTGGTACCTTTGTGGTGCGACTTCGTCAGTCTGTCTATGTCACACTCGGAACGGTTGCTTATTTCGAAAACTCCGTACCAATAATACCTATATAGCTATTTACCATAAAACCTGCTTAAACCTAAACTAACCTAGTTGAAAGTCGCCAACAACTAAGTAAAACTTTGAAAATTGAAAAATATTTTATCTACGGAAGTAAGTTAGTCTAATTTACCTTGCAATTCGTATTCTTATTCATTTTTCTAGGTGAGACCGTGTTGAAGCATTTTATGATACATATAGCTATACTTAAACCACTTCTTAGTGCTTAACTAAATGCTACTGAAACCACCTAGAGAGGAAATAACCATAATAGTTTTAACAGCCACGGAATGGCTTTGAAGCATTTTGCATCCTCCCAGATACACGTCAGGAGCAGGCCGGAGTCACCTCAGAGTAATCCGAAGCACTCTAGCAAATGAATCGCATTTAGGAGCTGCCGTTACCAGCTAATATCTGTCGCCTTAGTAATTAATTTACTAATTAGTCGATTGAGTGCGAACAAGCCGGCACGGTAATGGCATCTCGGCATCGGATGACATTATCTTAACTCACTTAGACTGACTTCTGTTATATTAAGTCAGTAAGTATATTAAGAGTCTGTAGTGGAGGGCAAGTTGCGAGTAAGTGAATTAAACTGTAACTTGTGCAAATAGTTGAGTTTCGTTGTCGGCGCTTTGCCTTGAATTTTTAATTAGGTTTTCTTCAAACCGATAGTCACGTTCCTCAAATTAAGTGTTTTTAATTGAGATTATCCTAAGTTTTTAGTAAGAAATGTTTTGGTACGAACCCTTAACTTAACTTCAGTAGCTTTTATAGTCGTTATGTTAATATAATGTGTCCTACCTGTTATTTATAACGATCGAACTAATGAGAACGAAGGTACGTCGTCGTTCAGTACTTACTTTGTTTTCAATTTTTACTCCTCATTGTTATTCTATCACTTTTTCGTTGCCGGATATTTGAAAAAATTGGGTCTACATAATGATACAATTGGTCTTGGGGTCCTATAAAGATCTTTCAACACGCTTAACTGACACTTCGCGTGAATAATGTCAATGCCGCCAGTCTTTTGGATAGGTAAGTAGGAACACTAGGTACCAGTGGACAGTGATGCGTATGAGTTTTTTGACGCCATCTTTTAGATATATTAGGATTTTTTTTTGTTTGTTTTCTTGAATGTAATATACCTATTAATGTTTCTGTGCATAATCTGTTTTACTAAAACCAAAATGTGAACTGAAAAGGATGACTTAGTAATAAACAAAACATATATAAGTTAAATAATGATAAGCCAAAGAAAATTACAGTCGCCGTCCCTCACTGACAAGCTCCCATCCCTCTAAGATTCCCCGAAAATATTGTCCTCCGCAAATCCTTATAAATAACTTCACCAACTGCACAGAAAGCTATAAAAAAGTGAAGAACACACTTTATTTTGTGAATAAAACAAAATAAATCTGTTTAGAGTTTGATCGTTAAGAACCGCGGAGGGTACTCGCGCATAATCCGAGGCACTCTCACAAATGGATGTCACTTGAGGGAGAGTAATAAAGTAACCAGTGAATACTCAACGATTATTGTCATAGTGCCTGAAAGCCTTTTGTTTTCATACTTCTTTACTTTGTCATTTTCTTTTTAAGTCTGCCATGGGCCCTCCACAACGGTTTGTTTTTGTTTTTAATGTAATTTGTATGCTAACTGTACCTAAGTACTTACAAAACTGTGTCTTACTTACTTGAATTTGTGTTTACTGAAACTAACTCAAAAATTACTGACTGATTCTAATACCTACTATAACATAGATCCATACAAATCTGTGTAATTATTTAGTCAAAAGACAACATCTCCTACACCTACCAACTAATTTGTACGGTCCTCAAATTATGATCAATCCGACCAAGATAATGTCTGGATTTTAAAATAGATTAATCTCTGATTGCCCTACGTTTGTTATAATGTTTGTTCTCAAAATAGTCGACGAGTACCTATAAATCAACTTTACTTAAGTAGGTACATAGTTTTATTGTTGTTAAATTTAAAAACGCAAAATACTTAACTTGTATTTTGCGTTAAACGACATAATTTGATACTGTGTTTAACCATATTTATTACGTAGGTACTTAACGGTATAGGGATCTTAATCTTTACTCAATCATTGTTTTGTTTGATTTGAGTGTAAGCACAGGTCGGTTATAAATATAGTTCTTAAACCGATATTGTTTGCTCAAAATAAGTAATAGTCGATCGAACATAGTTTAAAACAGCATTTGACTATGTTTTTGTAATAATAATATATTTATTTTGGTAAGATCCTTAATTATGTTGCTACATGTACTGTAACAGTACCTATATGTATGTTAGTTCAATCAACAGTGTATGGCTTTTATAGTTTATTTATTAACACATAGTCGGTATTTATTCTAGTCTTTCGGGCAGGGTAGACACAGTTTTTTGCTCAACAAAAAGAAATGGTATTTACTTTCAAACACCAACTGAACCATGATAATAAAGCCTGTGAAGTAAAAAAAGAAATGAGAGTAAAATAAAAATTACAACAACAGCCAGGAAGTCCTAAATTATGCATTGCCCAATGTTTACGATGAGAAAAAGTCCAAATAAGAAAAGTATTAGCGTTAAATTTAAATTTTATGAGTGAACTTATCCGGCCCTCGGAGAGAGGTCTCTCGACCCTCTTCTCTAAATAATAAACCTGGCTAATGATACAAAAAAAAACTTAATGAAAAATCCCCATTGAATATTTATAGGGGAAATATTAAAGTTAGTAGATGTAGAACACGAAGGTACAAGAGATTAAGGTTTGTTAAAAGTACAAAATGGAAGCTTTTGAATAAGAAAGTAATTTTAAATGTTAGCTTTGATAATTTAAAAATAGGGTGCAGCCCAGGTCGAAGTTATTTTAAAATGACATCAGGCTTGGCCTGCTAATCAGTGAAGTAGTAGTGCACACATACACCATCTCATGTACCTGTGTATATTAGCAGAAACTACTAAACGCCACACATTTCAATCCTGCCCAGATAATCCTATCATTGATTACATACAAAAGCGCCTTTTTCCTATGGGGGTAGGCAGAAATTACATAACTCTATTTGCTAAGATCCTCACATACACTTTTAGCTTCATTTACGTTCATACATCTGCTGAAACACGCATACCGCCGCGAGCCGGTTGATTAAATCTTTCTGAATATGCAAATCAGTTATTTTTCTTGTGCTTAAGAGTAGGTAGATAATAAATAAGGTTTTTTCAGAATTAACAATCAGGTAAAAATCATGGCTAAACAAATTAACACAAGGACGAAACTTGGTCGTTCATTTTACACTAAAATGGTGATTTTTATCGTACATGGCATCACTCCAAACCATCGCTAGTTGCGCTCAGCGCGGGAGCAAAAAAAGCGTATAGAGCGGAGCGCAAACTACATTTTCCGGACCGCCACACTCGGGACATGCGGTTCAAGCTGCATTTCTGTACTACATAAAGTGTGCATTGTGTCTAGTGCGTAGTTATACAAGGGTAGTCTCAATTTAAGATTTATTTAGTAGCGTAGAACACTAATTTTATGCTCGACGTAAACGTTACAATTCGTAAGATTTTAAAATGGAAAATACAAGTTTCATGTAGCAATTTATTCTAAGTTAGTGCGACAAGTGCAATTACTACCGTCCATAGATATGAATCGTCACGAGACAAGTATTTTAGATTACAAAATTGTTCTCTCTCATAGTAGTTACACAGAAGTATTAGGTATACGGTTTAACGATTTTCAAAAGCCACTATAATCGCCCCCTATTTCGACAATAGCTTAGATGAATCGCATTTGCTTAATTGGGAGTTTCTTTTGAATTACACCTTAGCAGACTATAAATTGCGAAGAAAATGGCATAGCTACATAATCTTGGTACCTTAAACGAGTCATATTTTCACCTAAGTACAAATAAAACTGATAAATTTCTTTAACACAGCCATGAATTCTAAACGTAACAATATAGGGGCGTCTGCCTTCTGATACATAGTTAAGTTAAACTTGCGCATATGATATGCTCCCTAAATGCCAACATTACGCTTGACAAATGGTAGGACTCGCTGAATGTATGCTGCGTGGTCTGCATACAGAATCATAATATCTAACATTCACGAGATTATGACGTATGTGTTCCTACACTATTTATTGTCCTTTGTCTTTTTAGTGTTCCAAACTTTAAAGAAACACGAAGTCTGGAACCTTAATATTCTTGAACTGTTTTACAAATTTGGTTGTAAATTGACTAGAAATAAATCAGGAAGTTTAAATTGTTTATGCTGAAAAAAAGAAGCGCCATACACATGTGGATTACCTAGTTCTGATTTTATAAGTACCTACGAAACTGAAGCATAGTATTTATATTTGAAGTTTGGTGCATTTAACTCATTTTAGTCCAAGTTGTGGATTGGGTCCTTTTTGCTTTGCAACGTCGTATCACATTACTTTCTTGTCCGCTTGTCACAGAAGTTTTACTTAAGGTTTACGTATGTAACGAAGTAGGAAATTAAAATTCAATTAGGGCTAGTTAGGTAACGACAACGCGTACAGAGATCAATAATAAATAATTAAATAGGTACCATTTTTCACCAATTATTTTAATTAACTTGGCGTATCAAGACCTGACTTCACTTACATGTACCTACTTATTATTTCTAATGTTATAATTAGACAGTAAACAGGGTGGGAGAGTCGATTGTATTGTCCGTACCCACCACCAAACAAATAAAGACTTTACAGTTTGAATAATTAACTAATGTAATTTACTTAAACATAAGTAAGTATAATCTATCCCAGAACGGAACATTAGAAATCCGCCGATATCAGTTCATTATAATTCCATTAAATAATTATTTCGTCAAGCATTATGGGTTGTATTGGTGAATTTAATGATTAAAACCTAAAAAAAACATATTTGTTAGGTACGATCGCGAATCATACATTTTAATCAATATACAACCTGACACTTAACGGCTAATTGCTAAAAATACAAGAACATTTTAATTTCGCGGGCCACCCTGGCGCATCCACTTTAAGCAAGACGCCAGCACATCAAGATACCCCAATGTGTGAAATATTTTCCCAATTGAATATGAACCGTATTCTGTTTGTCATTAAGTTAAAAAACGATCAAAGAAATTTGACACATTGGTGTAACATGATGTGCTGGCCTCTGTACATAGGTAACAATGAAGAAAATGTCTACGTGTCTCTCTACTCCTAGATTCGTTTACATGGAAGCAGTAAAGTTCAATAAGACGTGCGTCCTGCAAACGAGTATTGATTTAGTTGAGTAGTTCCACTAAGTAATACTAAGTATAAACGATTCATCAGGCTCATTAAAGTCGGTAAACCAAGTTGCCCGCAAAATAAAAAGAAGGAAATCTGAAGTTTTCACATCGAGAGAAGCAATAAGTTTGTTATACCGGCGTAAGGTATACGATACAAGCGAGCAATGCACGTTGAAGATTGTCTTTAAAATAATATTTTTGTTGATCAAATAAGTACTTACTTGATCGACATCCACCTGGCGGCCGGCCGGCTTGTGCTGCAAACTGATGAAACTATTCGTAAAGGTGCATTTTCATAACATGCATCTCAATCACAATCTCCATCTCAATCACACACTACACAGTCGTACACAAGAACGAAACAGTGATACTCGCGCCATTATAGGTATTGAATTATTGCCCGTGCACGAATACGTGACAATGACATGTCGGTAAAGCCAAATGGAACAAATTTAAATTTGAAATTAGAACTATCACCCATTCATGGATATAAAAAGTCAAGAAAACAATAGTATTCGAAACGTAATTTTAAAATTTTGAAATTGTTCTATTATACGTTTCGTTTATCACAGAGCATGTAACTTTTCGTATACTTCAAGATGCATGGCACTTTGAAGTAATTACTGTTTTATTTACTTTAGTCTAATGCAATATTCATCTATTGATAGTAATCAATTAATAGTCAACCATAACTCTCTGTCTGTGCCATGGTAGCGTGTCACCTTCGTCGTCTTTGCTATTGCTTCACGTCCTTTGTTATTAACCATAGACAAATAGTCAAAAAAATGTACAAGATAATTATATGAGTGGAATTATTGCGCGTGTCCTTCCCTTCGAAATGTTTCTCTTTCTTTTTATCTAATAAAACTGACAGGTAACAATCGACTATTATGCAATCCAACAATTTTGTGTGTGTGTTTTTCTTCCTTTTGGCAACAGAGCCGATGTCGACATGTTTATTTTCATATATGAACTATTTTGTGACAGTTACGTATTTCTTGACAGTAAAATGTAGGTACTTATGTCAGATTGTCAATTTTATTTATCAGGGCCCTGACCGCCAATTAGCCACCAGCTGTCTGTTAACACTTGTCTTCTTGTCTCTAACTAAGAACATATTACTATTATCGGTAGCATTTCTGCTTTTGAGCACCTATATACCTACCTACGTTAAAAACTGAAAAATAGATAACCTCAAACTTACAACAATGTCGCACTCAGCTTATAACTTCCACAATTCTGGGTTCCGAAGAACAAAGTGTGTTTGGTCCAGTTGGAGTTTTATCAGCAGTTTATTGGGCGCGTTTCCAACGAAGCTCTAATGAATAAACCACTACGTATTGGAGACAAACATTTCTTCTAGGAATAACGCGGGGCCGACACAATACAGTGACAAGTTGTATGGAGACCATGGAGAAGTAGAACGTGGACTTTATGTACGTGTAAGATTGTGCGTGTGTGTGTTTGTTTCTATAGATCGTTCCATAGTGAGCTTAGATACAGCCAAAGAGATGTATAATACTTAAGAGAGGACATGCGAGAAAATGTCTCAGAAATACTTTGATCCCATGTCTCAGTAACGTCATCTAGAAAAATATAGCAATATTGTAGCGGCAGCGGAGCGTACTAAACTTAACACATAGACTTGAGTCCATTAGGATTCAAGTATCGAATGAAATTTTTGATCGTGATGTGCCGTCTGTAGTAGGTACCTAAGTATTGAATGTCTTTGGATACAACAATAGTTTAATGTTAATTTAAATTGCTTTCCAGTCAATATGCTGGCAAAGCTATTTAAATTATTTTAATTTAAATGATTATATTTATTAATTCTCAATGTTATTTTAAACTCATATATGTTCTTCCAACATACCAGACGACGTGTTGCTGGGCAGTTTGTTCCGCCACTTCTTCTTATTTATATATTTATTACTTCAAGCACACAAATGAACATAGGCGGACTAAATGCCTTAGGCCTTCTTCCCAGTAAAAACACTAGGAAGTGGTGAAGGGTGGACGTTCTGGGAGATTGTCTTACGTAATGTTTGACGTTCAAATAGTGCTGATTCTCAGACTAATATGAATAAAACACTTTAGATTTTGATTAAAGTATTGACTTCTAATTGGAACATCTTTTTACTTGCAATGTTCGTTCAGTCCTTTATATTTAAGGATATTATAGTTGCTTTTTATAATAAAAGTTTATATTGTGGACAATATCGCACGCAGCAGTGTAGACTCGGAAATGGAACACATTTGCAGCTTTGTCCGGAGTGCGCGGACGGGCGGGAAATCTCCAACTTTTTCGGTCACTACGCACAATAACTACTTGCTGCTTTTGTAGTAAACTAGTTACAAACAAACTACTCCAATCAGCTTGAGGAGTGAGCTTTTTCATTAAATACGTGTTGAAAGAGTGCGTATATTTTTTACGTGTAAATAATTGAAATTAAATAAGGCAACCATCGCACTTTATGTCACTGACCAATCGCGACGTACCTACTAAGAATGATGAGCATGGCTTTTTAGCATAGGTGTGTGCGTGAGTGTGTATTTTACTTGCAGGAGCACGGTTTTGTTGCTTCACTTTGGATGTTTGCGCCTTTTTCCCAAAGGTGTAGGCAGAAATAATAGAGTGCTATTGACTACGATTCTTACGAACTACTCTTAACCGCTAAACGTGTATGACTATATGTATGAACGTAAACGAAGCATATTTTATGTAGAGTGATTTACTTTTGTGATTTACCATATTCTGTGCAGCATCTGCAACCAATTTGGTGCGCTTGCCGGCCATCTCACATTAAAATGATGAAATATGAAAACCAAGTTGTATATGTTTTTTTTAATACTATAAATCAGTGCAATCCCACCTGATGGTAAGCATTGATGCAATCAGTGATGGTGAAGCGCACTAGTTTATTAAGAGCCTATTGACTCTAGCCTTGAAGACACCTAAATAATTATATTCTTCTAAAACAAAAGAAACCCAACAACATTATTTAAAACAAACCCGTTAAGTATCTGCCCCCCTAGCCAAGTTACAAACGATTCGTATCTATTCTCTTTTATCACCTTTCGCTAAGTCACGTGGTCAAAACAAAGGGATTTGAGGCGTTCTCGATTGTAGAAAGAGAATAGCTACGAATCGTTTGTAACTTGGCTAGGGGGGCTGGTATCTCACATAAACTAGCAAACAAAGAATATCAAGCCACGCATATGGACTATATTAAACGTATGCAGTGCTCGCGTATGAAATAACAAATCGAGCTATAGGCTTGGAGTGATTCCAGCCACAGCTGATGGTGTACTGTCAGCAGCATGTTTGTGAACTGCGAAAACTACCCTTACTGCTACGACATAAGATAACAGTCTAGTTGCCACCTTGGACGTAACCGTATCTGTGCTTACTTCTATAGCCAATATTCGTCAGTCTTGAGTTATACCCAGAACATGAACTTTGGACCCAATTGTGTCTTTTTAACCGACTTTCAAAAAAGGAGCAGGTTCTATGTTCGTGTGTATGTATTTTTTTTTTTTTTTTTTTTTATGTATGTTACCTGATTTCTCCCCCATTTGTGGACCGATTCTCGAAATTTTTTTTTATTTGAAAGAGTATACTCCCGAGGTGGTCCCATTTTAATTTGGTGAAGATCTGGTGCTGATCTTCGGAGATATGCAACGGAACTCTTCAAAAATAGACGGCAAATCTGTCGTGATTGCTGGAATCGCTTGGATGTTTATTGTTTATACAACATCATGACGTATCATCACGCCTGGTATGCTCTGAGGGGTACGCAGATGTGTACAATATACCTAGATTTCGACAGTTAGGTATGTTAATTTTCATTTATTAGGGATAAGTGGATAACCCTATTATCATGACATGTACTGTTACAATTAACAATATACAATAAATATATAAGTAGCAAATATTTGTATGGGAACCACTAAAAATGAAAAAATAATAAACTTTTTTGCAAAAAAATTAAACCGACTTAAAAAAAAAACACTAAACGGTGTAAAATAACTCTAAATTCGGAAGTCGGTGGCCCATCATGAATAAGACAAAACCACCAAAGCCACAGACTTCCTAATTTAGAGTTATTTTACACCGTTTAGTGTTTTTTTTTGAAGTCGGTTTAATTTTTTTGCAAAAAAGTTTTTTGTAATATTTAGTGTCGACATTAGAGCAAAATTTGTAATACCGTACACATTTTCAGAGTAACAGAATTTGTATTAAAATTTTACAAGAAAATGCAAAACAACAAAACAAAAATAAATTCACAACATAATGTTGGAGTGTACAAGTTGCAAACCACATCCGAAATTATTTTATGTAAAAAACGAAATGCATTGCAGTCAACTGTTGTTTCCAATATCCAAATATGAACAACAATGGTTTCGAACATGTCCGTAATATAACTTACATATTTGAAAATTGGTTTTACGAATTCAACACCAACATGTTTCAGGAATATATCCATGCAGTATATTTTGACAATATTGAAATATCAAAGTTTTGAGTTAAGTGACAAAAAGAAAACTTTAAATAAGTATCATTTTCAGTTCATTTAAATTCTCAATTCTTTATTGCGTACCATAATATGTTAATAGTTGGTAGGAAAAATAATTTTAAGTACAAATAAGGACCCTGTCGGGCACAGCGTAGATCAAGTGGGAGAGAGGAGGAAGAGCACTGAGCACTTTAACTTCCATATATCGCTTTTTACCTTTACTTTCTTTTTAGTCTTGTCATCGCATCTTTAGGAATCTTTCACACAATAAATTCGTCTATCTTTTTATTGACCTCTCCTTTACATACTCTTCTAACCCCTGGGAAATCTGTGGTCAAACAACCGATTTACATACAATTTCTTCAGAACAGGCGATACTTACATACTTATTTCTTGTTCACTCCATTTGCGTTGCACCAAACATCCTCCTCATTTTTCTAGTCCATAACAACTGCATATGAATCATCTGTTTCGTGGCTCTTTTGAATAAAGTCTTTATAAACTAAGATTTTATTGAAGTTCCGGGTTCAATCCCCGGGTCGTGCATGGTGTTATTAAGTTTTTCCATCTAAAATTTCTCAGTAGCAGTCTGGAGTCTGGATTTTGTGTCCAATTGATGGCAATAGGCTCACCCCCTATTACATGGGACTTTAACATAACTAGCGAAATGTGGGTGTACTACCAGGTACACCTCTGACTAAACCTTCGTTGATTACCGGCGTGATAATATGTTATGTTTTATTACTGAAGCTTTACACGAGGGTTCAAATCAGAAATATTATGTTTTTATAAGAATATATACAATGAAGGTTTGATTGCTACTTTAACGATCGGCGCGGCGTGGGCTGATGAGGTCTTGTTCTGTTTTCCTCATAAGCAAATTGATATGGAACTTAAATAAAGCTAGCTTGTGGAGCTTGATAAGATGTGTTAGCTGGAATTGTTCACATGGAAAAGTAAATGTTTTTGTTGGTAATGGAAAAAAATATGTTCCTATTAATGCGAGAACTTTGTAAGGGAAATATTAATTAAAGTGTTTTAATTGTTATCTTACAATCTGTTACGAATTGTACATTTTCAAGACAAAGAAGACAACCCAAATTCAAGTATCTAGAATAATAACAGCGAAATACGTAAAACTGCACCAGCAAACACGAAATGTGCCATTATTTAACCAAAACTTAATGTGCCCAGTATAAACTTTACAAACAATCCAAAATTAACAAGATTTAAAGTCTCAGAAACAAAATCCGGGACGCTCAGCGAGTAAAAAGCATTATAAAAAGTGGTGCAAACTGGCTCCCGTACAAAGGCAACTTTTCACAACGCGCTATGAAACTGTCACGCCTGTGGCTGTTGGAACAACTCCAAGCTCCAAGCCTTTATTTAACCAACCCCCAATCTAATAAGAGTCTTAAGATTTTGTACATAGCGGTCATTGTCGATTGGACGGTCTTTATGCAGTTCACTGCTTTACTTCGTTTGCTTTTTAAAAATGTCTTTTTACCAATTTTTAGGGTACTGTAGCTAAATAACAAAAGCGGCTGGTGACAGGCAGGGATACAGGTAGAAATTAAAAGGGTTCCTTAAAATAGAGCTCTTATAATCCACCCTGACTCTCTACTCGTCGGACCGTGAGACCATCTGACTGTCAGACCGATTGTGCTGTCTATAAAATCAATGTTTTGCACGAGTAGATAGTCATCTCAACTACGGAACCCGTCACTGTGCGTGGTTCAATATGCCCTAGGCCGGTTTTTTGTTTTATTCTTGAATCGTGAAGGGCTTAACTGTTTGGTTAGTTACCTTCGGTGATTAAAAGTTATAGGAAAAGCCCATTATATGTAGTGGCTAGTTAAGCTTCAAAGGCTTCCCTTTAAAGCTTAGCTAGCCTCTACATATAATACAATCATCTTATAACTTTGTATAGTATTTTTGAACTCTTTACTAATAATAGTTTTCTAATCGAAATCATATTCAAATGGTCCCAAGCTAAGCAAAGCTAGTGTTATGTGTTCTAAACAACAGTAAACATACTTTTATAATTATTACAAATTATAATTATATAAATTAAACCGAGACACAGAACAAGATCGTGCTCATCATACAAACATGTGTCTTAAGTGGGAATCAAACACACGACCGGCGCAGCAGTCAGTGTAAGTAGACTAACTAGGCCAACTGTAAACAGGACAGGACAGTAAGTCTACAAATTTCGCAATTCCTATATTTTGTTGTAGGAAACGTTTACATTACGAACCTAAACAATTAAGCAAACATCAAAACTGATCTCAACAATAACAAAACTAATAATCATAATATTATAATAATATCAAAGAATAACATGAGGTATCTCTAATTCCATGAATCAGTATCAGAGAAAACTTTATACAAACCAAAGGGTTTGTTGTTACGAATGTTATTAGAGGCAAGATAACCGTACAAATTATTGTAATTAGCCTTGATCCCGTACAAACTTGGCAAATAGAACCCATAGTTTGATAGGAAAACAGCGAGCAATGGGTCTACGGGCAAATGATTTAAATTATTATATCCGTATGGCAACGGAATCTTGAACACACTTGACAATGGATTTGGAGCTTTACGTTGAAGTGACAACTCATAATTTGGCAGTTTGTCTTCCGAGTTGATATTGTATTTAGACAGGATTTTGTAGAATGTGGACGTTAGTTTTTCGTTTTTATCAGTGGGTGGATTATATTGATATTCGACATTTTCTGTTGCAAAATTATCTTCTATTACTAAAGGTTTGTCGCTATCTTCAATCACTTCATATGCTTTTGAAGTAGCTGTCACTGTTATTGCTTTGTTGATAGATGTGTTTTCATTTGTCACACTGGATTTAAAATTGTTCTTAGAGTGCTCTAGATTATAATCGTCATTGACATTAATATCCCGATTCCAAAGTTTCTTAGCTTTTCTTGTATTTTCTTTAGTGTTTACTTCCTTGCTGTCATATTTCTCCGTTATATCTGCAGGTGTGACTGCTTCATAAGGTTTTCCTTTTAATACTTCAAAACTTTCCTTAAAATGTCCAAAATCTGGTTCGGTATTTATTTTTGTTTGCAGTAAATTATTATCATAATCCAAAGAGGGTTTTGTCGAAAAATAAACTGGATATTCTGTTGGCATTCTCCTCATTTGATTGTAAATATCATTGTGCGACATTGGCATCCACCCATTAGTATATATAGATTCTTCTTTTGATATTTGAAAAATAAAGTTGAAGATCTGGAAATAAAATTGAGTTGTAAGTACTCCAATAAAAAAACAGATACTTTTATATCTAATGGCTAATCAATTGCATAACACTAAGAATTTTCAATTCGTTAACAACTGATTAAAAACAGGGACACAAAAACACTATTACTAGCTAACTCGAGTAGCCTCACGAAAAGAGACACGGTTTCACACGAAACTTAGGATTTCGTCAAAGAAAACACTTAGAAAACAATAAAAAAGCGACTCACAGTAAGTAAGACGAAGCCCCGGCTTCCCAGCATGTCACCACTTAGGACGAGTGGTCGCAACCAGCTCTCGCGAAGGTATGACATCTTTGTGCAGCAAGATGGATGCACGCATTTACGTAAAGCTAAGTTACGTACATGTGAAAGTCAGGATTTTATGGCCCATTGTCACAAGTTCTGGAATGTAAGGGATAGTTCTAATGATTTACGATTAGAAAATAAATGTAAGGAGTGTTAATGAAACTTAGAAAAAAAAATAAGAAAGATCTTACTAAGTAATAATTGCAATAATGAGTTAAAATATTAATGATATTATTTGAAGTCGTGAGGTTTAGTGGTCAAATGCACTACTTAATTTTGGGAAACCGTTGAACATAGCAAAGTTGCAACCAAAGAACAGACTAAAGATACAAGAAGTTGGCAAATTAATTTCAAAGTTGGTTTAGCAGATTTGTTTTTCTCCATCAATGTATCTTTATTTCTCTTAAGTTCATTTTTGTTTTGGTTTTATCTAATATGTATAATATAATATAATATATTATATTCATATGGATTATTTATTTAATTTTTAAATTTTTGTTACCTTGTTGCGTCCACTATAAATAATATGTATCACCGTTAGGTAGATTGTTAGAAAAATCCATAGTTCATAAAGTTTAAATAACTAAAAAAGGCTAACCTTGATTATTTTTTTGTCAAGAATTACTTATTGCATACAAAACGTACATAAGCCAACAAAATTTCAAACCATTCTTACTTTACTCATGGTAATAGAACACTTACTAAAGATAATATTTTTGAAAGCACATGCATTCCCTTGCACGCTGGCATGGACGCAGCTTAAGGCGAACGCAGAGCAGGGCGTGTACAAGCGTTTTCTCATCTTAATTGCTTCTTTGCGCCACTCAGTGGGACAAGGAATTGCTTTCAAGCGCAAGCCGCAATCGCACCTACGTTTACATTGTCTGTCTGTTTGTTTTACTTTATTAACTCTAAAGCGTTTTTTACTTTCTTAATGATAAAATGGTTAGCATAAGACTTGTGCATGCAATTCGAGATTTTATAGCTATTTTTTTATTTTGTTGTGTCGATATGACGCTGTGTCTGTTTTATAGGTACCTGGTATTGTATATTATATCCAGTAACTTAAAGTATTTCTCCACTGTGATAGGAACCTTTTACATTTTAACTACAATCGTTTTTGAGGCGTTTTGTTACAAATACTGGGAGTCGATAATTTTATGAATTAGATGTAGTTAGGCTATAATTTTTTACGAGCTAGTGGTGACTTCTTGATCAGTACCTACTGTTTAAATCTGCCTAGGTATTTCTATATATACAAACAAGTATAGCTGCTACTACTATTACTCAACTTGTTTCAAAATCTTCCAACCTATTTTAAGGAAACCGTTATCACAGTTCAATGGTGTAGGTATAGCTATCGAGATCATGCCAGACTCATTCACTAATATGTATAGAAAACCCCGATTCTATGGTAGCTTCTAACTACAAGTCTACTTCGTTTCATAACTCTTCCTAAACCACTGAAATACCCAAAACCGTCCGGCCCAATTAACATGCAGATAAAATTCGGAACGCTCCGTAAATTTTTGTTAGCTGCGGTCGACGACAGAGGGCGTGCGGATACACAAATTTATCTAATTACCGACTGTTAAAACTCTCCTACAGACTTCAATTATGCGTTCAACAGATCTAAGTGAAATCTCTTAATTTGAACAAGTTATTAGTACCTGTTTTAAGTGTGAAACTTTGCGAATTGGGCTTTTGAAGTTTCTTGTCTTTTATGTGTAGGTATTGTTGGAGTAACGTAAGTAATGACTGTGCTGCGTTCGCGGGAATGTGTTGAAAACATTATTGCTTGTTACTACTTGATCCAAATTATTCATTGGTTGGGAAAGTGCTGAGTATGAGGTCCCTGGTTCGATTCCTGGGTCGGGTAGAGTGTTATTGAGTTTTTCCATCTGAATTTTCTCAGTTTCAGCCCGGAGTCTGGAGTTGTGCCCGATTGATGGCAATGTGCTCGCCCTCTGTTACATGGGACATAAACATAAGTGGCGAAATGTGGTTGCATTACAGGTACACCTCTGCCTAACCTTTCAGGGATAACAGACGTGATATTATGATATATGGCATTATTCTCAGTTACCTCGTTGGTCTAGCGATTGCAATCAGTATTGCTTAAAATAAGATCCTGGATTCAATTTTCAGGTTAAAATTTTGATGCTAGAGATTTTCTTTGACTGAAATAAAAGCTGAAATAAACACAACTAGCTAAATGTAGCTGTAATAATATATGCGTACAACTCTACTGTTCTCTTCTTGGAATATACTCTTGATGTTGTGTGTCCAGTCAATATGTCAATATAAACATTAAATCTATTAGTAGAAAATGATTTACACAAAATTATTTTTAGAGTCTGTTAAGATATAGTAAGATGCGATGCATGCTCTCATGGGAACTTTGTGTAACGATACGCAAAATTTGCAAAAAGATTCAAATCTACTTTTATATCACAAAGATTATCACTCTGTGTCGCACAGATTTGTCATAAATGCACCCATTATAACTGTACCGTGGCTCACGTTCCTTGCATGACGTATGGCACTTATAACGATAATATCTCCTCCAACACGACACCTGGCAGGCTCGTCTTGTAAACACTCGTCATTCAGACCACCTCGTGCCACGTCATTATCATTAATCACTTGACTAAGATTGATGGCTCAAACATTTATTCACTTTTTTATATTTTTCAGGTTTTGATATTGACTGTTTGCGGTTAAGTGATGAAAATGTTTTCCTGTGGCAAATGTCAGTATTAGGTACCTACTCAATATGTTCTGTACCTATTTTCTAACTATTTCTTTTTATATTTTTATTTGAGAGTCTCGATGTTAGTTATATTAGCGGTAAGTACGGGAAGATTTTAAATTTAAGCAATGTTGGCCGAGTTCGATCTTAGAATACCTTAAACTGTTAATCCCGGCCATCGTTTGTAAATCTTTCCAAATCGTCAGAAGCTCGAAATCTGACTAACTGACAGTGTTTTTAAGACAGAGAGTCACCTGTTACCCAGTAACTGGGAGGTGCAGTGCCTTCATGCAAAATACTGACTTTTAGCCCCGATTAAGCAGGAAGCCGGCCCTTAATATAGTTTGAGAAAAGGATATACACAGATGGTAATGTTGATGCCATTTACTAGATATATTATCCTTGCAATTGTGTCAAATAAAGACACCAAAGAAAGACAATGACAGCGCCAAAAACATTCAATACTTACTATAGGCAAGAATTCACGAACAAAATTTTCATCCGATACTTGTGTCCTAATGGATACAAGTCTATGAGTTTAATTTAAAACGCCCGTTGCTGCTCCAATATTGATATATTACTCTGAGACGGCGGTACTGGGACATAGGATGACAGTTTTTCTTCTTCTTCTTTTCTTCTTCGCATGTCCTCTTTAATTGATTAAACCCCAAGAGGTCACCGGTGTCCGCGCTGTCGATGTCTTTCTATTGCGTCTCTAATTGACATGATTGAAAGGTTAAATCTCTTTGGACAGCGCGAACGCCGGCGTTCGCTTGGGGTTTAATTAATTAATGACGTCGGTCACGATCGGACGGCTTCCTCAGGTAGAATATAACTATATTCCGATATTTAAACTAAATAGGTCCGTAAGTGTCTTCTAGAGTTCTTAGAACATTAACAACTAAATGTAGGTATACTTAAGATAAAGCATAATTTTAATAGAATATAACCTTATTGGGTTGTAGGTATCTATTCCATTATAATTTAGTATAAGCAAATTCTCAATAATTGTTCTAAGAGGATCGGTTTATTTTCTTGATCATTAATAACTTTATTAATCTTTAGTTAAATCGATAATAGCGTCCTTATTTTTTGCGTCTAATATTTCTAAACACTTGAATTTTCTGCTGCGTGCTGATACTTGTTTCAGTGGATCATCATTAGATAAAGGCTGCTGCATTTTGTCGGGCGAATCTGGACCTGAGACATCTTTTCCAGAATTGGAAGATTTAACTCTGCAAAAAGACAAAAATAAATTACTTTCGCGTCAACTATTTTATTGTTATTTATGATCCTAACGACCCTAACACATGTAAGCAGGTAATGGCAGTGAAGACAGTTTGTTTATTTGGTAAGTAATCTAATGTCAATGTTATCATTAAATAGTTGTACAATTATGTACTCTTAAGGTGGACTTCATTGACTGTACATTATACAATTGTCACGTAAATAATATCCACTGGGTTAGTAGGTAATTTTATTCGTAATTTATTCATTAATTGAAAAACAGATCGCTTCTGTTTTAATTGTTTTTACCTTCGACAGCTTTCATCTATCAATTTACCAAGTTCTTTTAGGTCAGGCCTCTGATTAGACATAATATAGTAGGTCCCTATAATTACCTATATAGAGCTTTTTCACAAATAATAATGTAATCATAGATATTTATAAACGCAAGCTACCTATGTAATTACAGTGACGACAATGATAGCGGGATTCAGAAATGAACAGTTTTTGCACAGTGACATCTGGCCACATCGTTGTGAACAAATATGGAATATTTAAATCAACGCCATCTATCGTAAAAGCAGTGAACAAAGGAAACTGATCCCCTTACTTCACTACACTCTCTGTGATAGTCTTCATAACAAACAATAGGTGGCGCAGCTGTGGTTTAATATAAATAAACTTTAATATTGGAGTTGAATATTCAAAGGCAGCAAAGCAACGCCGAGGGTAAAATAACGCAAACCCTATATCATTCAGGTCCTGCAGGTAAAAAATAAGGTTCTTTTGGAAACCTGAACATTAATAAAGAGAGTTAGGTATCTGCACTATTTACTTATTTGAATTTATACATAACTTTGCCTATGAGAGACTTTGGTAAATCAAAGATACTAAACCTATACTCTCTTCTTTTGGCGCTTCTCTGCTTAGCAAAGAACTTTTGCAAAGTGAAACAGCTCACAATAGCACTTCAATAATTATTAAGCCGAGCGAAAGCCGGCTTTCGCGAATATAGGTAATTTAATTGTGTCTAGGTAGATATCCGGTAGTTGACAAGTTACATACTCCTTTCATTTAGAACAAGTTAACGCCTTTTGTTTCATTTTTCTGGTGCAAATTTTGACAAAAATATGATATGGACAGATATCCAATTATTTAAATATGAATGCCTAAGTTGGAATCTAAATCTATAAATTAGCCACGTTTCCGTTACGTGGATAATTAATTTGATAACGGAACCATGTAAGACACATAACTTCCTCTTACACTACGACTCATAAGGATCTGTAACATCGAAATCGGAAGAGCAATGAAGTTTATACATTTTAGAAATTTCAATTTCCATATTGGAGAAGTTAATATGTTATAACTATTCACTAACAATGTGAGAAAGTGATTTTATATGAATTGTTAATAGAATAATTATAATAAACGGCGATTTTGAATATTTGCCGGACGTAGCACATGGACTTCATCTTGAACAAAAAGATATGGATGCGGCGCTTTAAATTTATATGTTCAATTAGTGTACAAGTAGGTATTATATTACGAGTTCGGATTTGGAATGATTGACGAGCATCAATTGTTTTGGCGACAATCACTGTTTACACACACACAAATATTAACTGATCTTTTGGATTCTAATACAACAACAAATCTGTTTGCAGATGAGTGGACGAACTTCTTATCGGCATGTCAAAAGTACTGCGATCCATGCGTGTATGGGTTTTATTGTTTTGAGATTGGTTAGTCTTCATTTTTTACTTTAAGTCTATCTTTAATTTGAAAGTCAAATAGTTTTAAATAAAGTATTAAATAAATAAGCAAAGTCTCTCGATCCCAATACTGTTCTATTATTGATCTGTAGCACTTAATTGCTACCTACATGTTGGACAGGATATTGCACAAATTCTTTCAGTTTCGAAGGTTGACCTTTCCTAATAATAAAATTGCCACATCCATTCCGAAAGCAGCTCTAATATCTTGGTCAGTGAAAGTAAAAACTGCGTGAGTGTACAACACGTGCAAATGAACTCAGAACCGGTCGCGGTCACTGTTATCTGACCACTCAGCAACGTTATACTTCATACATAATCCATCTTTGAGATCAATGATCATTTGACTAACCTGTTGGTATGCCGGAGGTCGTGGCTTCGATTCCCACCCAGGACAAATGTTTGTGTGATGAGTACGATCATTTGTTCTTTGTTAAAAAAAGATAAATTTAGAATGACAACATATATGTATACATCTATAACCTAACCTAACTTACTAGACCTATCCTATAGCGAACCTAACTACCGAACCTAACTACCTTACTGAAATGCATTGATTATGAAAGATATTAAAACATCATTTCAAACGGAATTACTATGTTATAAACAATTTACTTAGTTTTTCCAGTCTTCTTCCAAGTCCAGACGGTATATAAATTATTGAAGCAAAAGAATTATTGAAGTTCGTCTCTGTCGTCTTTATTGATTTCTGAAATATAAGACATTTCATGCAACTTTTAATCTCTTCCTAAGTAAAGTAAAAAAAAATACAGAACGTACGCATAAATTGGCAACCAAAACTATGTTGAATCCGTTGTAATGGTGACACTATTTATCTTTTCGTATTTTTAATATCTACGCAATTATCTGAATATTGTTCCTTCATAATACACACATCAAAAGTGTCTAGGGATCAACATATATTTTTGCAATAACTTTTCTCCTGATTGATATTAATTAAAATTTTCTTTAAGGAATCATCAAATAAAGTGTTTTCGTTTGTCACAGTAACGATAAACCAAGTCACCTTTGCATTAATAAAGAAATTTGCCATTTTCCTAATAAAGGGATTTTTGACATTTGAACCACTAACATTAAAGTTCGGAAAAAAGACTGAAATAACAGTTTTCTTTAAAATTTGATTGGGTAACTTAAACAATTAATAATCCGTGTTTCTACCGCGAACACTAACAACACAAGAACATCGGTTTGGCATACTCAAAATGAGTTCATCCAAATCACGCTGTGGAATGGCCGCCCATGTTCGTTGCAACAACAAAAAAAGGTCTTCTTGCGACTGGATACCCTCCATATTCGGCAGAGCTCTTCTCTGTAGCATATCCCATGCATGCTCAATCGGGTTCAAGTCTGGCGACTGAGCAGGCCAGGGCAGGACATTGATGTTAGCTGCGGCGAGAGTCTGTCTTACAACTCTTGCGGTGTGCGGTCGTGCATTATCATGCATTAACTGAAATAAGGGACCGATTTGCACTTGTAGAGGAACGATGACGTCTGATACAATCGTCTCAGCATAAATTTGAGCGTTGAGGTTGCCTCTGATCCAAATCAACTCAGTTCTTCCGCCGATCTAAATACCCGCCCATACCATGATGGTTCCACCACTATAAGGATGGACTTCCTGGCATTATTTTAATCGCTGTTGGCGTCCAGGGGTTCTCCAGTGTCGTATACGTCTTGTATCCGGTCTCATACCAAAACGAGACTCATCAGAAAAGCACACGAAACGCCATTGTTCTTCTGCCCAATTTCTGTGTTCAAGAGCCCATTGATATCGAATCCTACGATTGTGCATTGCTATAGGTGGTACCCGTAGCGGTCTTCGGGAATGAAGGTTCACTTCATGCAAGCGGTTTCTGACTGTTTGGTCGCTAATTAAGTTCCCTGAAGAGTGATGAAGCCTCACGGCTAACATCATGGCGGTTATTGTTGGAGCTCTTCGAGTTAAGATTTGAATGTATCGGTCTTGTCTCCGTGTGGTGCAGCGATACCGTCCTCCATGGCGCTCAGCCACGGTACCAGTGCTTCGGTAACGTGTCCAAAGTCGACTGATAACACTCTGACTTGTATTCAGAGCTAAAGCCACAGTACGTTGCCGGGAACCAGCTTCTATCATTCCCACGGCTCTGAGCATTTCTTCCCTGCTTAAATGACGTCGCCGCTCCATAATAACGTTGGTTTTAATCAGTAGTAGGGAAACAGTAGCACTAATAATGTCTTCAATGCGTTGTATGTTTTTATAGGGAAAATATTGACAGCTGATTTTCATCTTTTACTCGAATTTGATTCACAGTTCCTGATTCAAATTATGAAATGCACCAAAAAGGATCCATATAAAAGAGAATGCCAACGTTTCCTTCAAGTCTCGGCCTGAACCGACAAAGATGAACTATATGTTATAAAAAAGGAAAATAATTATAGAATTTGATAGTATAATTAGTTTTCTAAAAGAAGTACACCAAAAAAAGTTATAGTTCTTTAAAGTTGACCACTTACTACTTCTAATTTTAACGAAACCATGAAATAAAGTTTTAAATGATTAATTAAATTAATGATTTTTGGCACATTGTATTCACATAATTGTTGTGTTTATAGTAAATATATTACATAGATACATACATTATTATTTTTTTTCTGTGTTAAGATGAGGGAAGTTTTTGACAGTATTACAGTAAGCAATGACAACTACAAGATCAAGTGTTGCCAGTACTATAAAGACAGTAAATATAGCAATTTATTTTGAAAATCGATACTTAACTGTTTTGATTACCGAATTGAATTATTATAATAAATAATATGTTAATTAATATTTATGTTCAAAAATATAAGTAAACAATATTTAATATTATAAGAATTACGAGTTATAACTTATGTGAGTAATACATTTATTTACGTAGCTTCAAAATGATATTAATGGAATCGATTTGCAAGTGTAATTTCGAATCGATATTATTTTATTTTGGTATTGGCAACATTTCTAATTGAAATGGTTGTTAGGAAACGTGTTGATAAAGTAAACAACTTTTTAAAATGACTTTTAAACGGTGTACTTCCACAGATTTTATTTATAGTGTGTAATTCTTACTATTTTATATTATGAATTATCATTAATATGGAAAGCTTGTCGGACACTACATGATTCGAGCCGAATCTTGGCAATGCCCTTTATAAAATCATAAATTTATTACAAAGCCTCATCTCAATCTCAAGAAATCCGCATAAAAATGCTTGATCCCTAGACACTTTTGATGTGTGTATATATATAGATTATATTACATCAGGCTGAACAGAAAAGCAACCCCAACAGGGTTGCTTTTCTGTTTAGCCGGATGTAACCTAGCCGTGTGGCTCAAGTTTATAAAAAAATATTGAATCTAAGCACAGCCAGAGATGAAGATATTACCCAACTTTTTCCACCCTAAGTGTCATTGCTACAACTACTGTCATAAACGTCCTAACTACCTGTTATGTCATTAGAGAGTACCGATAAACTGAACTGTACAATTTGTAACAAATTGCTATTTACTTGTCGGACTTGAGGTGCTCGGTACGCTTCCTGACCTTCAACCGGTTTGGGGTTCCTTAGGCAAATGGTTCAATCAATGATTTTTATGTAATTCTGATGAAAAAAAAGTGCAAGTGCTATGTTTTATGTTATGTGTACTTAGTTAACTTTATATGTAGTTGGTATAATTTGCGGCGATTTTTCTTACATAGGTTTCACGCCTGTAATCCCTAAAGGGTAAGGTATACTAAGTACACCTAAATTTCGCCACTTTTGTTTAGCTCCATGTAATAGGCTAATGGGACGATCCTATTGTCATCAATCGGGCACCAATCCAGACTTCAGACTGCAACTGAAAAGTTTCAGATGTAAAAACTCAATAACACTTTTCTCGATCGAGTTTTCTTAGACTATGAGACTTAAACTTTTTCGTGCGTTCCTTATCGTACTCAGGATTTGACTCTTCATTTTGCTGTCACCAATTTATTATCTAATCACATTACTATACGGAACCCATGCTTAGATTGTCCAGCGCACCTAGTATCTCAGGAAGCGATCGTCGGTTTATAATCGATGGAAATAGAAATGTCGGAATATCCGGGAAAACTGCCTGATAACACGCCCGGAACGACAAACTGACTCGCTTTTAATATACTTAGGTATTCAAATATTACGCCTGGGAGCCAAGACTTCAAAACTTACGATAAACGGGATATCATAAACAAAATTTTCCAATTAAACACAACTCGATGAATCTAGTTTAGTATGTTTTTCTTTTCTTTTTCAAATTTATGGAAAACTACTTAGATTAAGCGCATTAAAGTTGAGGAGAGGGGGCTTGTAACGTCATTATTCTGTATAAACTGGCCTAGCCATATGACAAATTCTATTTCTACTATCGTAATCGATAAGGCGACAATAGA